>JAVSCE010012475.1:0-17993 GCA_032199065.1 Smutsia gigantea
AAAACTTTGGTAGTGGGACGAGTGATCTGTGTGGAAAGTTATAGGTGAAAATGAGTAAATACACTAGATACTAGCAGAGGGTCCTAATCCACAGAGGCACATACTGGCTATGTAGAATTGGGCAAATTATTAATTTCTCTGGGCCTTAGTTTTCCAATCACTTAAATGGTAATGACCATATATATAAGATTCTTATAGGGAAATATGTTACTGTAGTTCTAAATCTCTCCCTCACTCACCTCTTTGAAACAAGACAGAGCAAAAATGAGGATGGGGGAAAAACCTGTAAACTATATTTTCAGCAAATCTAGGAGACAGAAGAAACCTGCATAGTATAAAGAGTATGTAAATTCTGCAGAAAAGAGCTAAAAGCAGCAGAACTATATAGGAAGCCCTGTAAGAAGCCAAAATGGGAGGTACAGGGAAGAATGGGAGTTTAAGCAGCCCTCAAGATGGCAGATCTCAAAAACCATCAGTAAGAAAACATTTCAAAAGAAAGAGGGGACTAAAAGTATAACAGAAATACTCTGATATTAGAAGACTTTAATTCTTCAGATTAAGTCCAAGACAGAGCAAGTAGACATAAAATAAGTAAGGATGTAAAGACACCTAAACAATACAGGTAAATTTGATGACTATGTACTGAACTCAGCAGATTAATAATATAGACTGTTTCTTCTTTATAATTGTCCATAGATGCTCCAGGAAAATTGACTCTACATTTTTTCACAAAGACAACATGAATAAATTCTTAAAGGATACAAATGATACAGATATTCTATTAAGATACCATAAAATTAGAAATTAAAAACAAAGCCAGAAAACAAAAAACTCCTCTTCCACCTATAAATTGATACACACCTCTCTCACACAAATCTTAGATCAGAGGAGAAATACAAACAGAAGGTGTAAAATTTCAAGACAATAGTGAAAAACAACCACTATATTTAAGAATACATGGAAAAAAGATGGGGGCATGAGAGGTGAGATGGAGGCTTCCTCCTAGAACCACATATAATACGAAAATATAACTAATACAACTAATCCTGAAAGAGTAAAAGGAAAGAGGACTGTGCCAAACTGCATACACCTGGCAAAAGAATAAACCTCACAGAACAGGGTAACGTACTAAAGCTGTGCCTGGCAGGACCCAAGCCCTTCCCACACCCCAGCTCTCCAGGGAGAGGAAGAGAAACAAGCAGGGAGGGAGTGGAGGCCTGGGACTGCTGAACACCTAGCCCTGGAGATCTGCTCTAGTAGGACAAACCTACATTGCATGGTGCTCTGGTGATTAGTAGGATTGGAAAGCTAAGACAGGCAGAATACCTGAAGAGATGCCAACTGCTTACGGAAAGTAGGGATCCATATCCGGCTGCTCTGGGAAAAAAGAAAGGCGGGCAGTCTGACAGACTTACTAACAACAAGAGAACTGCTAAAGGGCCAAGGTTTGCACAGAGCTTATTGCTCAGGAGAAAGGACAGGTAGACAAAATTGTCCAGGTGCACTCTGCCCAGCAGGTTGGGAACTTTCACAATCTTCAGGAGCTCCAGCTCCCTGGCTGGCTACACAGCTCCACAGACCCCCTCTGTGATAAGCGGCCTACTGCGCCTTTCTCCTGGCCAGCCCCACCTGGCTTGCAAACTGGCAAACACTACCCTGGCATTAGGCCGGCCAGAGGGAAGCCCTGTCTACAGCAACTACAAATGCAAAGCACAGAGGCTTATACCTGTGTGCTCGGCCCACTGCTTATGGCAGTGGAGACAGGCACAGCAGCTGGGAAGTAGGAAACAGCTCTTTCCACCCCCAGGCACGAATACTGCTCCTCTACGACCCTGACATTGCTTCAGGGGCTGAGCACCTCCAGAGAGTAGAGCTTCTGGGCACTAGATGGCGCCATATACAAATATGAAACACCAAAGGAACCTACTGCAAAGCAAAATTATGAATATGAATACAACCCGTGAGAACGATTAAAATGAAAATGACCACATGAATCTGCCTGAAAGGGATTTCAAAATAAAAATCATTAACATGCTCATGGAGGTATAGAAAAATACTCAAGAACTCAGGGAGGAATTCCAGTCGGAGATCCAATCATTACAGAACACAGTATCAGAAATGAAACACACAGCGGAAAGTTTTAAAAGCAGATTAGATATGGTGGAGGAGACGATAAATGAAATAGAAATTAGAGAAGAGGAATACAAAAAAGATGAGACATAGAGAGAAAAAAGGATCTCTAAGAATGAAAGAATATTGAGAGAAATGTGTGAGCAATCCAAACGGAACAATATTCGCATTAAAGGGGTACTAGAAAAAGAAGAGAGAGAAAAAGGGATAGCAAGTGTCTTTGAGGAGGTAATTGCTGAAAACTTCTCCAATCTGGGGGAGGAGACAGAAACTCAGGCCATGGAGGTGCCCAGATCTCCCAACACAAGGGTCCCAAGGAGGACAACACCAAGACATATAGTAATTAAAATGGCAAGATCAAGGATAAAGACAAACTATTAAAAGCAGCCAGAGAGAGAAATAAGATCACATACAAAGGAAAACCCATCAGACTTCTCAGCATAAACCTTACAGGCCAGAAGGGAGTGGCATTATGTAATTAATGCAATGAAGCAGAACGGCCTTGAACCAAGAATACTTTATATGGAAAGATTATCATTTAAATTTGAAGGATGATTAAACAATTCGAAGATAAATAAAAGCTGAGAGAACTTACCTCCCACAAACAGTCTCTACAGTGTATTTTGGAGAGACTGCTATAGATGGAAGTGTTCCTAAGGTTTAATAGCTGTCACCAGAGGTAATAAAACCACAATAAAGAAAGTAGAACAGTTAATAACTAAGTAAATGCAAAATAAAATCAACTATCCCCAAAGTCAATCAAGGGATAGACAAAAAGTACAGAATATGATACCTAATATATAAAGAATGGAGGAAGAAGAAAAAGGAGGATTAACAAAAAGAACCTTTAGACTGTGTTTGTAATAGCATATTAAGTGAGTTAATTTAGACTCTTAAATAGTAAGTAAGTAACCATTGTACCCTTGGTAACCATGAATCTAAAGCCTGCAATGGCAATAAGTACATACCTATCGAAAATCACCCTAAATGTAAATGGTCTGAATGAACCAATAAAAGACACAGAGTCACTGAATGGATTAAAAAAACAAGACCCATCTATATGCTGGCTACAAGAGACTCACTTCAAACCCAAAGACATAAACAGAATAAAAGTGAAGGGATGGAAAAAGATATTTCATGGAACTAATAGGGAGAAAAAAGAAGGAGATGCAGTACTTATATCAGACAAAATAGACTTCAAAACAAAGAAAGTGAAAAGAGACAAAGAAGGACATTACATGATAATAAAGGGGTAATCCAACAAGAAGATATTACCATTATAAGTATCTATGCACACAACACAGGAGCACCTACATATGTGAAACAAATACTAACAGAATTAAAAGGGGAAATACAATGCAATGCATTCATTCTAGGAGACTTCAACACTCCACTCACACCAAAGGACAGATCAGTCATACATAAAATAAGTAAGGAGACAGAAGCACTGTAAAACACATTAGAACAGATGGATGTACCAGACATCTACAGAACTCTACACTCAAAAGCAGTAGAATACACATTCTTCTCAAGTGCACATGGAACATTTTCAAGAATAGATCATATCCTAGGTCACAACAAGAGCCTTGGTAAATTCAAAAAGATTGAAATTGTCCCAAGCAGTTTCTCAGACCACAAAGGTATGAAACTGGAAATAAATGACACAAAGAAAATGAAAAATCCCACAAACACATTGAGACATTAGAACATGCTCCTAAATAACCAATGGATCAATGACCAAATAAGAAGAGAGATCAAGCAAAATATGGAGACAAATGACAACAATAATTCAACACCACAAAATCTGTGGGATGCAGTGAACGCCGTGCTAAGAGAAATGTGTATTGCAATACAGGCTTACCTCAAGAAAGATAAACAATCCCATATGAACAGTCTAAATTCACAGTAAACAAAAATAGAAAAAGAAGAAAAAATGAGGTCCAAAGTAAGTAGAAGGAAGGACATAATGAAGATTAGAGCATAAATAAAATCGAGAAGAGTAAAGCAACAGAAAGAATTCATGAAAGCAGGAGCTGGTTCTTCAAGAAAATAAACAATATAGATAAACCACTAGCCAGACGTATCAAGAAAAAAAGAGAGTCTACACCCATAAATAGAATCAGAAATGAGAAACGAAAAATCACAACGGACACCACAGAAATACAAAGAAATATTAGAGAATACTGTGAAAAATTATATGCTAACAAACTGGATAGCCTAGATGAAATGGACAGCTTTATAGGAAAATACAACCTTCCAAGGCTGACCCAGAAACAAACAGGAAATCTGAAAAGACCAATTACAAGCAACGAAATTGAATTCTTAATCAAAAAACTACATAAGAACAAAACCCTGGACCAAATTCCTTTACTGCTGAATTTAATCAAACATTAAGTGAAGACTTAATACCCATTCTCCGTAAAGTTTTCCAAACTGTACAAGAAGAGAGAATACCTCCAAACTCATTCAATGAGACCAGCATCACTCTAATACCAAAACCAGGCAAAGACACCACATAAAAAGAAAATTACACACCAATATCCCTGATGAACATAGATGCAAAAATACTCAACAAAATATTAGCAAACCGAATTCAAAAATACATCAAAAAGATCATCCATCATGATCAAGTAGGATTTATTCCAGGGATGCAAGAATGGTACAAGATTAGAAAATCCATCAACATCATCCACCACATCAACAAAAAGAAGGACAAAAGCCACATGATCATCTCCATAGATGCTGAAAAAAGCACTTGACAAAATTCAACACCTATTCATGATAAAAACTCTCAAGAAAATGGGTATAGAGGGCAAGTACCTAAACATAATAAAGGCCATATATGCAAACCCACAGCCAACATTACACTTAACAGTGAGAAATTGAAAGCTTTTCTTTTAATATCAGGAACAAGACAAGGATGCCCACTCTCCCCACTTTTATTCAACATAGTACTGGAGGTCCCAGCCACAGCAATCAGACAACACAAAGAAATAAATGCATCCAGATTGGCAAGGAAGATGTTAGACTGTACCTGTTTGCAGATGACAGTTTATGATATTGTACATAAAAAACCCTAAAGAATCCACTCCAAAACTAGTAGGTCTAATATCTCAATTCAGCAAAGATTCAAGATATAAAATTAGTAAGCAGAATTCTGTGGCATTCCTATATACTAATAATGAACTACCAGCAAGAGAAATCAGGAAAACAATTCCATTCACAATTGCATCAAAAAGAATGAAATACCTAGGAACAAACCTAACCAAGGAAGTGAAACACCTATACCCTGAAAACTACAAGACACTCATGAGAGAAATTAAAGAAGATACCAATAAATGGAAACACATCCTGTGCTCATGGATAGGAAGAATTAATATTGTCAAAATGGCCATCCTGCCTAAAGCAATCTACAGATTTAATGCAATTCCTATATAAATACCAACAGCATTCTTCAATGAACTAGAGAAAATCATTCTAAAATTCATATGGAACCACAAAAGACCCCAAATAGCCAAAGCAATCCTGAAAAGGAAGTATAAAGCTGGGGGGATTATGCTCCCCAACTTCAAGCTCTACTACAAAGCCACAGTAATCAAGATAATTTGGTACTGGCACAAAAACAGACCCATAGACCAATGGAACAGACTAGAGAGCTCTGATATAAACCGAACCATATATGGTCAATTAATATATGATAAAGGAGCCATGGACATACAATGGGGAAATGACAGTCTCTTCAACAGCTGGTGTTGGCAAAACTGGATAGCTACATGCAAGAGAATGAAACTGGATTATTGTTTAACCCCATACACAAAAGTAAACTCGAAATGGATCAAAGACCTGAATGTAAGTTATGAAACCATAAAACTCTTAGATGACAACATAGGGACAAATCTCCTGAATATAAGCATGAGCAACTTCTTCCTGAACGCATCTCCTTGAGAAAGGGAAACAAAAGCAAAAATGAACACATGGGACTACATAAAACTAAAAAGCTTCTGTACAGCAAAGGACACCATCAACAAAACAAAAAGGCATCCTACAGTATGGGAGAATATATCTGTAAATGAATGTCTGACAAGGGGTTAACATCCAAAATATATAAAGAACTTACATGCCTCTACATCCCAAAAGCAAAATAACCCGATTAAAAAATGGGCAGAGAATCTGAAGAGACAGTTCTCCAAAGAAAAAATTCAGATGGCCAAAAGACACATGAAAAGATGCTCCACATCAGTAATCATCAGGGAAATGCAAATTAAAACCACAATGAGGTATCACCTCACACCAGTAAGGATGGCCAGCATCGAAAAGACTAAGAACAACAAATGCTGGTGAGGATACGAAGAAAGGGGAACTCTCCTACACAGCTGGTGGGAATGTAAGCTAGTTCAACCATTGTGGAAAGCAATATAGAGGTTCCTCAAAAAACTAAAAATAGAAATACCATTTGACCCGGGAATCCCACTCCTTGGAATTTACCCAAAGAAAACAACTTCTCAGATTCAAAAAGACATATGCACCCCTATGTTTATTGCAGCACTATTTATAATAGCCAAGATATGGAAGCAACCTAAGTGTCCATCAGTAGATGAATGGATAAAGAAGAGGTGGTACATATACACAATGGAATACTATTCAGCCATAAGAAAGAAACAAATCTTACCATTTGCAACAACATGGATGGAGCTGGAGGATATTATGCTCAGTGAAATAAGCCAGGCAGAGAAAGACAAGTGCCAAATGATTTCCCTCATTTGTGGAGTATAACAACACAGCAAAATTGCAGGAAAAAAACAGCAGCAGACTCACAGACTCCAAGAAGGGGCTAGTGGTTACCAAAGGGGAGGGGTGTAGGAATGAGGGTGGGGAACGAGGGAGAAGGGGATTGAGGGGTATTATGTTTAGTACACATGGTGAGGTGGGTCAGGGGAAAACAGTGTAGCACAGAGAAGGCAAACAGTGAAACTGTGGCATCTTACTACATTGATGGACAGTGACTGCATTGGTGTATGTGTGGGGACTTGATAATATGGGTAAAAGTAGTAACCACATTGGTTTTTCATGTGAAACCTTCATAACAGTGAAAATCAATAATACCTTAATAAAAAATTAAAAAAAATAATCTATGCCGTACAGTTAAATAGAGATTAGAGAAAATTTAGGACTTTAAATAGCATATAATAACGAAGAATGAATGAAAAGATTATTCCAAAAGTTAAAAATAAAAACAACAAATCAAATGAGGAAAATTTCTTAATGGGACTCATCATACCAGTAAGTTGAAAGAGAAGAAAGAGTACACGTTAATTTCCATAGAAGTTGAAAAGGCACTTGACAAAATTCAATACATTTCTGAATTTAAAAAAAAAAGGAATACTCAATAAAATAGGAATTGATGGTTACTTCCTTACTGTAATTTTATATGGCCATAGTTAAAAAGGCAAGCCTCATCCTTAATGAAGACACCCTGAAGGCATTTCACTGAAGACTAACACCAGGATGTCCACTATCACCATCCCTCATGAACATTGTACTGAAGTCATTGCACAACACAACTAAATCCAATTAGTAAAGAGAACTAGACATATTAAATTAAAAAAAGGTTAAATCATCAGCATTTTTATGGAAAACCAAAGATAATGCATTAGATAATTACCATAAATAATAGTGGAAATAAAAAAGTTAATAAAGACCTTTCATATATACAAATAAAAGCTAGTTACAATGTATAAAATGGAAGAATAGTCTCATTTCCAATTATAAGGAAAGAAAAATTACTAAGAAAATGAAACAGACTAGAAGTTTCTGAAGAAAATTCACTTTAAAACACTCCTAAAGGACACAAAAGTGGACATGAACAAAATTGAAGGACACACCATAGAAATAATGAGATTTGAAATCATAATTTTCACTAAGCCAAATTACAATCCCACTAAAAATACCAAGTTTTTTTTCTACCTTGGGGCTAGAGAGTTGATTCTAAAGTCCATATGAAAAATCAGACAAATAAAAATAGTGGGGCCATGGTGACTGCATTGAGGTAGCGCATGGCTGGCTGCAAACCAACTACCTGGAGTATTGCACCAGGGAGCCCAGCATTACTGCACAGGTGCTGTTCAAGCCCAAGGCTACCACTATGTGCTCCATAGCCACCCAAGTACAGTGAGTGGCTCACCCAGTCCTTTTTGTCCTGCTACCAGACTATCCTAGGAACCACATTGAACTGTTGGCACGAATAGCTCTGGAGATACTTGCCAACTGCCATGGGCTCAGCTAGGACTGGGTGATGGTGCTTGAGACCCTTGTAGGGATGCTGCTGGAGAGACCAATACTGGGAACCAGCACATGAACCTAAATTGGGGCTTTAGGCTGCAGCTAAGGATTGAGAGGCCAGGGCTGACCAGGAATGCCAGTGGCTGGTGGCCTTGCTGTATGCTCATCTCTTGGGGCCACACTGTGCCTGGCTGGAGGTAAATGGTGGTTGGCATGGCTTTTGTGTCTTCTTCATACCAACCCTGCCATCTTTTTGAAAAAGACTGTTGGTCCAGGCTCTTCTGTCATGCTTTACAGCAACAATTTTAATCTATTTATGGACAAAATTATCACTAAGTTATAAGACTTTTAATCCATTTCTACCTATCTACCTGTGACTAGGCAAGTGAAGGTTTGAGATCTTAAATAACACAACAGTATAAACTACTTTCTGAGACATTTTTACCTGATTTCATGCAAGAAGTCCTACAGTGACGACTCAGCCAGTATTTTAACTACTGAGAAGTACTCAGAGGTGTTAAGACAAAGTCATGAATGGCTCTCCTTTGAGTGAGGGAAATCAGGAGTCTAAAGGTTTATTGTTCCAAAGGATTGTAGAAGAAACCACATTCCATTAAATAAGAAATACGGTGCTATTTTCTCTGGATCAGAAGAAATTCCAGTCTCTCATCTATCCATGATTTCATGTGCTACTGCTGGTTTATCAAGGCAATGGGTCTGGGGTGAAATGATATCTAAAGTGTTGCAACTCCCAGGTTAACAAAAAACATAGTATTAAAATCCTTTATAAGAAATTCTTTCTAAATCCTTTGAATTCTAATTCCTGGCAGTTATAGGTTTCCAGATTTAATATATTAAAAATTTATATATCTGATTTCAGAAAGTTGTTAAATATCTTCAAAGTTTTTAATAAATTTATGCATATTTTAAAAGAAGGGTGGGGAAGTCATTCAAGATGGCAGTGTAGAAGGATTCTGAATTCACCTCTTCCATGGATACACTGAGTCTATAGCTACTTAAGGAACAATTTCCTCTGGAAAAAAAAAACAAAGCCAATCTTAACAATTCCTATACATCAGGCAGAATGACAAAAAAAACTCCCACATTACAGTGGGTAGGAGAGGCTGAGACATAATGTCATCATAAAACCCATCCCCAACATGGTGACCAACATTCAGGAGGGAATGTAAACCCCACGCTTCTTACTGACTAGTAAAGGGTTTGTAACATACACTAGGAACCCCAACTATTAAGACCATCACCTGAGATATGAACCTCTGAGATATCTGGCTTTGAAGACCAATGGGGCTCATGCCCACAAGAACTATGTGGCTATGGTCTCTAAAGAACTATAGCCCTCAGAAGGATCTCATGTAGACTCACCAATCCCAGGGCTCAGGACAGAAGCAGCCCTTTGAAAAGTGCCTAGACTTACATAAAAGAGATTCATTTGCTAATTTTAAAGTATTGGTCTGAGAGTTAGGGACTGGCTGGGATACCTTCTAGGGACAGAGGCTGATAGGCACCATCTTCCTGCTCCTCCTCTTCCTTGCTAAAGCCAGCAGTCACCATCTTTTTCTTTGTCTTTTTGGTGGGTGCCATCTTTATGCTCCAGCCAGTAGGTGCCATCTTCCATGCTTTCCCTCTGCCTTGCTAATGCCAATGGGTATCTTTTTCCTTCTTTCTTTTCCTTTCTCTCTGTTATCTCTTTCTCTTTTTCCATGCTTTCCCTCTGGCTTGCTAATGCCAATGGGTACCTTTTTCCCTCTTTCTTTTCCTTTCTCTCTGTTATCTCTTTCTCTTTTCCTTTTCTCTTTTTTTTGTGGGACCAACTTTGCACTCCCCCTCAGTCTCATTCCATCCAATGGGCAACATTTCATGTTCTCCCTGTGCTGCATTCCAGAGTATCAGTATCTCCCAGAGGGAGATACAGGACAGTGGATGCCGTCTTTGCATTCTCCTTCTGCCTAGCTCCAGCTCATTAGTATTTCCATGAAAGGAGCTTATGCCTTTGTCTGGTGCCCTAATTTTTGTGGCTGCAGCCCAGGGAACACCTCTAGATTACCAAGCTCTGGTGGCCAGTGGGGATTATGCTCATAGAAGCCACAGGACTATAATAAACATAGAAAGAGTTCTTAACTGGCTACCACTCCCATGGCACAGAACAGGCAAGAGTCTGAGGAGCCCAGTTTTTCTGTGAAAGAGGCCTATTAGACTATCTTCATAGCTGAGACCTGACAGGTAGTCTTCTAATTAAACACACAGTAAGGGCCAATGGTAATCCTCTCCAGACACCTCTGTGAGTAGGCACTATCTTCGTGTTCTCTCTGCTGTGTTCCAGAGTGCCAATATCTCCTAGAGGGGAGCTTGTATACCCATCTGGTGCCCTGTTTTACCACCTGATGTCCTTGTTACTGTGGCTGCCACTCATAGGTTGCCCCTTGATTGCCTGGCTCTATTGGCCAGGGCTTGCACTCATGAGTTCAATAGGATGGTAGCAAGGAAAGAAACAGTTCTTAACTGGCTATCACCTCACAGCTCAGCACAGAGGGAACAGACAGAAATGCCAATCTCCCAGTCTTCCCCTGAAAGAGGTATATTTGCATATTTTTAAGGCTGCTGCCTGAAGATCAGTGTGAACCTATGTAATGAACGAGATCCTCACCTTTGGGACATTAACAGGCCTTGGAACACCATCCATCAACTACTGGGAGCCACTAAAATTAAAGTGTGCTAATTGGACACTCACAAAAGTTTGAGAGACAACCAAGAGATAGGGCAAGGTTGAATGATAAGGTTCATCTCCTACACAAAGCCACTACTTCAAAGAAGAGGTGGCTGTTTTGTCTAATACATAAAAACCAACAGAGAATCAAGCAAAATAAGAAAGAGAGGAATATGTTCCAAACAAAAGAACAAGATAAAACCTCTGAAAAAGTAAATGAATAAGCAATTTACCAGATAAAGATTTCAAAATAATGATCGTAAAGATGCTCACCAAGCTCTAGACAAGAGTGGATGAAAATAGTGAGAATTTCAACAAAGAGAAAATACAAGAAAGTACCAAAAAGAAAGAGATTCAAATACGTTAATCACTTATGAAGCTAATTTAGTGAAAGTTAAAAGACAAAGGTAATAAAAATAACTATCACTACAATAATTTGTTAAGCGATATACAAGATAAAAGATGTAAATTGTGTCATTGCATAAAATGTGGGGGTGAGGTAAATATGCAGAGCTTTAGAATGTGATCAAACTTAAGTTGTTATCAACTTAAAATAGACTTTTATAATATTTATTATAATCATGTAAGCCTCATGGTAGTTGCAAAGCAAAAAGCTATAGTAGATATATAAAAGAAACAGAAAGAAATCTAAGCCTACAACTAAAGAAAATCATCATGAAGTGCAGAAGAAAGGAACAGAAGAATTACAAAACAGCCAGAAAACCATTAACAAAACGGCAAGAAGTACATACTTATCAATAATTACTGTAAATGTAAATGGACAAAATACTCGAATCAAAAGACATAGAATAAATGGATATAAAAACAAGACATATCTACCTGCTGCCTAAAGAGACTCACCTCTGCTTTAAGAACATACACAGACTGAAAGGGAAGGGATGGAGGAAGATGTTCCATGCAAATAGAAGTCAAAAGAAAGCTCAGGTAGATATACTTAGGTCAGACAAAATAGACTTGAAGACAAAGAAGGCCAGTTACATAATGATAAAGGGGACAATCCAACAAAAGAATATAACATATACAAATATTTACTCTCCTAATAGAGGAATACCTACATATAGAAAACAAAGATGAACATACCTGAAGGGATAAATAAAAAGTAATAAAATAATAGTAGGAACTTTAATATCCCATTTTCATCAGTGAATAGGTCATTGAGACTGACAATCTGTATGGAAACATTGGACTTAATGACACATTAGACAAAATGGACTTAAAAAACACAGAGAACACTCCATCAAAGGGCAACAGAATACACATTCTTCTTAAGTGCACATGGATGACTCTCCAGGATAGATCACATATTAGGTTACAAAAAAATCTTAATAAATTTAAGAAGATTGAAATCATATAAGAAAACCATCCTCAAAAAGAAAAAAAAACAGCCTAAAAAGTAATTTTGCAGATTTTTTCAAATATAAATGCAATTTTCATGCCTTAGTAACATAAATAGTATGAAACAGGTTCAAAACATACATAGACATACCAATAGAACATAAATAGAAATTCTAGAATTAAGTTCATATATGTCTGGAAATTTAGTGTATGATAAAGACAGTATCATAAATCAGTAGGGATAAGGTTGAAAAGTTCTCCAGGAAAACAGAACCAATAGGGTGTGTTTTTCTATGTGTGTGTGTTTATGTGTGTGTGAGAGAGAGAGAGATTGATTCATTGATTGATTATAAGGAATTGGCTCAGATTAGGGAGGCTGAGAAGTCTCAAGATATGGAGAGCCCATGTTTCAGCTTAAGTACAAAGGTAGGAAAAGACGAATATCCCAGCCTCAGGAAATCATGCAGGAGGGGTTCCCTCTTACTGCAGGAGGTTCAGCCTTTTTGTTCTATTCAGGCCTTCAACTGATTGGATGAGGCTCACCCACATTAGGGAGAGCAATGTACTTTACTCAGTTGGCCAGTTCAAATGTTAATCTCATGCCAAAACACCCTCACAGACACAGAATTATATTTAACCAAATATCCGGGCATGCCATGGCTAAGTGACATATAAATTAACCATTCATAACTCCACCCTATGTCAACTAGGCACCCATAAGCAAATCTTTAAACCAAACTTAATCTTCAAATAAAAAAAATTTCAAGGTCTTATTTCTGCCTGACATCATACAAGTATCCCTCATACAACTGAAAAGGTATTAACTTCTTTCTGAGAAGAGTATTTCAAGTTCTTGAGTGATGTTTACCCTTCTTACAATGCCATAACATAAATATTATGATATAAAATTAGCAATACTTACATATTAAGACATAAAGTCAATACATCTTTGTGGGTAAAATTGCAATATTTCCAGAATCTCTCACCTTGTCTTACTATATCTCCATATCAATAGGTGTTTCCAAGGGGTGGAGAGAAGTAGTCCATCTCTATATCAGTAGGTGATTACAAGGGGGAGCGAGGGCATATCTGGACTGGACAGCTTGGGTGGGTTCTCTTTTTTCAGCTAGTTGCGACAGACAAGTGTGAGCAGAAGTGGAAAACTGCTTGTAAGCAATAAACGGGTGTCTTCCACTTTATTTCTGTCTTTGACTGATTTTGGTTTCAAAGGTAATTTGCCCTGGCTTGGGAAACAGATTTTCCCCCTGGAGTTACAATCTTATATTGTATAAGAGAATAAAAGATGGAAAAAAACAAAGATATTTGCTTTATATGTTCACACACACACACAAACATGCTCATAACAAAATAAAGAAGAATCCCTTTGTCAATTACAGTCCTCATTTCTGTAACTGATCATGTAGTCATAGCTTATATTTATAAATACTGTCTTCCACTACCCATTCTGTATTCCCTTTGCCTTCACCAAGTACCCCAGCTGGTCATGGTTCTTTATGTGGTGGGGTAACCCACACCTTCATTTCTGGAAGGTCTGGGCCATTAGTCTTACTTGAATTCAGTACTGTAGTTTTCCATTGACCTTAATCACAGGGTATGGTAATATTATGAGATGCTCTAAGGAATCGTCTGTATTCCAGACATACTCTTGTTTTACTCCATTGTGGAATAGTGAACCAATTTTGCCTTGGTAGTAAGGATCAGTCACCCCACTGATACCATAACTCCCTTCTTCACCTATTGATTCAGAGGCATGAGGAGCCCAAAGTGGTCAAGGAACAGTCTTAAAGTTCAGTTCAACAGAATCATTGTTACATCTCCTGGAGGAAGTATTCTTTTTTTTTTTTTTTCAGCTAAGACCTCTAAGTTAGCAGAGCATAAGGTCAAGGGAACAGGAAGCAAAGATTTTACTAATAAGTTGATAGAAGTAAGAGTGTATAGCACCAATTTCATTTTCACTGCTTTATTTCTGGCCCTGTGAATCCTGCCTATGGAAGAAACAGCACCACATATTAGATGATGATTCAAAGCAAATACAGCCTTTTGGAGAACTTGTCTCAGCCATGCAAGATATTTCCACCCAGCAACATTGTATCAGAGTCTTCAAAAGGCCATTATATCTTTTTTTAAAACTGAAGTATAGTAGATATACAATATTACATTGGATTCAGGTGTATAACATAGTGATTCAAAAATTATATACATTATGAAATGCTCACCTTATAAGTAAGTGTACTTATCTTCTGTCACCACAGAGATATTACAATATTATTGACTATATTCCCTCTACTTTCCTTTTCATATCTGTGACTTATTTGATAATTGGAAGTTTGTACCTCTTTAACCCCTTCACCTATTTCTCCTATTCCTCACCCTCTCCCCTATGGAAACCACCAGTTTGTTCTCTGTATGAGTCTGTTTTGTCTGTTCATTTATTTTCCTATTTTTTTAGGTTCCACATATAAATGAAATTATATGGTATTTGTCTTTCTCTGACATTTCACTGAGCATAATACCCTCTAGGTCCACTCATGTCATCACAAATGGAAAGATTTCAGACCTTTTCATGGCTGAGTTATATTCTACTGTATATATGTATCACATCTTCTTCATCCATTCATCTATTAATGGATACTTAGGTTGCCTCCATATCTTGGCTATTATAAATAATGCTGTAATAAACATAGGGGTACATATATCTTTTTGAGTTAGTGATTTTGTTTTATTCAGGCAAATACCCAGAAGTGGAGTTGCTGGGTTGTATGGTACTTCTATTTTTAATTTTTTGAGGAACCTCCATTCTCTTTTACACAGTAGCTGCAAAAATACCCTCACAGCCAACCTGGCATAATGTTTGACCAAATATTTGGGTGTACCCTGTGGCTTAGTCTACATATAAAATTAATCACCACATACATTACACCTCACACTTTACACCAGGATAAGCTAAAAATGGATCAAATTCACATATATATACATACATATAAGACATATGTATGTATTTAAGATTATGTATGATATATATCAGAAGATATATGTATATGTGTAATATATATATTAAGACATGCCCATATTATATGTTAAATTATAAAATATTAGAAGAAATGATAGTTGAATTCTTTTATAATCTTGGTTTGGTGAAGACATTCCTAGCTATGACAAAATGCACAAACTCTTCTACTATCTCCCCTGCCTCTCTTCCCACAATATACACCATGAAAAAAAAAACCCTACAACCTTCTGTATGACCTGAGACATAATACACAAAAACTCATGATGAACTGGTGAAAATGTAGAACTCAAATCATTAAAAGAAATTCTAGAATTGGAATTCCATACTTTTGGATATATCTAAACTAAACATATCTAGACCACCTTGAAATTCATAAAATAAGACATGCAACCCAATAAAAAATGAAGAAAGGCTGAGATGGTTAAGTTTATGTGTCATCTTATCTAGCCCACAGAACCCAGATGTTTGGTCAAATACCATTATAGAAGGTATTTAGAAGTTGTCTCTAATGAAGGTATTTTTTCAGATATTAATATTTAAATCAGTAGTGGTTGAATAAAGCCAAGGGTAAGCCTCATCTAATCAGTTAAGAACTTTATGAGGAAAAAAGACTGAAGTCCCCTGAGGAAAAAGAAATTTTGCCTCCAGCTTCCCTTTGGACTTGAGCTGCAATATCAACTTTCCTTTGGGCCTATTTATCAGATTGCAGAATTTCCAACCCCCACAATTATGTGAGCCAATTTCTTAAAATCTCTTGATATATAGATACACATACATACACATGCATGCCATATTGTTTATCTGGAGAACTCTGATGAATACAAAGGATTTCACAAACAAACCCCCCACCCACAAATGATTCTAAAACATTTCAAAACATGTTACATTGTATTCATAAGACAAACGAAAAATAAAACTATCCAAGATACCTTTCTCTTTTACCTCTCAGTTTGGCAAAATAATCCAAAAATTTTACAACTGGAATTCTCATAATTTGTTAATGGGATCATACAGTGGTAGAACCTCTGTGAAGGACAATTTAGCAATATCTATTAAAGTTGCAAATATATTTACCTTTTGAGCAATTGATAAGGAAAATATTCAACACAGCCATCAAGGTCAGTAAACCACTTTTATCCTCCGGTTGGCAAAGTCAACAGATCACCCTCAGCTCTCTCCTCCCCTCCTTCTCTGGGCTCCTCTTTTTCCCTGTGTATGCCAAAATGCCACATATCAAGATAGTATAAATTGTTCCCCTTGAGTGTGCTCAGGGCTCAGACCTTGGGAGATTACTCCCCTCTGAGCCCGCTGGTGTGAAATAAAATCTCAACACTCCAAGACCTCCGAGTACCACTTGGTTCTTCTATCTGTGATCCAGTCCAGGTTTTCTAGTATTTTCCATAACATTTGGTTCCCTGACTGGGAAACCCAACTGCACTGGCCCTTTGTTGCCACCGGTTTGGGGCAACAGCTGGGCAGTGATGGAAGGGGAGATCGCAATGGAGAAGGCACGCCCTGCCTGATCTTTCAGCAGTCTCCCGCCTGGTCATTCTGGGCCGGCCCCACTACGCTGCTCCCACTGGACTCAAGGAGGCTTGGCAAGTGAGGACCTGGTTCCAACGTTGAATCCGGTAAGGCACCGGGGCCCCTGACCCAGCCAGTTCCCACCTGTTGAGGTGGAAGGAGAGCCTGATCACCTCCCAGAGACTTCTTAGAAGCCTCACAGGTAGACATTCCCAGGGGGGAATGTTTAAACTCTGGTCTGAGTATGTGAGTGAGGGCACAGGGCAGCTGAAGCCATTCAGTCTGCACTGAATCTGTGATTCCATGGCCTGTGCTACAAAATCTGAGTGGGCCCTTTGCTGTATTCACCGTTAGCTGCCATGACATAATGGTGACTGAACTTCAGCTGACCTGGCCTGGGACTTATACAGGTGCACCTTATTCATGGCTGACCAAAGTCACCGAGAGGAGCGCAAACATATGGGCATCTAACCAGTCTCCTCTCTAGAGGAGGCACCCCTCCCTTGTCAGTTAGTGTGGCACCATTACAGGGACACATCATGCGGTCAGGGCACAACAAACCCACAGTTCTCAACACCATGATCAAAAATTTCCGGAGACTACGGAATAAAATTAACTCCTGACAGGTTGAAAACCCTGTGTGAAGCAGTATAGCCCACCTTTAGTGTAGGGTGGCCTCCTGAGGGAACCCTAGATGTCCCATCAATCCGCCAAGTCTGGCACGTCATCCCTAGAGATCCAGGTCATCCTAATCAGTTCCCATACATTAACTCCCAGTTAGGAGTTTCCCAGACCCTCACTCCTTGGGTGCAATTCCTTTGCAACAGGCAGGGACAAGGTAGGGTCTTAGTTGCCTCAACAAAGCAGCCCACAAAGAATCAACAGAAACCTGAGCCTCTTCAAATTCTTGCTGGTGATCCAGAGGAAGAGCTAATATTGTCCCTACCT
>JAVSCE010012476.1:0-45264 GCA_032199065.1 Smutsia gigantea
TCCTTCCTATTTTGTTTACCTTTCTTTTTTAACAACTTAAAAACATTCTAGAGACAAAAAAAAAAAACAAAAATCAATCCCCCTGCCCCGCCCCCAAAACCCCAAACAAAACAAAAACAAAAAATGAATTGGTTTGAAGAATCGGCTTATAACATTTATTTTTTTTTGAGAAGATGATGTTAGAAGGAGAGAGAAACTCTCTTCCCATTTGTTCCTTACTAGTTTGAAGATGAGATTAAACAGAAAGTAGTAAATCCAGAGGCCCTTCTGCTTCCCTTCCCTCCTCTCCTGCCCCAAGCACTTAGTGAGTGCACCTGGGTAACTGTGAAGTAAGGCCTGATATAGTTGCCTTACTGGGAGAGCCCCTAATGGCCTAACTCCAAGTCCCCTCCCTGAAGTGTCCTTGTGGGAAAGGTCCCTAGCCAGGTAATCCTTCAGCATACTGGCCAGCTCGCATCTTGATTTTGTCCTTGTAAAATCTGGAGCAAAGAAACCAATTGATCTACAGAGCTTGGCGATAATGAATGGCTATTTTTCTGCCAGCCACCGAAACCTAATGCAAGTGTTTTGGTTATTTGTGTGTGTTTTCCTTGGTTTTATCCTCTCTGAAAGATCTAGGGATAGTCATACCTTTTTATTTCACATGCATGGCAAAAAAGAGCCTGCCCAGCTGATGTTTCCTCTTCATGGGAAGAATCTGTTGCTTTACACACCTAGAGGATAGGTCTGCTCTGTGTCCAACGTGCGGCTTAATGTTTGGATTGATTTTGCTCTATGTGGATGAATCAGCGTTTCCCTAGGAGCCATTATTTTAACACCTAAGCCACATCTTTATTCACTGTGGGGCCCAAAAGCAGTTCACTGATTATAGCCTCTGTTTCTAATACCTTTTTTATTTTAAAAGTGAGTGATTCTAGACCTTTAAAAATTGAGAAACGATAAGGGCCAGAATAATGAACATTGTATTTTAAGTTGCTACACTCATATTGGTTACTTTACTTTTTTAAAAAGTTGAAAAATGGAAACAGCTATATATGTGGCAAAGAATGAAGATGAAGTGTACAGAATAGAGTTTAGTACTATAATAAAATGATTATGGCATATATTTAGTGTGAATAATTTTTACATGATTAGGAATAAAAGGCAAGGGGATTATGTATGATATTATAATTATATAGCAGAGCAAGCATTTCTGCCCCCCAGTGGAGGGGCACAGAAGGGGGAATTGGCAAGAAGGTTTGCTGGGTCTTCTTTTGTGACCCGTGATTCCTGAGCCAGGGCTGTCAGGGGAGTGTGAATGTTTCCACCCAGGCAAATACAAGAGTGCTGGGAATAAAGTGGCTCAAGCCAGGCCAGCTCCTACCTTCCTGCTGTGAGAACTGGCCCTTCTTTATTCAGGAACGTGAGAAAATGGAAACTGGCTTGCTTGGCCCTTGGGATCTCCAACATTTGGCAAACACAGAGGGGGAGAGGTTCTACATCTTCCTGTCGGGATGAGAACCCGAAGCCCTCTGTGTGTGTGTTGCCTCTCTCTTGTTCTTCTCCCAGAGAGGCAAAGCTAAAGGCTTGTTTCTTTTTCTTTCAGTGATTTTATTTCATAAAGGTGGGGTTTAAAGGAAGGCCACTCCCTAGGGCCCCAAATTCTCCCATCACTGTCTGAAATTCTGTTTATGAAAGATTAATTTGAATTAATCAGCAGGTAGTTTAGATTGGCTAATGGCACTTAGTAAGAAGACCCACACACCTTGATAACCATCACTAACAGGTGCTGAATACTTAGTATGAGCCAAGGACTCCTCTAAAGTCTTTACATGAATTAACTTATGTAATCCTCACAGCAAGCGTGTGAGGAAGGTTCAGAGATGCCCAGTAACTTGTTCCAAGTTACGTGGTGATGATGAGGGAGAGGCAAGACAGAAGCCCGCTGGGGCTGCGCAGGGACTTGCACCCCTAGCCACTGTGCCGAGCTGCCTTTCCTGGGTATGTAATGAGGATGTGACTTAATTTGCTTTCTTCCTAACATCCAGCAGCCATACCTGTGAGGGGTGGGACGTGAAGTGAAGAGGGTGAGGGCATTTCAGGGGGAGCCATGGCCATTGGGAGGCTGTGATAGGGACTTTGAAAAGAGACTTGGGGGGCATTCTCTGGGGCCAAGCATCTTGATACTACTGACCTTGTAACCAGTGTGACAGTTCAACCAGGAACCTAGCCACTGCTGTTTCTCCCCTCTTCTTTTCTATGAATGACATCAATTTTCTTTCTGTGTTCTAGCTGCAGAAAGCTGTTATGTTTGTTTCTGTTTGTATATAAGTTAAATTTTTTACTTAATAAGTATTTAAATGCCATTTAAAATAACACCTTGAAAATATTCTTAAAGTGAAGGCCAATGAAAAGCAACTAATTTCTATAATTACCCTTTTTTTTCCTCACACAGTATTGGCTGGATCCTGCAAAATCCCTTGCCGAGCACAAAGAACTGATCAACAGTAGGTATTTACTTTTAACTTTGTTAAGAGGTGCTTTGAAAATGAATATGATGTGACTGATTAGTTGGGTACAGAGTAGGTTTTGGTGCTGCAGGGATGAGTACTGAGTACATGAGCCCCAGGACATGGAGACGGGTGTGTGTGCATTGCCAGACTCGTCTCCAAACTGACTAAATTTTAGTTGATAAAAACTCTTGAGTGGCTCTTAGTATTAGATGTGGCTTGGGGTATACCTGCCCTTGACTTTTGTCTGTGGTTTTTCTATTTGCTTTTCTTTAAAATTTCAACTTAAAACAGAAAAATCAGAAAGATGCTGATTTGAAAATAGGTGAACATCTGACCTTTGAAAGAGTGAGTTTCCTGGGTTAAGGAGGAGTTTTGTCATGTCACACTATTCAATGTGCTGAGTCGATAATTAAGGAGTGCCCTCTGTCCTGAAAGATCTGAATGGCTTCAGAAAGGACCCATCTATTTTCAGGGGATAGCTTTTGATTTCACCAATTCCAATCTTATTAGTTGACTGAAAGTATAATTAAGGTTATACTCCACAACCTTAATTCCCACAATCCAAGTTTTTACTCATAAATACACATGCATGTGCACATACATACACAGTGGTCCTTAAGTGTGCAGGAGTAGTTATTTTTTAAAATTATCTTCTTAAAAATATGGTAAAATGTATCACATAAAAGGTACTATTGTAGTCCTTTCTGAGTGTGCAGTTCAGTGGCATTCAGTACATTCACATCGTTGTGCAACCATCACCACCATCCACAACCTTGTCATCGTCCCCAGATGAAACTTTGCACTCATTTAGCCATTTTGCCTGAATGTGTAAATTATTGCTAAGACCTTGTGGATTCTTCTGGCCTTTACTAACCCTGCTCTGACTGGTTCCACGTGTACTGGCTCATTGCCTGTGGTAACACTGAACTGAAGCACCTGGTGCTTCACAGACCACAAGGGCAGGAACGTAGCTGTGCCTCAGGAAGGAATTGGAAACCAGGACTGCAAAACCATCAGGAACTTGGCGAGGACTGTTTCTGTGAACATCTGCATCGTTTTTGTTTCTCTCTGTGGACTATCTGTTTCTCCATGTCTCTGGTAGAAACCTACAGTTTCCATGTTATAGCCTTCACAGCAAGACAAGGCTGACTGGTTGTCTATGAATTGCAATTCCACATTCTAGGGAGGGTGAGTCTTACCAGACCAGTTTGAGTCTGTAGCTCACCTCAGTCCACTCAGCTGTGTTTGAGTTTTTTCAAGGTCAGTCCAAATGTAGCTGCTGAGGGGCCAGTCTTGTGGGTGGGACCGCAGATAGGTTTCAGAGATGGGGGCTGGTGGTCTGTCTGTTGAGATGGAACCCTCAAAATATGTAGCTTAGACATTAAGTTTTGCTTACTTAATGTACATGGAGTAAAGTCTATTCATAACAAGCTCACAACTTGGCATGGATGAGAAGCTAGTTGGTAGCAGAGGGCTGACCAGAGCTCTGGTGTTCTGGCTTCAAGTACCGTGTTTTCCCTGAGTGAGCAAGCTGCCTAGTAAAGGCCAAGGGGGGTATGAGGTTACATGTGATTAGCTATGAATGCAAATAACTTCCATAAGGTATCTTCATATAAAGGATTAAGAGTTCCAATCTTAAAAGTCTCATCCCTCAGGATCTAGAAACCTACTTTTCCCAAAGATTCAGGTATGGTAATAATACAGTAGATATCTGTTTTGTCCATTTCAACCAAATACTTAAAAATACCAGTTAAAAACTAGAAAAATTTCCAAAATGACTATTTTAAAATAAACTTACAGGTTTTTTGTTAAAAAGTTGAGATTTCTATCTAGGTAATGAAGAGAAATGTAACTTATTTTACCACTACTAAAGTGTTCCTATGCATATTTTAAGTATCTATTTCTTTATGTGGTGTTGAAGTACTCTGTTTAAATATCTATAATCTATAATGTAGCTGTTTCTCATCCTAAATAAATGTTGCCCTGTCAAAAATTTGATGTTCAGTAAGAATAAAACATTGATATTATAATTAAGAAAGATTATGTAACTGAAGAATACATATTTCTATTTCATCTCATGAAATAGTTTGATAATAAAGGAAATGGTCTCAAATCTCCAGTAGATTAGTCAGAATGAGGATCTGTAAAAATGATTGACTCTTCACGATTCTCATAGGTAAGTCTTGATTTATGTATCTCTGAGCTAATGCAAAACTATTAACATTAAAGGCACTGAAATTAGTCTTTCATGAAAGGTAGATTAGAGGATTCCTAGTTTCTGGCTTCTGTATATTTTGCTAAAGTGAAACAATTTTAACTTACTTTACATAAGGATTTCTTAAAGGTAGACTCTGTGGAAAGGCATGGATTCAAGATAAAAATAATTTAGGAATTTGTCTCATCAGTGCCTGGCTTTTATAGTAAATCTTAGCATAGGAAGCTAGATATATCCTTGTTCCAAATTGTCCATTTCCATAGCCTTAGATTGATGTATAATACAGTGTGATGTATATGAAAGTGTTTGCTTATTCTAAAGATATGACAGTTTTTTCCCTGAGAGGTTGTATGTTCAGTGGCCAGAAAGCACTGAACTCTAGGTATTAGCAAACTTGGTTCTCATCCTTGTGATCATAAGCAAGTTGCTTACCTCCTTGAAGCTTTACCTGCCTTCTGTGTTACCAGGTGGTTGTTGAGAATTTAATTTTTTTTTAAATAATTTATTTTGGTATCATTAATCTACAAGAAAATTTAATTTTTATGAAATATTTTTGCTCATTATCAAATGGTAATGATGCCTTATATTTAGAACACAAACCATTTTATATACAAATGGGAAACAGCTGATTTCAGCCAAATGTCTTTAAGGGAAATTAGCCAAAACAAAATGTTTTTAATTGTGTATTTTTAAAATTTCTATTTAACTGCTCATTACTAAACACATTTGAGGTATCTGGGCTTGGGCAATAGGGTGTAATCTGTCACATTCCAGAGAATGAAGGCAATTCTGGAATTGAGACAACGCCGTCTTCCCTTTGTGTAACGTCTCAGGAGCATCTGTGCTTCTCCCACCCCCTAGATGCCAACCCCAGTGGCCTGCGGGCACAGGCGTACCCATCTGCTCACTAACAGAGCTTGATTGACAGAGATGGTGCACTCCCTGGTTCTTCTAAATATTTAATAGTCTGTGCCTCCTTGACATCTATGTTCAGGGGTAAAAGTGTATTTGTTCAGAAATATAAACATGGCGATTAAGTAAACATAGAAGTTGAATACATGGAACCAACTCTAATGATAAATAATAACAAAGTTTCTTTTAAAATGTAGTTTTTAGAAAAGCTCTAGCAAATGGAGCACCTTGTACAGAGAGGCATAGATGAGGGCAGAGGAGCGGAGCCCTGGTGTTGTGTGTCTTCCGTTTGCCAGGAACAGGGCTTTGGGTTCTACAAACATAGCATGTGTATGTCATCATAATAATATATTAATGACATAGTTTGTACATTAGAAATGCATATGGCTTTATTACCTGTTTTTCCACTTAATTTCCTTTCCCCAACTTCTAAATTTGTGCCTTGATTTACTCAGTTAAAAATGAAAATGGACTCAGGGTGACTTTGTGTCAGTTACACAGTATCAGAAACTTGGGATCAGAATGCGTAAGTGGAAGTATTTTTCGTGCAATGTAGTTCACATCTTTCCTTTGTGTGGGAGAGCTTTTGTTGAAGAAAACATTAGAAACTATGACCACTAATAGATAAAGCTATTTAAAAACAGATTTAATATGAGATCCAGTTCCCACACTGCTTAGGATCATGCAGTTTTGGAAACAGCTTAGGTTAGATTCATACCCTCTGTAATAGAAATATTTCTAGCAATAGCGTAATATTAGGTGGTTGGCACCCAAGCGCCTTGTGTCCTCTTGCACAATATGAGTGAGTGTCTAATTATATCTTATATTTTCCCATGTAGGGATACTTACAAACTTTGTTTCATGTGTATATTTGGTGTTTGTGCACATAGTTCTGTGTGTGGTAAATGACTGAGATGGGAATATTTTCCTAAATATGTAATAATACAGTCTTAGAAAAGTTGAGGAGACAAATATTGCCCCTAATCCTATCACATAACCTTGCTGATGATTTTTTTTCTTCAAAAGGTAAGACATATATAGAGAAGAAATTTCTAACATCACTTTTGCTAAGATACAATTTAATTGATTTCACTGAAAAGAAAGGTAAATATTTGAGGTGTGATGGATGTGTTAATTCAATGGTAGGGGTGAGGGAAATCCTTTCACAATGTATACCTGTGTCAAATCATCACATTGTACCCTTTAAATATCTTACAATTTAATTTGTTAATTATACCTCAATGAAGCTGGAAAAAAAATTTTTTCCAGTCCCTCTTCCCAAAGTTTGTTACTGTTAGTAATTTCTTAATGTATTTTTCTAGGGGAGGAAAGAATTTTATCAGATAACTTTCTTTTTCACAAAAGAAATCATATTTGTACAGTTAGAAATACAGATGGGTGCTCTTTCCTCATCAGCATATAGAGTCCGTCTGCCCGTTTAAACAGTGGCACGGTGCCATGTACATGTCCTGTGGTTGATTTAAATGGCCCACCTGGCTCTTTGCAGCTATTTGTGTGTGTGTGTGTCATGCAATAGTGATGGGTGGATAGTTTTTAAAACAATTAATTTTGTTTATTGGTAATCTTTCTTCATCAGTAAAAAACACATGATTGTTGTAAAAAATGTGAAAAATGGAAAAATTATAAATAAATAAAAATGTGTACAACCTCACTAAGCACAGATAGGACCTGAGCATTCTGGTCTCTTTAGCCCTCTCTTTTTTGCTGTGTCTCTGCACACAGGCCCATGCATACACAGATGACTGCAGAGTTGAAGTACTGTTACACAATTCTGAACCCTGTTTCTTTCATTTTGTATCTTATTGCATCTTTAGAAATTCTTGGTGAATCTAATTTTTAAACAACTTTATTGAGATATCTCTGAGATATAAGAATTGTATAATATATGTCAGGTATATTAACTTGATGTTTTGATGTACATATACATTGAGAAGATCAACACAGTCAAGCTAAATAACTTCTCTACATAGTTACCTGTGTGTGAGGGGGTTGAGGGCGTAAGAAAATTTAAGATCTGTCCTCTTAGCAAATTTCAAGTATACAATACAGTATAATTAACTATCCAGCACCATGGCTTACAGTATATTCCCACACTCATTCATCTTGCAGAACTGAAATTTTGCACCCTTTGACCAACATCTCCTCACTTCTCCCTCTGCCAACCCCTGGCAACCACCATCCTACTCTGGCACCTGTGCATGTGACTGTTTAGGTCCCACATATAAGTGAGATCAGGCAGTATTTGTTTGTGTGTCTGGCTTACTTCACTCAGCATAGTGTTCTCCAGGTTTGTCCACATCGCCACAAATGGAAGAATTTCCTTATTTTTAGGGCTGAATAATTTTCTAGTGTGTATATGTGTATCACATTTTATTTATCCATTTGTTCATTAATGGAAATTTAGGTTGCTTCCTTATCTTGGCTTCTGTGAATAATGCTGTAATGAACACAGGAGTATCTTTTCAAGATCCTACTTTCATTTCCTTTGGATATATACCCAGTAGTGGGGTTGCTGGATCATATGGCAGCTATATTTTTAATTTTTTGAGAAACTTCTCTACTGTTTTTCACGATGGCTGTACCAATTTACATTCCCACCAACAGTGTATAAGAGTTCCCTTTTCTACACATCCTCACCAACACTTTACTTGTTTTTGATAATAGCTATTCTTACAGTTATGAGGTAATACCTTACTGTGGTTTTGATTTGCATTTCCCTGATGACTAATGATGTTGAGGACCTTTTTGTGTATCTGTTGGCCATCTGTATGTCTTCTTTGGAAAAATAGCCATTTAGGTTCTTTGCCCATTTTTTAATTGCATTATTAGTTTTTGTTATTGAGTTTTATGTGTTCCTCATATATTTTTAATATTAAACATTTATGCAGTATATGGTTTGCAATATTTTTGGTGAGTGTAACTTTTAAAAGTTGTATAGTATTACATTACTACTTTGACTAATTTATAATGTGAAATCTAATTTCTATTTCTTATTTTAGCTGGACCTCCATATACTTTGTATTTTGCTATTAAATTCTATGCTGAAGATCCATGTAAACTTAAAGAAGAAATAACCAGGTATAGTATTGACTTTGCTTTTGAGCAGGACATGTATGGCATATGCCAAAGGCTTTATTTAAAACAAACTGGGGTTAAACATTTGGTTTTATGTCTAACTGCATTTGTAATGTGTTGCAGTGCATCTCTTGTGAGAGTTGAATTTAAACCAGCTTTGAATGAGACAGATCAGTGTCTGATGATAGATGTGTCTGAACAATGGCATGAACTGAGGTGACATGGTGATAGATTTTGCATCTACTGTGATGAGATATTTCTGTATTATTATTGTGAAGGATGCATTCAGTCTTTGAGTCATATAAAAGTAGCCATTTGAACTGCATTAAGGAAGGATATTCTGATGCTCAGTTTGCATATGTAAATATAAATTTGAAGAGCCAGTTATTCCTCTTTAATTGGTTATACTTTATATATCAGCTGTCCTGGTATTTCATTTTATCTCTATAGGAAATGAAAATATAACTGCTTTCAGTACTAAGGGAGAGAGAATCAAAGAACAAACCAAGTGTTTTGTAATGTATTACTTCACCTTTGTCATCAAATATTTTATTACAGTTAAGGCAAAATTTCCAACTGATCTTGATTACATTGTTAAAATAGTACCAACGTTTCAAAGTGGTTTATGAAGAACAGACAATAGTGTTATGTTTTCATTACTCCACTAGTGACCTGACTGCCCATGGCAGCAAAAACAAAAACATTTTCATTAACTTGAGTCTAAGTGGTCAGTTTTCCTAGTGAACTCCTACACTGGCTTGGCCTAATGCCTTATTCAAAACATTAGAAATCATATCTTTGATAACTAAGGCAGTCTGTGGTTTTGTTTCTATCCCATCCTTTCATCTTTTTTCCTTAGATTTTCTTTTGTCTTGATTCTGGACTGCACACAGAAGAGTGAAAAAGAGGGTGGGCTAATTGGATCTTTCCTATTCTACTCTGAAGTGCTATCATTAGATTTCATTTTTAGAGCCAGGCTGATGTGTGCATCCACTTCTTTCATCACCACGCTGTTAGTGAGCACTTTGAAGAGCACAGCTGCCCGCTGAGGCTTCTGCGAGCACACCTCTACGGGAGAAGGGCTATTGTGTTGGGGCGATGTGGAGGAGAGGGGTCCTATTTACATTAGAGTTTTATGAATAGTATTTGCAACCAAGAGAGATTTCTGAGACATGGGCTCATGGGGAAACTGAGTCCAGGTAGTATAAAAACACATTTATATCTGTAACTCTTTAGGGAATTGCAAGGGAGCAACATTTTATGAAAATGCAAGGAGGGGCCTTCACTTCAAGGTTGTCAGTAAACCTCTCTTGCCTCAATCTCAACTGTAAAATGGGAGATGCTCCTGTCCCATAAGGTTTTTGTAAGTGTGAAATGGAGTGATGTATGTAAAACTCTTACAGGAGGTGGCGTTTGGCCATAGCCAGTGCTTGATAAATGTTACACTTCTTATTTCATCCTCTCCCTGCTTTGGTAGTGCAGTACAGCTACATCTTAAATGAGGGGTGGGGTCCAAAAGCTACTTAATATAGTGTTAAGGGGGAAGAAGTACAGTGTTTTATAATGCATTGCTTCATGTCTGTTCCCCAAATACTAATGATGAACAGAAATTTCCCTTCAGAATACACTGATAGCTCATTAACAGAATACATGGATCTGTGTATAATGTACAGCCCCACAATGTATTCAGTACGACCTGTTTTTCCTCAACTATTAGGTCAAATCATATGGTTAAGAATAAGATGATGTAGTTGGCTTATAGTTAGTGGCCATGATCTATAATAACTTATGTTTATTGCTTAAAACATACATTTAAATTTAGGTTAAATTTTCATTTAATATGATACCACTCTACACTTAGTATGTTTTGAAGATAAAGTTATTAATTTGCACAAATATGTTAACTTAAATGGGTTGGCATCATGGGCCTAAAACAGGAAGTCTATTTATATGAGGTAATTTTGGCAAAAGTCAGAACGAAACCAAAAAACAATTGGTTTTATATATGCTAGTAAAGGAAAAGTATAATACTTAGGCTAGCATTTTCAAGCTGAATGTTTATCTTGCTTCAGTTCTTTGGAAAATTGTTCCAGCCTACTCTATATTGACTCTTAGATTGTTTTGAATTTTTTGATATGAAAAACAATCTATATAGTAAACATGTTTGTACTTATCCTTACATGTACACAGTGTTTTTGATAACCATACTATTTCATACGTATTATACAGACCTCTTTCACCATCTATTTGTTTTACTACTGCATAGTATTCCATAATTTATTTAACAATGCCATTGTGGATGGCTCTCAAGCTTGTTTTCCTTTTTTAAATTATAGATAATGCTGCATTTAATCTTCTCAGTATACATATAATCATATTAGATGTAGTATTCTAGAAGGATGTTTTATTTAGGGGAAAATAAAAGCTAGAGGTGAATGGGATATACAGGAAAGTAAGGTTCTAGACCATAAAAAATATATTAAAAGAATCCTATCAACTTGGAGTACTTGCTATGTGCTTTAAAAGATTTTCTGAAATAAGAAAAACTGGGGGACTCTTAGGTCATATACCCTAACCCCCACCCTTACAGAACATTCCTGACATGATAGCCAGCTTCTTTGTAAACACCTTTAAGATAGGAAACCTTGCTGCCTCACAAAGCAATAGGAAATTCAGTAAGAAATATGTCCTTGGAGCTTGTCTCATCAGCACTAGGTTTTCTTTCTAAGTCTGTGCAGAATAATCTCTCTTCTCATTGTTAGTCCTTCAAACAGTTCATATCCTCATGATATCTGTTAAACTTATTTTCAATTCTGATTCAAAATATTTTGACAGCCTTCCATATATTGTGTCATTTCATAGTTCTGTATCCTCTACATATTTGATAAGCATAACAGACATATTAGTTAAGAAGACAGGCTTTGGAGTCAGACTGTGTGTAATCTTGAGATTGTGTAACCTTTTAAAGTCTCAGTTTTCTTATCTGTAAAATGGAATTAAAGTATTTCTTCAAAAAGATGATGGGAGGAATATATTAGATAATACATGCAACATACTTACCGTAATGCAAAAATATAAAGGGTAGCTAGCATGTTAATAGTGATAATTATTTCATGTTTCCAAATTATTGATTAAAAATTTAGGAAAAAACTAACTGGGAGCCTTGAGAGGTAGGTCTTCCAGGTTAAAGTCAGTCCATTAATCAGAAGTTTTGTAGTTGTTCATTTAACTATGACTCATCCAACTACTGCCCTCTAGCCTGCATTTCTTGAATTTGAATGTAAAGACAGAATTCACTCACTCACCTACCCTTCATTTGTAACTGTGGGCCACCATGCTCTGGGTACCAAGGAGATTCAGTAGTGACCAAAGAGAGAGAGATGGTCTCAGTCCTCTGGAGGGAGATGACAGAGAGAATGACCATTGCTTTGCTGACATCCCTAGTTGTGATGCCATTGAAAATTTCCTAAACTTCTAAGGATCTAACAAGTACTTCTAAAAAAGAAAAGAATGTTAGTTCCAAATGACTTGCTCATAATGAACACTTTTTAGCTTCTAAAAACAGGTGTTTGTTTTGTAATATTTTTAGTAGCTCATCAATTATTATTATTTTCTTGGTAATCTGTATTTCTTGCTTTGGGAAGATGAGCTTGTTTTATCTTCTGTACTAGGTGAGTGACCTTCAGTTACATATTCATGTCTGGAGTCCCTGTCTCCTTCTCTAAGTGGAGATAATGGTCCCCAATACATAGAGTTGAGGCAAAGGTCACAGCTGGTATGGATGCAGAGAAAATATATGACCTTTAAAGACCTATACGAATATAAGGTGATATTATTGCTATTTGTTCCTGTATTTTAATCATCAGTTTTAAACTTCTGAGGCACAAGTGTTATTCTGATCTTTGTCACTTTCTCTTGAGAATCAGTGGATTCCTCTGCTATTTTTCTTCATCTTAAGCCATACATGTCATTTCCCTGCAGTGTTCAATATTATGTTATTAAACATTTCCTTCTGTCCCTCACATTTAAGTTTTATCCAAAATGATTAGGCTTCCATCACAGGCTGTGTTCCCTCTCTATGGGAGGCAGAAACAATCCTGCCTTCTGGGTAGGCGGGTATTCTCCTCTCAGACTCTTGCATCCTGTTCAGTTGGCACCAGAAATCAAACTTCTTCTTCTCCCCATATTATGTCCCTGCTGGGGTCTCAAGTCACTGAAAGGTGCGCTTCAGGCATCTTTGGTGTGAGCATTCCTGGCTGTCTTTGGCCATGGATTCTCAGGGAGCCTTTTGGGTGGGCCCCTGTAAGAATATCCCTTCTTTGAGCAAGTCTCCTTTCCCCTTCTTTGTACCTCTCACTCCTGCTGTATTTTTAGTGGTCTTCAATCTTCAACCACTTGTACACCCTTGGTGTCAATTCAGCTCTTTTCAGTGAACATCAGGTAAATGGAAAACTGTGATACCAAAATTTCAAGACTTCCCTTGTGCTGTACTGGTTGGAATGTTAGGATAAGTGTGACTAGGGGGAAGACGGAGAGCACTTCTCCTCCAGGACTCACCATCTAGCTTGGGGGACAGTGCATATATACCAGGATATTAATTTACATAGAAAGATATCCAATAATTACCTTATGAGGCCTCTGTTTCAGAATATGTTCTGAGAAGCTTCCTTATTAAGTGGATTTATCTTTTACCCACTTCCCTTTAAGTGGATCATTTTTTTAATCAGCCTCTTTGTTCTGCAATAGGGATACAATATAACTAGGGTCACAATATAATTTATTGTCCAAACCCTGACACTTTGGAGAATGCTGAGGAGAGTTATTAATAATTAGGCATGCACAGTAGGTATACAAAAGAACTGTCTTGGGCAAACTAGGATGTAGTCACCCCAATTAAAACCAGAGATAAATGAGGACTCAGTCATCCATTAATAATCCTAATCAGAATGACATAGAAGGAAGGACCCAGCAATTCTAAGTCTGTACTTTAAATAAAATACTAAATTGTACTCAAAGTCTCATAAAATGGACAAAATAAGCTATATTCAGGGAATTAAAAATAGGTCCCGAGACACAATGTGTTTGCTTAGCATATAAAAATATGATTTTACTGTATCATAATTTTATCTTTTATAAAACTAATATACTATAATAAAGATTAATTAAACCCTTAATTAAAAATAGTGGCCGTCTTTGATTTTAGTAGATTTTTTTTATGCAATGACTTAAAGATCTCTGCTATCTTTAAAAGGCAGGCTTTCCAGGGAGGTTTGAACACATGTCCTTTTTTTCTTCATGAATTTCTCAGAGACAGCAAAGAATGTTTAGTTTTTTCCATTTTTATCCATCTGTCTACCTATTCATTAACAATCCATCCATTAAGTCAATGACTCTTTACTTTGCTGTGTGCTCAGCCCTGTGTGGTAGGAATACAGTCACCCACGGGATGTGGTTCCTGTTCCTTTGTATCTGTTTGTCACTGCTTCAGCTGTCTTGCTTTTTCATCTTCTTCTGTTTTTCCCCCTATCTCTTTGAAGCAAACTCTGGGATTAGGTCCCTCAGTTTCTGTATTTGGCAAAGGATTTGACTATTCTGTCAGATGTTATAAAAGTCTTAATAGAGTAAGACAAATATGAATCTGCAACCCATTTCTGAAAAAAATACACTTCAGGAAAAGAAATCCTAAGTTAACAGCAGAGAAAGAAGATTGTCACTGAACACAAGTTTCCACCAAGCATTAGCATTAACAGGATGTGAAGTAGTTAAGTAGGACTGGAAAAGCAAATGCAAGTGAGAGAGTCGAAGTAGTCATTGGTTAATGGCAAGAAATCTGGCTCCAGAAATAAGCAAAAGTCTTATAAGCGCAATTTAGAAGCTCTCATAAGGATCTTAAACTTTATTATGAAGGCAAAGTCTTTTTAAGGTTTTTTTAAATCAAGGGTGTGATGTCCTATTTACCCCCTACAAATCCTATTTACCTCTCGAGAAGGTTGTTTGGAAGGGAGATAAATATGAATGATGGCAGAGCAGTGACGGTTTTAGAAATCCAATGGCTAGTGACCTGGGCTAGGAGCTGGAGACGAGTGTCTGGAGTCCAAGGAATAACAGGTTTAGTGATTGAATGTTGGTCCCAGGGGTTACACATTGTTTCTAGGTTTCTCTTACTTGGGAGACTGGACACCTTGGCACCATTTACTGAAATGGTAAGTGGAAAAACACAGGGTGTTAGCAGATTTTTTGCTTAAGCCTGTGGTTACAATCAAAGTTGGTATCAGTCTTCTAGAAACAATCAGAGTAGCACTCTAATGTTCAGATTCCCTTTCTAAGGGCTTTCGTTGTGAGCATTTGGAGAAGAGAAGCTTATCACAGCTGATTTTTATAATTAATTTCCTTTGCTTTTTTTGGGGGGGGGCCTTCCCAGTGACATCGAGTCACTTTGCAAAGAAAGAGAAATCACAATCACAAAGGACAGCCTGAAGTGTGTGTGTGTTTGTGTGAGTGAGAGAGAAAGAAATAGAAAAAGAGAGAGTATGTGTGTAAGTAGTGATGGCCAAACACAGTGTCAGTGGTTCATTGTATTGGTTTATAAACCTTTGGCCTCTCTCACCCCACTAGCAGAGAGACTGACCAGGGGGAAAAAGCCAAAGTTGCACAGCATCCTGATTAAGAGAATTCCAGGGTCTGGTTGCCTGGGTTCCTGTTCTAGCTGTGGTACTTAACTCGTGGTGAGCTCTTGAACAAGTTACTTCATCTCTGTGTCTTTTAGTTTCTTCATCTGTAAAATGGAGATAATAATAGTACTGACATCATTTTAAAGTCTTACACAAGTTACTGTATGTGAAACACTTGTAACGAGTTACTGTATTTACCATGTTTACAGCGATGTGTGCTTCTCCTGTTGTAGCAGGTTTTCTTCAGGTGTATCGAATGAGCAAAACCACGCAGGTAATGTCAGGGTCTTAATCTGTGAGATGATTGATGGAACTACACTGTAATGACATATTGTCCTGTTTCTAAGGTTTTAGACCCTCTAGATAAAACATATCACATGGGTTGGGTCCCTACAATTTGTTTCTGTCAGGATGAGCAGTCATAGTGATAATGGCAGAGGCAGTGATGAGATTGGTAAGAAGAGCTCATGTATAACCTCCCAGCAGCCTTATGAGGTGAGGAAACTTTACTGCCTAGTTCTGCAGGCGAGGAGACAGGCTGTTGGAGAGGTTTGGCAGCTGCCCAAGGCTACGGAGCTAGTGAGTACCAGAGCTGGGGTGCCATCCAGCCAGTCTAGCTGGAAAACCTGTATTTTTTAGTCACTTCCCTCTACTGCCTCTGTGCAGTGTGTGTAAATAGTCTTTGTTCACTCAACAGCCCCTCACAAAAGAGCCAAACCTGGCTTTATTTCCATTAGTGGTGATTGGTTGTTACCTTGAATATCAGGGTTCCAAACTTCAGGTCTGGGTAGTGGAAGATATCATTAAACATTTTTTTTTCCTTTTCTCTTTTAGGTATCAGTTTTTCCTGCAGGTGAAGCAAGATGTCCTTCAGGGCTGGCTGCCTTGCCCTGTCAACATTGCTGCTCAGCTGGGAGCATATGCCATCCAGTGTAGGTTCTCCTTAAGCAAGTTTGCTTCAGATGTCTTGAGAAAACATTTGAATTTTTCTTTTTTAGCAAGTGTATATACTAAAATTCTGGTCATCAAATGACATTTTGCTAAAAAATAAAATTCCACCTAGTCAGAATTCAAGTTTTAATCAGTGTCCCTTCAGAAGAGGTAAAAATGAAGCCAGTTACATGTCCCTTGTAATGGGTTGCCTGGAGTTTAGTCACAGGAATAGCATGATGCTCAGTTATGTGGAGGGTCGGAACATCTGTTCTGTTCTGCATCCCACCTGAGTTCATTGATCCCCTGAGCTGTTATGTTTCAGAGATCGCATGCTCCCAGGCAGCTGTCGTGAAGGCTCTCTGTGGTCAGGTGCCAACACCAGTTCTGAGTGTGGCGTATGTTTGGTCACTCGTTGTGGCATCAACATGGTGGCCGGGGAGGTGAGGGGGCGGCTCCAGGTTACGTGGTTATTTTGGAGGCTGAAGCTGTTTCCTCTTAAGAATCAAGCTTGGTGTGGGGGCATGAGACAGCACGTCCCTTGTCTCTGTGGTACTTGCAGACTGGAAATAGGCTAGAAAAAACATACTAGGAAATTGTCACATAGATGAACTGGGTTAGGCTTGGAAGATGGATTAGCATAGGGAGGAGAATCTTTACAAGCGTTATATAGTGAGCTTTCAGGTTTCATTTTGCTTCTTTGTATAAACTGTAATTGGGTTATGTGCAGCACTGTATTATAGTTCCATTACCATTATTTGGGGCATATGTGTTTTGAATCAATGCTCTGTATCTTAGTGTCATTGTCTGAGAGGATGTATTGGAGTCATGGTTATTTCTCACCTCTAGCATTTCCAATATATGTACTCTGAATTCTGTTTACAACATTTTTTTCATATAAACTGATAAGAATGATTGAAATGAAAATGATAATTATAGTTTTCCAGAAAGCAAAAATAAGGAACTTATGTTTTTAAGACAAGATTTTTGTACCATCCATATATGCTCACTAGAGTTGTTTTTTACTAAAATTTGTCTCTTTTATATGAATTTAAGGCATTTGAAGAAAATATTTAAGCATGATAGGAATAATTTTATTTCCTGTATTTTTAGTAATATTTTAAAGCAATGTTTTCCTAAAATGGAAAAAAATTACAGTTTCTTTCTATTTTAGCTGAACTTGGAGATTACGACCCTTAGAAGCATACTGCGGGATATGTGTCAGAGTACCGGTTTGTTCCTGATCAGAAGGAGGAACTCGAGGAAGCCATAGAAAGCATTCATAAAACTCTGATGTAAGAATCACATTTTATTAACTACAGTCAATGTGCTGTACATCAGATCCCCAGAACTTCATCTTACAAGTAGAAGCTTATATCCTGACCAACATCTCCCCACTTGCCCCACCCCCAGCCCCTGGTAACCACCATTCTAGTCTCTGTTTCTTTGAGGTTGCCTTTTTTAGATTCCACATACTCAGTGTATGTCTTTCTCAGACTTACCCACTCAACATAGTGCCCTCAAGGTCCGTCCAAGTTGGTAAGAGTAGATCTTAAATGTTCTTACCACAAATAAGAAATAGTGGCTATGTGACAAGATGGAGGTGTTAGCTAAAGCTATGGTAGTAATCATTTTGCAATATGTAAGTGTGTCAAATCAACACATTTTACACCTTAGATTCACACAGTGTTATATGCCGATAGTATCTCAAAGCTGGAAGAAAGAATCATGTCTTATGTTGCATCATCTGTCAACCATCATCTTATGCTAATGGCAGACGTAAGAAAAGTTTTTAGAATGACAAATCCTTCATATGTGCCTTGAACAGTCTAGCATTCTTTTCTTTTTAAAGTTCTTTCTGCTTGTAACACTAAAATGCTTATAGAAAACCCAAACAATTAAAAAAGCCAAAGGAGAGGGTAAATCTCTGTACTTAAATTCAACATATTTTTGGTTAATGGCCCTGCAGACCACTGTCTCTAAATAATTTCCCAGAGAGAAAATTTACTTTGTATATGTTTATGTCTGTATGATTTTACATAAATGGTATCATTCTGTATACACTGTATAACCTTTTTTTCAGTCACTAGTACCTTATGAAATTATTATTTTTAAGTATAAATATATTTTGTAACCACAAAAGCCTTAATATATTCTGGATTTTCTTCATCTTAAGTATGTAAATATTTCAGTTTTAAGCAAAATCCTATTCAGCTATAGCAAGGAGTCTGGAAGTCATGATGACACCAGTGTGGAGCCTCAGAGGGTATTGTGTTAACACCACATGCACTTCTGAGAATATACATGCTTCTCTAGTAGAATTTTCAATTAATGGGCTGATGCATTGAAACTATAATTTAATTATAGTTATTTTGGTTAAATCCTCTATACTGATTAACTTTGCTTTATTGCCTCTTATGTAACATTCCCTCTTGAATTTGCTTGGTTTCAGATCTATTACAGTTAAGAAAAAAATGTAGAATTAATCTGGTCAACAAAAAATGTTTGCCTAAAGGATCTGTTTCAGTGAGTAGTAGCAGAAGTCAGTTGCTGCACTGCAGTCAGGGAGATCAAGCTCTCCGTGATGTACTAGCATGCATCACGATGCCCTCCAGCCTGATTGCAGAGTCCTTCACTCTGAGGTTTCACTGAAGTGGATGTTCCAAAAGTGCCTGTTATAACACTATGAAGGGCAGTGTTTTGGGCACATTCTGAGAGTACTAATTCTCAGGAACTAGGAGTTTCAAAGTGTAATTATATTTTGAAATTATCAAAGAGCTCGGGGTAAAGGACCTTCATATGTTTCGTGCCATGGTGTTGACAGTGTTACTGTTATTTCTAAGGAAATCAGGCTTGGTCAAGGTTTGGTAGCTTCCCTGTGTCTAATTTGTCATGAAGATTCTTCATAGGTTTCAAAAGTATGGTATATTGCTGGATTTTCCAGGGTGCCATAGCTGAAATATAGGAATGCATCAAAGAGGAATATTATAATTTGTAAACACACACACACACACACACACACACACACACACACACACACACACACAGTTCTAGTTATCTATGGAGATTCCTGGCAGTTGCTCACCCTTGTTAGGAATGAATGCTGTCTCCTGTATACTAACACCAGTGACAATTTTGGGAAGATATCTGTACTTTGTATTAAGAAAATGACAAGTATTTTTACAATTTTCAAATGCTAACAAATGCATTTGCAAATTACACGTTTGCTCAGGAGCTGATGAGGACCCCTGTTGAGTGGTGGGGAGCCCCTCTTCTTCTTCCTCCCCTTCCCTGCTCTCATTGCTTTCCTTCCTGATACAGAGCTGCTGGTGCATGGAGACATTTTGCTCTTTATAAAGGGTATGCCTTTTAGTTTGAGTGTTTATGTTCTCAGTAATCTCTTTGGGGTTTCTGAAGCTGAGAATTTTAAATATATGCTGGGACATTGGGGTTGGCTATCATGAGCAACAATAGCTTTGGTAAGTGAAATTGACCTAATGCAAGTATCATTGTAGAGTATGAAATTTTGTCACCAGCAGGGTAAGGGCCTTCTTGAGACAAAGACTTATGCTTGTATTAGCACAGACGATTACTTACTTTTCCAGTGGACATGGGGGAGATGGTTTACAGTCCCTGTAAGTACAGTGGCTATCGGTAAAGTGAGGCTCTTTGTTTTTATGCTGGTGTAGGGGTCAGGCTCCTTCTGAAGCGGAGCTAAATTACTTGAGGACTGCCAAATCCCTGGAGATGTATGGCGTTGACCTCCATCCTGTCTACGTGAGTAACATTTAATTAACACAAACTATTTTAAGCTGATGACATTTTTCTTTAAAAGTCACTAAAACTTCCAAAGGAAAGCTGTCGTGCTGTTGTTCCAGGAGCAGCTGATACTTTTTCATCTGTGTTATTTAAACACAAAGCATCTCTTGCGTGGGTTAAACCCCAATGAGGTTTGCATAAAAGTCTGTGATTATATTTCCATGTGTAGAAAACCATTAACTGGGCTTGAAAACGCAATCTGGGTAACTTAAAATTGGTGTATAATTAATTGTACTAAACAGAAAACAGGAGGATTTTCCAAAAATAGATTTTATGACTGAAAAACATAAAATCACTTGCCAAGTAAAGTAGGCTTTAGCAACAGCTTAGGTGCACCTATTGGGGCTTCTATATTGCATATCAATATTAGCATTACTGCTTATTGTAGTTATCACCACTGCATTAATAGAAATATTTTTGCAGATTTTCTGTAGTATCCGATGAAAACTTGCTGAATATAGTCAGTGAGCAATTACACTAAATCTGTGTTGAGTGTTCTCCAACCAGGTACTAACCTTTGAGCCACCTCTCTAAAGTTACCAATTGAGACTGAAGTGCTCTTGCCTTTCATTTTATAAGAATTTAGTAAAATAGTCCAAGTTGATTGTTTGAGAAAATGACTACCTGGCCTTATTCTTGACACAAAATGAATGGACTGAATGTTTACCAATTGCATTATGGAACTCAATTTTTAAGGAACCCTGTTAAAACTTACTGTAGTGCAAATAAGTCATTCATGCACTCATTTTGTAATATGTCTTTTGCTCATTAGTGTCCTAAAATAAGAAATCATTTCATATTATTTGTAAAGAGTTGGGAGCATCTGTAGGTATACTGTTACTGTGGCAATAAAAGTTACATATTTTGGAGAAGTACTATCCTGACATATTAGATTCCAATCTCATTACATCATTAAATGCTCCATACTCCTGTCCTTTAAGAACACGTGTAAAACTTTATGGAATTGTTATCTTTTTTTCCTTTACAGGCACTTTAATCTTGTTAGGTTTTTAGGTTTTTAAAAAAATATTTTACAGTAGATATATAAAGAGAGAGTCTTCTGCATTTGTGTAATGTTTACCCTAATTTACACACACCTTTGTGGGTGGTGGGAATTTGTGGCAAATGAACTGGATTCATTAGGATCTACCATACATTCCTTTAACATCAAGTGAACTGAGAGTGGGCAACAGCCGGTATTCCAAAACATCTCAGTTGTTTTATTTCCTTGGGACTATGACTTTGCAGGCTATTATTTGACTTTAGAGTAGAAGTAAGATTAATACAAATGGATAGTTCTGTGCACATTCTTGGTATCCACTCTTTTTGTGACTTTTTCATTTCAGAATCCCATTTTCTTAGTTGGGATTTATCGTTGTCTGAAAATAAAGGGTCTCCAGTCTTTACTGGAAGAGACTGTATTTTAAAATTTTTGAGCAGTCTTAAAGTCACAAATGTAAGTAGGAGGGAGTAAGACAGAGACCTCAGAAAATCCCAGTGCCTGCAGGCTGCTGCCTGAACTTTCTGGAAAGGAGGTGGTAGTGAACCCAGCCTCGTGATTGTCCTTATCAGAGAGTTACAATTAACATAAGCCCTTAGAAGGGAACCTTGATAAAAGCCAGTGGGTCTCAGTCCTTGGCTGTGCAGGAGAATATCTGGGGTTTTATGCATCTTTGATAACCTAGGACCCTTCATTAAAGACAATGATTTAACTGGTTTTGGTAGCGTCCAGGCATCAGCATTTTAAGCTACCTGGTGATTTCAGTTACCTGAGGCATAGCTAGGGTTGAATACCCCTGAAGACACGACATGGGGTGAGTCAATTAGTAGCCCAGTTGATAGTCCAGGTTCTGGTGATGAACTGAAGTTACACATACAAATGACTAAGAAAAATTTTCTTAAACTGAAAAAAATGAGCAGGAAGATGTCTTTCAAAAACTAGGCTCAATATTAATGCAACCAAGTATGATTATATGGTCAATTGTAGTTTGATATAGAGCTTTTATATGAATAAATTCATGTTTATAGGTGTATGCTTTTGCAGGGAGAAAACAAATCTGAGTATTTCTTAGGCTTAACTCCAGTTAGTGTTGTCATCTACAAGAATAAAAAACAAGTGGGAAAGTATTTCTGGTAAGTGTAACCTGAGGGCAGAGTTGGTATTAAAGTTACACACTGTATGTATTGGGCTTGTGGGACTTGTGTGTCGATGAAAGGACTGGCGAAAAGAAAACAGGTACATTTCCAGTAAACAAATGGGTGAAACTGGATGAAAGTTTTCTCCCAGTGCCTCTCAGAGATATATATATATTTTTTCTGTAAACTTCAGTTACTGCGATTCTGGACTCTCTTGTCCATGGCAGTTATACATAGTAGGATTTCCTACTTGTTTCAGTGTGTGCTGGTGGCCCGTGGACCCAGGACTACTCTGGGTCCATGTAATGAGAGATTTATTCTAACTCTAACTGGGGGAGGATCTGAGAGAGATTTGGGAGCCTATGGCACTATACTGTCTGGAAGGCGGCACTTCAGGTGATTCCAAACTTTTCTGTACTAATGGACAAAGCACAGGAGAATGAGAAAGGAGTTTTGTTTACGAAGGTGTCTGGAGCAAAGGACATACAAGGAACCCTCTGTAACTATTGTAGCAGTATATGAAGGAGCCAGTATGACCAACTGTTTTCCACTGGCTACTTCTCAGAACTTCTCAAAGATTAATTCTTAGAAACAGCACCACCACCACCATCTGCTTTGTTTTCCAGGCCCCAGATTACAAAGGTTCACTTCAAGGAGACACAGTTTGAACTCAGAGTGCTGGGAAAAGATGTAAGTTTTTGTCAAGTGCTTAGCTTAACTGAGAAGGGAAGTCTTGTCTTCTCATTGATAGCTTAAAATCTTAAGAGATATTGTGAAGTAGAATTTCCATGTTTTCTTCAGCTGCAGTCACATGGAACCAGGTTAATAGACTCACACACAACTTCTTCTCAAGGGAAAGGTAAGTGAGGAGAAATGAGTGAGTTGGTAATGGAGAAATGTCATTTTAGTTTTAACAAAGGGAATAAACAAACCTTTCTAGGGGATAGGAGAGCATAGGAGGTGATTGATTCTCATTATTAGGCTAACTTGCTCTTGACTACTGCCTGTCAAGGTAGGATTCATATAATCAGGAGAATGTACCTGTATACAGGATAAAAAGTGTCCTGGTTTTGTCCCAAAGTAAATTAAGCAACCTGTAGGGAGTCACACTTCTGCTCTTTCCCTGGCTGAGCATGGTAGATAAACCAGATAGAGAATTCTGGATGTCACACAAGGGAGAATGTAAGGCCAGGTGCAGAAAGGCTGCAGCTGGCAATGTCTTTCAGAAGTGTTTGGGTGATGGGCACTGGCTGTATTCGTCAGAGCCTGGAGGTGTGATCGTGTCTTGACAGGTAGATTTTGGGGAACTGGGCAAAAGAAGGCAAGGATGTGAAACCTTTGTTTTAATACACCTGTGAAAATAATGGTCCCTTGAAGTTCTATTACTATAATCCACATTTATGGGATAAATGAATGAAAATATGATGTGGGAGAATCCACCCTTCTGTCTCTTTGATGCTAACTTCATGCAGAGCAAAAGCCAAAGTGAATGGCATTGACTTGACTATCTGATGAGATATTTGTCGTATGAAAGAGGAATATCAAATCTATGCTTGTGCACCCACAAGATGAGACGCAGGAAGGGCGCGGTTGCAGTCGCAGCTGGAGTGCGCTGCCCGGCACAGTGCCTCCCGCGGAGCAGCTGCTCTGCGCTGCCGAGTGATTGATGAGCCAACCCCCTGAGACCCTGGGCTGCCAGTCAGAGAGCCTGACTCTCCTACTTGTTCTTCCTCATAGAAAGGATACACTGATTCCTCCTTGTGTCATATGCTGCCATTCACGGGTGACACTATCATTGGATTCTGAGATGTTTTGACTTGTAAGGAGGGGAAATTCCAGGTTTTTAAAGAAATGATAGTCCAAAAACCTGAGAGTAGTTCTTAACAGTTTAGTTTGAAGAAAATCCAGTTTTCTTCAACTCCTGACTAGGCCCATGAATCTTAAAAAATGTGCTAAGATGACATTGAATTAAAATCACCCCAAAAGTAGAAAAGCTGATTAGATAAGGAGAAAACTATAAAACCCTACTACCATGCCACTGGTTTGCTGTGACTTAATAATGCAAGAGGTCAATTCTGTTTAATACATTCAGAATAGTGTTTTGAGTTTTTAATAAGAATATAATTAAATAATAAGACTTTTCATGGAAGCATTGCCATTATTCAAAGTTATTTTCCCCCTTACATCCGAGTATTTTTGTCAGTGAGATCCTTTAGCAAACTACTTTTGTTATTACTGCAGTACCTAAAAATGTCTTCTACTGTCCTGGGATAAATATCTGGTAAAGACACAGCTAACTTGAACTTTCAGCTTCTTAGATGCCTTCATTATTAGGCAAAACAACAACGAAATTGATATCGTCATGTTACTGTGTTGGCAGCAGTCTCACAGCGCAGCCCCCAGATCGGTCGGTCCCTGTCCCTGCCCCTTCTGCAGCTTGGGGAAGGGATGGGTGTGTGGGTGCATCCTGAGCCCTGCGTGCTCCTAGGCCATTCGGCTTAGTGTCAGTGATCTTAAGTTAGATGGCAAAGCTGGTCACATCACTCAGGCTTGAATGAAAAGGATTTAAAAACAATTAAAGAACATGTTAACTTAACCAGAGCACTCTGTTTCCTGAATATTCTTGCTTTGCCATCTTTCTTCTTTCTCTAGTGGCTACCAGTCTGTGAGGCAGTGCTTTATTTACATAATGGTAGAATTGAGTTGATTATTATGGAGGTCTAACTGTAATCATAGATTGAATAAAAAAGCCCCCTGAAACCCTTCACCTGGAACAATGATCACAGTCAGTTTGAAAAATGGTTGACATGCCTGTGCTACTGGTTTTCTGGGTGGCTGGATCTGTCAGAGAGCCTTCACTCCGTGTGTTCAGGGCTGTTAGGGCCAGATTCAGAGATTCAGTTCTTAAAGGAACAGCGATGTCCTACGATTAAAGGTTTTCCTGGTTTTGCTTCATGCCACTAACATTTGTCCAGTTTCCCTTTTTAACATTGACTACGTACACCACTACACATAATACATACCTTAATAAATAGTAATAGTGCATTAACATACAGTTTATTCACATATTTCTTTGCATCCACAAATAACAATCTCATCTTTTTCAGGTTTAACCTTAATGAATTTTCAGTGATTCATTTCTGAGAGAGCCAATAGACAGTTGTCTGCAGTTAAATACTGGTTTTATAAAAATTTATCCCTGACTAATTCAGAAGCTGGTTAATATAAATACTTTTATCTAAGCTTCAATATAGGCACCGTGGTTTAAATAATACCTTGCAGAAAACCAAAACTTTTCATATAAAGCTCTTACGTGATGATGGTAGAAAATCTGGGAAATTCAGTATAAAGAAAATTAAAATTACCTATTAAAATTAAGAGATAATGATTGTTATTTTGGAACAATCCCTTTCAGATTTTGTTCTGTTAGAGTAAATGTCTAATCTGTGTATATATACATGTATATATATCATCCCCATGTGGTTTTATACACAGGTTTTATACTTAATATCATATTCTAAGCATTTCCCCTTTTGCTATAGTTGTTCATATTTTATATGTTCCTACATGGTATTTAATAATATGTTTTTGATTTTTCTGTGCTTACTTTTTTCCCCTTAATATTGTGGATCAATTTTTGTCCTCCTGTTATATCTTATGACTGGCTTTGCTGGCAGAAGTGAAATCTATAGAATTTTATGTTTATCTCAAATCTGGCCATTTCACTGAGTTCTTGTGTTCTCGCTAAGAGTTCTTAATATGATTCTTACAATTTTTTTAGATATATAATTATGTCACTCACAAATAAAAATAATTTCTCCATAATTTCTGTTTTTTATGTTTAGTATTTTATAGTGTTGGTCAGAACTTCTAGAAGAGTGTCAAGTGATCTAGCAATATAGGGCATTCTCATTGGTTTCTGATTTAATGAGAATACAACTTTTTTTCACCCTTTATATGTTAGCTATTGGTTTTAAGCCAATACATGTTTATTACCAGGGGCTTAAATTTTTTTAAGTCTATAATCAAATGATTGCTTTTTTTTCACTGAATGCCTTGAGAGCAAAGATTATTATTGCTTCTTCATTCATCCAATAACTAATGCTTATTTCAAAAATCCAGATGACAGTGACTCAGGCTAGTATAACATCCCAAGTGCTGAGAAGGTGTAGTCTGGAGTTACCCGCATGGTTTTGTGGATGTGGGGGGGCATGAGAGAGAGGAGTCCTGGTGATTTACAGGTGTTTGGCCTGAAGGGCAGGGAGACTGAGCTGCTATCAAGTGAGGCAGGGGAAGTCTGTGTGAAGAGCAGGCTTGTGGGAAAGATCAGAGGTCCCATTGCTAACATGTTGAGTTAAGTGGAGGCATTTAATAAATGGGTTGTATGAGTCTGGAGCTTAGGACCAAAGTCAGGGCAGAATATTTGGATTTGGCAGAAAATCATTGGCATATCCTGGTGTTCAAAGCCATGAAGCTGCACGTGGTCACTAGGAGAATGAAGGTAAGTGAGAAGAGAAGGGGAAGGACCAGGAGGCTGAGAAGGAATAGCATGAGGTAGAAAGAATATGAATCATCTTCAACTTTGCAAGTTAAAATCATATATTAAGTAAGGGTCAAATGATGCTGTCATTTGTCAAATTATATCAAATAGGAACAGAGAATTGACCACTGAACTCAGAAATGTAGGAGGTCATTGATAAGAACTTTTTCAAGTGGGTTGGAAAATGATCTTTACCCCAGCAATTCTACTCTTAGGTCTGTATACCCTAGAGAATCACAGGGGATTTGTGTTTTCATTGCAGCACTTACATGAAAGAAGAAAAAATAACCTAGAGATCTATTCATAGGAGAATGCACATTGAGAGAAAAAAACAAAAGAAGTAATAGGAGAAGTGGAATTAGAGATGGTGAGTGTAGGCTACTCATGAGGAGCTTTAGCAGAAAGAGGGACAAATAGGAAGATAGCTGATGGGGGAAGTGAGTCAAGAAGAGGTTTTTAAATTTTGAAAGAAATAATAGCACATTTATACTTTGATGAGAATGATTAATATGTGATGAAAACTTGGTGATGTGGGAGAGAGAGAGAGAACCATTAGAATCATGGTTCTTGAGCAGATGATCAGGGATGACATCTAGTGTATAAATGGAGGGACTGTTTTTAGAGGGCAGCCAGGATAGTTTTTCTATGGTTAGCAGGTAAGAAGACAGAGCATGGAAATATAGACTAGGATAAGTGGGTGGTTCTCCTATGATTATTTTGCTTTTAATTTTGAGGGAACTAGGTAGCGAGGTCACCAACTGAGATTGATGTCAGGGAGGAGGTGTTGGGGGTCTGAAGGAAGAGGAACATACTATTTCATAATAGTAATTTTGGAGCCTTGGCTTCACCTGTTGTGACCAGGTTGACACGCGGTTTGTGATATCAGGTGACAGCTTGGTAGGATGCAGCGTCATGGATTGAAAGGGAGCCCTCTCACAGTGCACTTTTCCCCGGCTGCATTCTGCAGCACTGGTGCTGGCATGGAGCGAGTGGAGCGTTGGTTTAGTGAAGGGAGTAATGGGAAGAGAGAAGGCGAGGCAATTCTGTGAGGCTGGGGAAGAATTATAGGGACTCACCGTAGAAATGAAACTGGGTAAGGAGGAGAGCACGGATAGTGACAGAGTGGCAGGATCTGTGGGTGGAGGTCCTAGTGGAGTTGAGAGATTGTTTTGGGTGGTGTACCACAGGGAGTGAGCTGGGGAGGGAGGGTGCTGGTCACCAAGTTGGGGGCTAGGCATTGAGACAATGGAGTGGCTTCAGTTACTGTAAATGGGAGGTTCTTGGGCAGTGCTCCTTAACTGGGGGCATTTGTGCTTCACCCCTGTGACATTTGGCAACATCGAGAGACATTTTTGGTCGTTGACAGTTCTTGGTGGGGTAGGGATGCTATTGGCCTCTGGAGGGAAGAGGTTGGGTATGCTGCCAAACAGCTTACAATATGTTGTCAATTGGACAGGATGGCCCCACAAATGTCGATAGTGCTGAGTTGAGAAACCGTTCTCTAGAGCTATGAGCATTGGAGTGAGTGGCTGGGATCCTGAGGAAGACAGAAGCTTCAGAGGAGAGTTCAAGGAACTGAGACCTCTGGGCATTGAAGAGATCATTTCTATCATTTATCTATTGAAGTCTCCAATCACTAACATGACAGTAGTACTGGAAGGAGTGACCGTGACTGCAGTAGTGCGGTATGTGAGGGAGGTGATTTAAGGACGGCAGCCACCATACAGACTGCAGGGGACATAACCTGATGAGATTCAAAGTTGGGAGTTTTAGGGGGAAGGAGAGAGAATGTTCTGAAAGTAGCAATGAGGAGCAACAAGGATTCTCCCCCATTTTCAGGCCCAGCGATATGAGAACAGTGAGGAGGACTTCCACTGAGGCAGTGTCCCAGGGAGAGCCAGGAGGTTTCCACTGGCACAAGAGAGGAAGGCCATGTAGAACAGACTGTGGAGCTAGGGGATTTTGCTGGTGACAGGCCAAAAATTCGAGAGGGCATGACAGAAGAGTTTCAGGAGTTGGGTAGCAGTGGGAGAGGGGCATAGACTGGGGATATGCTGAACCTCTTTGGGGGTGGTTGACATAAACAGAGATAGGGAGCATAGTAAGATTGGGTTCAGTGGATTCAAGCAGACACAGGTGGAGAGGCTGTGAATGTCAGAAGGGAACGAAGCTACTAAAGCCTGCCTGTCTTCCCTGGTGATGGGGGTAGAAGCCCTAGGGGAAGTGAGAGGGTTTCCAGGCCACCATACTTCAGTCTCACCTTTCCTGGGAGAGGGCCCTTCTCAACTGTGTGCATGTACTTGGGCTGATGAACTTGAGGACTGGGGAAAGGCAGGCCTCAAGCCCTGGCTTCATCTGTTGTGACCAGGTTGACATTTCTGAAGGCGTGCTCTGGCTGCAGGATGGAATGTGGAGATGAGAACAGAGGCAAAGTTAGGAGAGTGCAGGCTGGGTCAAGAGCAGATGAAGAGAGGACATTCACCCCGGAGATGGAGAGAAGTGGGCAGATTTGGGAGGCATTTAAGGGGTACAATTGCTTCTCATGTTAGCACATTGAAAGTTTTTGTGAAAAATAGGAGTTTAGGATAATACCCAGATTTCTTGGTTTCATCAAATGGGAGAGTGCAATCCCCAGCAGTGGGTCCAGAAGTTGGCATGTGTTAAGCACATTTGTTGAATAAATGAAAAAAATGACACTGTGATTACTTTTACATGTAATGCATCATGAAACTAACCTCAGCTAAACTTAGCCAGCGTGACAGGATGTTGGACCAAAAGGCTCCTGGCGAGTCTGGCCATGAGTCCTGAGGCCCACTTGGCTGGACTGTCAGTTATGCTTTACGATGGGGACACAGGAAGTGGTGATGGCCAGGAGTTGGCACCATCTACAAACCAGAGGCTTCTTATGGAAGCTAGGGGTTCCTTCCATATTTTCAGTGGAATTACAGACTAAAAAAAAAATTTCTATTTGAAAAGAATTCCAGATTTGCAAAAAGTTGCAAAAGTTAAAATACTACAAAGAACTTGGTTACCTATTGTTACTCATATTCACTTACTGTTAACATTTTACTCCATTCCCTTTTCTGTTTGTTATCAATCTATACACAACACACACTTCTTTTCTGAATGATTTGGGAGTAAGTTTCATGTGTCATATATCTCTACATACTTGAGTGTGTATTTCCAAAGAATAGGGATGTTCTCTGATGTAATCACAGTACAGTTATCAACTTAATAAGTTTATGTTCATATAATACATCTATCACCTGCTTTCTATATTCCAGTTTTGTTGTCCTTTGTAGCATTGTCCCCTTCCAGTATAGAATTCAAGTAGCCTTTTTTTTAATATGGAACATTTTTGTAGCATTTTTGTTTTCTATGTCTTGACATTTTTGAAGAACATAGTTCTACCGCACTGTTTAAAAGTAAAAGGCTTCTCATATCATATTTGTCTTATGTTTCCTTGTGATATACTGAGAGGTTTGACATTCTCAGCTGGGAAGCTGCCGAGGTGAAGAGGTGTCCTTTCCAGGGTGTCACACTTGCAGGTGCAGGACTCTGTCTCTTATTAGCAAAGTTGGCCCATCCGATTGTCCAATTTTCCACTATATAATTACTGTGTTTTTTTTTCCTTGCAATGAATAAGTAATCTGTGGAGAGGCATGTTAATTCACACAAATACCCTGTTCTTTATTTCCCTGTAGATCTAGCATTCACTAAGGATTCTTGCCTGATTCAATCTTTTACTATAGTGCTTGCAAGATGCTGATTTGCTAGCTCTCCCACCCCCTCCACATTTGTTAGTCAACCCTGGGCATTCCACTGTAAACAAGGGCCCCACCTTCTCTCTCCCTTATTTATTTATCTGTTATTTGCATGGACTCTTTTCTGTTTATTTTCAAGTGGTTTCTAATACACTGCTGTACCAAACTATTTTGGTGTTCAAGCTGTTGTAGAGTGGGTGCCCCTTTAATATAGCTCCTGTTCCCTTTTGATCTGCCCCCATCATTTTTTTTGTCACATTCTTCCTTTTTGGTACAATATGGTGTTTCAAGTGCATCTTGTACTTCCCGTGCACCTCCCCGTTCGTTACCAGCCATTTCTCCAAGGATCCCTGGTTCATTTCAGTGGGGAAGGCTCGAGATCTGTGTGTTTGGTGTGGCGCTGCTGTTCAGGTGACTTTGCTTTGTAGCCTTTTTGGAGGACAAAGCTAGGAAATGCATGCATACACACATACATACACATATAAATACGTATGTACGTGTGCATATAAGCATGCTTACTCACTTTAGAAATCATAAGTTCATACCATACATCCAAGTCCCAATCCTTATCTCATATTTGTGTGTCCTGAGAACCCTGGCTCTCAATAACAGTAACACATGCTCATTTGCTCAATTCTATAATACACCTCCAATTAAAAAAAATTATTGGATGTATCTCAATTTAAAAAATCATGAAGAAGAAAAAATAAAATAAAATTCATCTCAAATCGTTTCAGAATTGCTTTGGCCAAACCACTAAAATTGAGAGTTATTTGGAGTTCTTTCATTCATGTATAGCACTTTGCTGAGATTGGGCAGATAGTCAAGCAAATTTACTGTGGTTATGGTACTTACTTGAGACCTAGTTCAGTTTACATCAGTTGCTTTCAGTTATAGGTTCCCCCCTTTATAGCCTTATTTATTTGATTTTATTTTTTGAAGATGTATATTTACATCCTTCTGTAAGTCAAAACAATACAAAAAGGCACAGAGAAGAGTATCACTAGCATTCCAGTCCTGCTCCCCCGCCCTTCCTGCAGGTAACCAACTTCAGTGTTTTAAGGTTTGTCCTCCCAGTGTTTCTATTTGCAAAGATAAGCATTTTTAACAATTTTCCTTCTCTCTTGCCTAAAAGATTATATACTGTATATGCTTTTGTATTTTTTTCCCTTTCTCTTGGTAATACATCCTAGAAATCTCTCTCTATCAGTTCATTGAGAGCTTTCTTTTTCTTTTGTGCAGCTGCATAATACTCCTTCGGGTATATGTACCATAGTTTACTCAACCAATCTCATGCTGGGACATTTAGGTAGTTTTCAGTAGTTTACAATGATAAATTTTCCTTGTGCATATGTATTTTATTTTGTGGGTAGGGTATCTGTAGGGTAAACTCCCAGGGATGGGATTGCTTGCCCAAAGTGTAAGCGCACGTATAATTTTATTAGCTATGGCCATATCCTCCCTGACCTCAGAGTTTTTGTGCCATTTTGCATTTCCACCTATAATACCTGAAACTACAGATGTAATATTTTCCCCTAAGAATTCCTAAGTGTGGCTCTGTTAGTAATATTTGGATCCCAGTGCCATACAATAGTTTGGTTTAGTCTTTCAGATTCAGTGAGGGACTACTAGACTTGGGTGGAATAGCATGGTTTAAGTCCAGGTCTCCCACTTACCTAACCTGGGACAATTCACTGAACAACACTTAACCTACATTGTCTTATTTATAAACTGAGGATGATAAGATCTGTCTTACAGGGTGAAGTTGAAAGCACTGGGACAAAGTTGGACTTGTAATAGGCACTTGGTACACATCTCTGAGTTGGAACTGTCTTGGCCTCAGGCCACTTAGAGCTACTGCAGTTTTGCACAGGGAAGGGCTCTGGGAGCACCATACTCTGGATCAGGCTAAGCTGTTGAACAGCTTGGGCCAAGGCAGGAAGGGGGACCCAGGTCTTCCAAGCCCACACATTTTCCTTTGCTTCCCTTGTTAGTATGTTTGTTGATTTTCTCCATAATGAAAACACAGAGAACATTTATTTGGTAGGAATTTTAAAATTCTGCTTTAAAAAATTTATTTTGTATATTAGTATCAGTAGATCTTGACAGGTATGCCTTCATTTTAAAAAACTTCAATAACATTTGTTAATAAAAATTTTTTAAACATTTGTAAGGCTGGAAAAGATTATCATTTAAAAGTTAAGTCTGCAAGTATAAGAATTGCTGACAGTTTAATAAATGTTTCAGTTTAAACAGCTGATGAAGAAAAGATGAAAAATAACAACAAAAACAATTAAAACAGTAACAAAAGCAAACCATCTGAAGCCCTGTGTTTGAGTCTGTGAATTTTTTCAAATACAAAATAACTTTCAAAGTTTACCAAAACATGATGTAAATATTCTGTAATGATTTGGCTTGTGTTTTCTCTTTTCAAATTTTTGTGAGGACAAGGAACAAAAGGAGAAACAAAACAATTGAACACATCCTTTCCAATTCTATAATTTATGTTCCTATGAACTGGAAGGAGTTATGTACAATTATTCATCAAGCCATCAATTTAATGTGTAAAAGAGGTAAAAAGGCGTTTCACATTTAGTATGTATTTTGGAATATAACCCACACAGATGACAGAGGAGTACTGAATATTTTTGCTAGTCTTGATCTTTTAGTGTACAATATACCATATATGCAGGAATGGAACTTAATTTTATTCTCCAGGTACTCTGTGGAAATGCAGTGATTTTTAATTCAAACCATATTCCATGCATTTCAAAAAGAATTACAAAAAAAAGGTGTGTGTGTAGGATTGTTTATGTGTAGTGTAATATTTTCTAAATCAGAGTACTGAAGACACGTCCTTGAAAGAAAGTTCTTTGTTTGAATAAATTAGGGAATCACCAATGACCTTTCCTTGGAGATTGACATCACACAAGCGCAGTAACAGATCTTAGTGTTTAACCCACTGTTTCCTGAACTTATTTGACCATAGAACTCTTTTATGCTCATATCATGGGACACTGATATATGACACACTCTTTAGGGAACACTATGTAAAGAAAAAGCTGGAAAGAATAAGATACTATTATACTCTGTTATAAAATTCCCTCCTAACTTCCCTTTCCAAATAATGACAAGGTTGGTAAATTTTTTGTGCAGGACTGGCTCTGGATTCTTTCTTTATTTAGGTTTGAACCTGGGATGCATAGAAGAGAGGAAAATGGAGAATAAGGGGAAAGTCATTAAAGCAAACATTGTACCCTTGCTCACATATACACAAATGTGGTTCAATTTTTAAACTGCCATCATTTAATCTCACCACTTATGAAGATAAAAATTTTCAAGATACTTAAAATTTTATGATATCTCTTCAGTATATATTTTCAGTTGAAAAATAACTTTTTCAGTTCCACCACTTGCCTTCCTTTGCCTTGTCAGTAATTAAGTTATTTCAGTCATTTGCTCTCAGCCCTCTGATGATTTTGTTTGTCCTTAGTCCCTGATGTAAGTTAACAACTGCCAGTATATATAAATCTTGTAGAGATTGACTGTTAAAAAAATCCTACAATGCTTTAGAATTGTAATCTTCACACTTTCTCCTCTCTTCTACCTCTGTGGATCATTGATAGGAAACCTTCCTTTCCAATATTTATATAATAATTGCATCTTACTTTTCTTGGGTATTAATCTCTTTTACTCAAACATTTGACCTATGTCGTGCGCCTTATGTTACTTCTAGTGACTTTGGAGGTCAGACAAATATGTAGTAATAGGATTGAGAAAATGTGCATCCCCATAGTTCTAGGGAGGCCGGCGAAGGCAGACTGTCCAGCTGTAGCTGCTTCCAGGAGGACCTGTTGGGGTGTGGGCTGTGTGTAGCCGGGAGAGTCCGCCTTGGGAGAGGCAGTGAGGCTTGAGTGCGCCACGGCAGAGAAGGCTGCCTTGCAGCTTAACAGTGTATGAGCCCCTCCAAGACCCTGTCAGATGGCAAAAGGGACAAAGTAGACCACAGGGGGTTAGGTTGGGTATTCATTGACATGATTCACATCCTGATTCTTACAGATGGTGGAATTAAAAGTTGGAACTAAATTTACCAGAGATCCATGGCACAGTGAAGCCCATATGTGACATCTCAGTTACAGGTGATTTAAGCTTTATCAGTTTGTAGAAAAAAGGAAGTAGATTCAGATCATAGCTTTGCTTCTGGCATGAATGGACCAAAGCTATGAAGGAGCTGGAGTAATTTTGCCAAAAGCAAGCGCTGGATGCTTGGATAAAGTACTTTGGTAGTCAGTATGAATGAATGGAAAAGTGCTGATTGTCTGCGTCTACTGCAAAAAGGCTTAGTAGGTAGGAGAGTGGCAGAAAGAAAGAGACATTTGACATTCAGTGTCAGTTACATTCATGCCAGCAGTTACTGTACTTGGTAAAAATTCACAGACTTTATGCAGAATACTGTCTCCTTTTTTTAGTTATGTTAACCCTCCTTTTAGCATTTGGGTCATTCTACTAATGGGGTAAAAAATAGCCAGCTGGATATACAGTGAATCACTAAGTTGTTTATGTCAAACCAATATAATATTGTATATAAACTATGTTTCAATTTTAAAATTGTATATATTTAAAAAACAGGCAGCTGGTTTTAAGCCCTATATTTATGGAGAGCAATAGTTGTTATTTGCACATGGTGGGAGTAATTAGGAGGCCTGTGGGAAGCTCATTTGTTCCTGTTACAAATTTGTACCCAAGAAACTTGAGAGAATGCAATTCTGGCTGGTTCTTAAATACCTTTTACCCTTTCATTAGGTGATGGTAGTTTAAAAAATATATTAAAAATTAGATATCCAGATCTCTGTTTGAAAAGCAAAAGAATATAGATGTTTATCTAAAGAATAAAGTGAAAACCAATTGAAGAAATGTTTGAGATTTCCTTTATTTTTAAGATTGAGTGCTTTTTTGTTTCTCCTCCACTTTTGGAGATCTGGATTATAGGTAATTAAATAGTTTTTTGGGAACTTGATTTAGGTATGTAAATCCCCTCTTATCTCTGAAAGTTCTTGCTAAAATGTTAAGTGGGTCACAGCTTAGTCACCACCAGCCACCATTTCTTGTTGGTGACAATGCCCGCATGTCCTGCCACACTCAGTGTGTCAGTGGTTGAAAGGCACGGGGAGATGGGGCACAGACGCTGAGTGCGTGTGAGTGGGAGTCATCCTGTCCTGTACTCATAATCATTTATCCTGATGCAATGCAATCACAAGCAAAATTATTTTAAAATGAACTGTGCCTTATATTTTTGGATAATCCAGTGATCTTAAAAACATTCATCTGTTATATACAAAACTTTTCATAGTGGCTGCCTTGGGGGAGGGGATTTGGGGACAGTGGTGGGAGGGAGATTTAGTTATCATTGTCCTACACTTTGGTAACTTTTGGTGTTTATACCATGTGTATATATTATATATTAAAAAAAGAAAAGTAAAAAAAAAGTTTCCCTCTAAGAATTCCCCTCTCCTGACAGGAGCTTGGTTGCCCACTTTGTGTCAAGGATCTTCTGTGATTTCCCCTAAACCCTCATCCTTACCTCCTCCAAGTTTCTACTGTTTATGAGGGAAACACTTTCTCTGCTCAGCAACTTTTTTCCTCGTATCTAATTTTGTAATCCCTACGCCTTTCATGCAAGTCACTGAAGATTTCTTACCTCGCAATGCAGTCACCTCATTTCAAACCCTTTTGACCTTTTTAGGTCACTGGAGACTTGCTCTGTCCTTTCAGCCTCTCTGACACCATTGCTTCCTGGCCTGTTTTGATCTCTCATTCAACCTTCAGGAGCATCTTGACTGTGATTCCACCTTTATCCATTCGTGGTGTCTCCCTGAGCAGTCTCTGTTCCACTTGGGTGAAATCATCTGTGCCCGCTGATAGGACCTCTTTCCTCAGCCCTGCACTGGCTTTGTTTAGTTTCCAATTCCATGGGTACCTCAAAATCAAAATAGTCTGAACTTGTCCATTATATTACAATTATATGTAATTTTATTTTCTCTATGGATTTATGCATATATAATATCAAAATACTCATACCTTGTTATCCAATCCCCACTTTTTCCCCACTTGATATATTTTATTACTTAGCAGCACCTACTCCATAACCCTGGGACTTGTCCTTAGTTCCTTCTTTTACTTCACAAGGTTTTGGAATTAACAGGTGGCCTTGCTGTAACATGCATGTGTTGGCTCTGTTGTCATCACACCCTTTCATTTTATAAATAAACTCCTAAATTGGGCAGCCTTATTCCAGATGGACTTTGGAGAAATTTCGTGTATACAAATGTTCTGTTCTTGTTGAAAGTTGAGGTGGGGAGGGAAAATCATTTCAATTACTCCTCTACATTGACAATTTTGTGTTTATAAATCTATAGATACCTCATTCCAGGGGCATTTCTGCATTTGGTTTTATTTGAAACTAAATTATCAACTATATAACATCACAGAGTTTATGGTGTATTATTTTAGTACTTATGTTATATTTTGTTTGGTTTACTATCCAGTCAATTGAAAAATGAATAGTATCTTCTGCACAATTAGAATTACCTTTCATATTGCCTGTGTTTCTTATGCACCAAATGTAGATAATTAAGTAATTACAAGATTAAAGGAACAGTTTAAGTTTATTGTATACCTATTGTATGATACTTTACATCTGTCATACCGTTTAATTTAATTCGCCCAATAACTTCACGTAGAATGGAGAAACTCAGAATCAGAGGCATTACTTAAATTGCCCAGGGCACTCCTCCCAGTGGCCCCTCTTGGGATTCTTTAGACATCCATTTAAGGTGTGGCTTGAACATTGCTGAAAGTAATACAGTTAAGAACTAGATTTACAGGCTTCTCCTTTTTATTGAGAGTTGATTTTCACACTGTCAGTGTTTTTCCTGTTTGGTGCCCGTTTATAACAGAGGAGTTGGCAGAACTTCTGGGCCATCAGCCCAGTTCTGCGTGGTCACGGGGTGATGGACAAGTGGGTACTAAAGGTGATGGCACTAAGATGGATGTGGAACTTTGGTCATTTTATCTAATTGAAGGTAGTTTAAGGCGAATTAGTTACCAAGAGATAATTATTTTTTATTTTATATGTTAACAATAATTCCTCTGCTTACTTGAATCTTTAGTACCTAGAGGGTGGCTGTCATCTGAAGAATGTTATGGTCAGTAATTCATATTTTCTCTTTCTTTCTCTCTCAGTGCAATGAAACCTCATTCTTTTTTGAAGCTCGAAGTAAAACTGCTTGCAAGCAACTTTGGAAGTGTAGTGTAGAACATCATACATTTTTTAGGTATGTTACTGTGAGAATTTTGTTCATTGTCCTAATAAATGAAAATTACATTTGTTTTTATAATAACAATTCTGTTCTGTCTACAAGTAGAAACTTAGAAGTGTTTCTCTTGGTGTTTTTTTTTTCTTCAGCCACCTAATTCTCTGGATCATATCTAGAAACACACACATACAAACACATACACATAAACATCTTCTTTGCTCATACTATAAGAAAGGGTCAAGGACAACTTTTTCTTAGGTTTATGCAAAAAGTGCAGCTTTGTTCTTGGTGGAAATTAAATGTTCTCCTGTGGACATACATACTAAATTTACACTGCCTGTTTGCCATCTGAGTGGAGATGTGGTGTAGGCAGTTGGGTGTACAAGGCTTACTGGAAAGACCAATGTTGACCATGTAAATTTAGTGGGTATTTAAGACAAAGGAGACTGGATGAGGTCACTAATGGAAAATGTGAAGAGAGAGAAGCCGAAAGCCAAGGACTGAGCTAGACCTTCCCAGCATTTAGGGAACAGGAAAAGCCACTGAAAAGTATGAGAAGGAGGAACCAGTAGAGTGTGTGGGAAAGTAGGAAATGAGGGAGGAAAATGTCACTGTTAATAAGGAGCTGGCAGCTGCACTGTGCATTCCTGGGAGGTCAAGTGAGAGGAGGTAGAGAATTGAACATTGGATTGTGCAGACACTTTTTGTTTCATATCCTTCTGGTGTACAGGTAGAACTAAATTTTATCAGGTAATATGGTAAATTTCATTTTTTTAAAAATTTAAAACTAGATTAACTCTTCTTGTTATTCCTATTTGATTTGCAAGGAACAATTTCCCCAAATAGTATGATGTTGGAGAAATAGTCTTAAAAAATGACTAATGTCCTTTATTGAGTTTGGATTAGGAGGTGGGATATGGCCCAGACAGTCTGAGACATTGCCTCCGGTTCAGTGGGGCTGGGCCTAGGAGCTGCCCAGGGAGGTCTGTTGAAGGTGTCCTGGAGTGGAAGTACTGGAGTTTATTGTACAAAGAGGAGTGACCCACCACAGCAGACATGATTGACTGCCATGAAAACTCTGGCATGTATGAATCAACAGTGACAATGATTTGTCAAAATTTCCAAAATGATTTTAGTAGTGAAAGTAAGTTGATTTTCAACTAAAGTTTCTAAGGCATATGATGTACATAATAGTTTTCAGCAAGTATGGGTATTTTGATATACATATAAAATCCTAGGATGTGGTTGTTTCAAATATTAGCTTAAAATAACTATTTCCTGCAATACATAGAATAAATAAAATATTTCCACTCACTGTTAAAAAATATTGCACTATTTTCTACATAGCTTTTGCTCAGGTGTTGCATAAACTTCTGTATTTCTGAGTCTTTATTTTTCTTTAAAAAAATGCATTAGAATGCCAGAAAATGAATCGAATTCATTGTCAAGAAAACTCAGCAAGTTTGGATCCATGAGTTACAAGCACCGCTATAGGTAAATGGCAGTTTTTTCCTTTGGTGTGTGTGCATGTAAATAAATATTTAATTCAGCTGTCTACATATGTGCATGTAAAGTTTGTGATTAAATGTTTTTTTCCTGATTTTTCCACAGTGCCAATGACTTTCAAATCATAGCAGTTTATTAAAACTTTTTTGACAAAGATGATTTTCCATGTTTAAGTATATTTAATGCTGCATTAGCTATGTTAGGTTTAGGGCTTTTACAATATGGTGTAGCTTATTCTCTGAAGAAATTCATCTTGATACAATTATATTTATTTCTAATTATGTTGTGAGTATGAAACAAATAGCTATTCTGAATAGTAGTTGATTGCTGTTCTTAGGACATTCAGTTGATTCCACTATTATAACAAAATGTATGCTTTATATAGTGGATCAAATCATGTTTCCTGCCACGTGAAGCCTATATGTAGTAATGCTAGCAATTGTATCTAAGATTTACTGAGCAGTTATTAAGTGCCAAGTTTGTGCTAAATATTTTCTATTTATTGCTTCTTTTAATCATTGTATTCTTCTTAATGTTATCCTCATTAATATGTGAGGAAACTAAGGCTCAGAGAAGCCAAGTTCACTTCTCAAGGTAACCCAGCTAGAAAGCAATAAAGTGGCTTCCACCTGACATTCCATCTCCAGAGCCTGTGCTTTAAATTAAACAAACTCTTAGCATGTTACAGGAAAAGCCTGATTGTAGTGCAACCAGGCAGGTGCTTTTGTGTCTTTCTCATACCAGCATTAAAATTGGAAGCCTGCTATGTTTTGAAAAAGAATTTGTTTTGTTTTAATTTTGTTCTGTTAAGTGGAGAGCCTATGGTGTGCAAGGCATGGTATTGGGTGCCCAGAGATACTGAGTCAGATCTAGCCACCTCTGCCTTCAGAGAGCACAATGTTATGCAGGCAGGAGGCAGGTCCCCCCACCCCTTAAAAACCAAGCAGGGTGCAGAAATGCCATTCAGGAGGTGTGACACTGTTTTGTCAGTTGCTTTAGGAAATCACTGACTGAAATCCTTACCTAGGAGACTTAAAATGAAGCTGAGTCAAGTGTTTGCCTAATTTTAATTCCTCTTTTATAACCTACTTTTTTTTTGTCTTGAATTTGAAGCTAGGGATAATCAGTAAGAGAGTGATTAATATTAAATGTTCAGTGCTTTAATCTTTGCATATTATTCACTTGGCTATTTGCTCACTTGATGAATTAAAATAAAACTTAATGGTTAATATAGATTTTCTTAGCATTTGTATGAGGGTATTCATTGATACCTAAAAATTTAAGCTTTGGGTTACCAAGGTTCTTCCCCAGACAGTGAAAAATTATCAGGAATTTAAGGAAAGAATGAGAACAGCTAATAGTCAGTATTTGAGCTGTTCTTCCAGTTGGGGCATAAAATATTTTGAGGGTTATAGAGAAAATGTTTAAATCTATCTCTTTGTCACCAAAATGAAGTTAGTGAAAAGCCATCTGTCTTAATGTTCATACTACTAAAATTGTAATTATGCTGTTTAACATATACTGTAGTTGGTGTCCACAAATTTACCCATACCTGACTTCTCAAATTTATTAAAATGCAAATGCTCTGGCTATTGGGAATTATTCAAAAGTTATTGGATTTTGCATATTAAATATCATTTCTTCCACAAAAGTAATTAAAGGTAACCTTTGCAGAATTTGAAGCTGTGCTAAATCTGTTCTAATTTTGTGACTAGTGTTAACTGCCTCGTAAGTTTTAATGAAACCCGAATCTCCATGTCTGTGTGTAGAAAGCACTACTGTTCCACCACCTCTGGAGGAATGATGTTTCATCCTGCTGCTAAGAGCTAGGCTTAGGCAGGGATGGGCTTCTGACTGCTGGGTAGTCAACCAGCACAGGGATTGTTAATTGCTGAAAGAGGGAAAACAACCAGTCTTTAACAAACATCATATGTCTACTCCTTTTTGAGAGCTTCTGGCGGGATCATGCAATGAAAACAGAGCTCTGGGAATACAGACAGCCCCCTCCTCTACCCTGCGGGCTCTTAGAACATGGGGATTAAAGAACAGTAGAACAAGTGGCTGTGATGTGTGAATGTGGTGTCTATATGTATTTGTGTGCATACAGCTGTGTATGTGTTTATATTGGGGGGGGGGTGTAGATGTATGTGATGGAGTGTCTTGCCAGTGGGTTTCAGCTCCAGGCAAGTTCACTATGGATTCAGTGAGACTGAAAAATGCCAGTGGAAAATTCTTGGGGTGAAAGGGTTTATACCCAACTTTATTCCCACATGGCAGGTTAATCACTAGAATCCTGTCCACTCAGAGGTAATCTGCATGCAGCAAGCTGGTCTCTGCCTCTGGGCCTCTCCGCCCCACACAGCCATCCCAGTCTCTGTCCTCAGCACTGCCACCACTCCAGCCTCTACTCTCCTGCAGCCTTGCAGCCCTGCCACCATGTTGTCCAGAGCATTGGCAGAGCTCTTTATATAGAGTCAATAACAATGTGTGTCTCTACTCTTGAGGATCTCTTCTACCCCATGGGTGCCGATTGTGCCCTAACTTTAGGGCTGAAGGGCTGCTGACACAGTCACTCATCATAGAATGGGAATGTGTGTGCCCCCGTGTGCGAGGCAGGGAAATGGATGGGTCATGGGAATAAAGCTCTGTCCTGTGACTGCAGAGAGCCACCAGATATGCTTGGGAACTCTTACTCCTCACATTGTAACTCTCTACTGTTGTCAGATACTTTCTGCCATAAGGAAGTAGTAAGAATACTGTACAAGAATATTTCTGCTAGGGAATAGCCTGAATAAGAGGAGATACATATCAGTGAGGAAAATGAAGCTCCAGGAGATTTTAGAAGCAATCTGATGAAGATCACAGTTTGAAACACCCGGCCTATAACTTCAAACCAAGTTTCCTAGTGTTCTTTCCTTTCTCCCACACCCCTGGTTGTGCCATACTGACCAGCTGGAGGTCAGAGAGCTTGTTCTAGTCCTGGGATAAGGTCCCTTGCAGCCTGTGCAGATCAGTTTATGTTTATGGACTTTAGTTTTGTTAATCTTATGATATGATTTTCTCATTTTTCCTTTTCCCCTGAGAGAGAAGCCATGAGGAAAAATGGAATAATAAGACAAAATCTCATATAAAATGCCTCAGTGGTCCCCATACTGGGTTATATTTTTAGGGCAAACATTTTTCCCTCTGTGCAGTGAAGTACACAGTACCCAAGTCTTCCTGATAACAGAGAAAGTCTGTTGTAAGTAGACTTATCTTCATACTCCAAAGCACTTAAAATAATGGAAGTTTGCTCTCTCTATGGAATTTCTTTTAGCTTTTCAGGAGAGAGATTTTGCTATTTGTTTTACCTTGTGTATTACCTTTAAACAAATAATGAAGGTTCAATTGAAAAACACCGGTCACAGTGTGCTCTCCATGCTCTCCCCTCCCCACTGCCTGGTGCCCAGAATGACTGACTGTGAGGTGGGCTCACAGAGGGGACTTGTCACCATAACTCCGAAGGTCGTTCACATCAAGTGGTGTCCCCAGTTATCCTGATGAGGAGCCACTTCTTTTGAGTGTTTTCAAGCATCTCTTTATTTCACATAAAGGTGGTTGGGGTACTAAGGATAGGAAACGTTCACAGAACCCTGGAGGAGGTGAATTTTGCTTTACAAATCTCATTTCATCTCTTGGGGAGAGAGTCACCAATATTTAAGCTATAAATTTAGGTTGAATAGGATTTGTTTTCTTTTTTTTTTTCCTCTTCCCATAGGTGGCTCTTGCAGTGAATCAGATTAGATGCATAGAAATGCATTTTCCTGTACCTAAATGATATCTTTCTGTGTGAAGGCCAGGATCATTCACTGGCTCAAATTCGGCAGCTGTGAAATAAATTTTTAATAAGATGAATGTTGCTGAAATCGAGCAAATGGAAGTACACAATTCCATGAGAAAATTACTTGAAAGTTAGTCCACCCCCAGGGAAAGCTGCCCTGTTGAATCCTCACAGACTGTTGAGAGAAGCAGCTTTGTGTGAACTGTAGGCTTGCTTTCACCCTTCCTGGGCACTTGATCTGGCCCAGGTGAGGTGGCCTAGTAAGTGGTTATTTGTGCCATAGCAGAGTTCAGAGTAAACTCACATCAAGTGGTCCCATGGGAATGCTTTATAACTTGCTGTGTGAATAAAACATGGACATGTTGGTTTATGTAGAATTATTGCCCTTGTGTAATTTAGCCCAACACAATTTCTTTATTATGTAGCTGTAGAGCTAAAGACCATAAGCATACTCTATTTCTAGCCTATCATTCTACTTCAATCAAAATGTAACTGTTTTAAAAAACCCTTTCCCTGTTTCTCTGAAAGATCTTTCTGTCTAACCTCTTTCCTATTAGCATTTAATACTATCCTTGGTTAATATTGCAGTGAGAATCAGTTGAAAACCCTTATATACTTATGGCCTGTATGAGTCTGTGTGTTTTGCTTTTCTCCATACTTAGCATATATTCTGAATGAGCTGTTGTTTAATTTTGTGGCTGTGTGGTTTTACCTGTGTTAACCAAAATGTTGCTTTTTCAAGTGGCAGGACAGCATTACAGATGAGTCAAGATCTTTCTATTCAACTTCCATGGCCAGATCAGAATGTGGCAAGAAGTCGAAGTAAGACTTATCCTAAGAGAATAGCACAAACACAGCCAGCTGGTAAGTCACTGATGTCACCTTGCATTTCCTTTCATGTTTTTGGTGTAAGATAGGCTCAGGTGGTTACTGTAGCCCTGTAGATTTTTTATTGTTAATAGTAGAATTTTTAATTTGACCCTGAAAATGATCAAACAATCAGAAATTATGAGTAAGAAGACAGGTAATCAACCTGAATCACCATAACCTGTCTAATGACAAACTTTCTTTTTGATGGGATTAAAATCTCTACTGAGTAATTTCTTAGTCTGATCTATCTGAGGTTAGAATTGAAACAAATTCTTAGAAAAAGTATTTTAAAAAAGGGACGCTGTTGAAACATGATCTGGACAGAATTCAGTTGGTTTTGTTTCTGTTGGTCTTTCTTTTATTGTGAAATATACATGTAAAAAAGTGCATAAAATTTACATACATAAGTACACATAAATGTATATTGTGTATATATACATATATTCCTACATATATACACATGTAGGCACATACACACACAATTTAACAGAGTGCAGCCCTGGAAGCCCTCTTCCTTGCCTGATCACATGGTTACTGTCTCCCTCCTCACCCTCTCCTCCCTCCTCTGACTTTGTGATAATTACTTCTTTACTTTTTATTATCATTTTACTATTTATGTGGCCTTCCTTGAACAAATTAATTTATTTTGCCTGTTTTTAATGTTACGTGAGTGAATCATAGTATGTGTTCATCTTTGTCTTGCTTCTTTCTATCGTTACTGTAGTGTATACTGAAGTACATTCATTTTTCTAGCTGTTAAATTTTACCTGCTGATGGATGTCTGGGTTGTTAAGAGTTTTTTGTTTTTAATGAACACTAGTTTAAGGAAACCACCTAGTCAATCAGTTTTAATCTATGTTCAATGGTCAGAGCTTACAGAATTTTACTGTAAAGTGATATTACTAACTTTAGTTTGTAGCTTTCTCACAGATCAACCTTGTCTAATACGCTCCACAGACTTTTCTGACATATTGTCTCACTCAAGTGTCACCATATCCGTGTGAGACAGGGCAAGACAAAGATTATGTTCCTGTTACACAGATTAGGATGACAGGATCCCAGCAACTGGACAGGGGCAGGACTGGGACAAGAGCCCAGGTCTTCTGGATCTTTTTGCCACACTGTGTAAAGTAAATGGAATTCTTAATAACAGTAATTAACAGCTGAACATTTAACA
>JAVSCE010012477.1:0-357082 GCA_032199065.1 Smutsia gigantea
AAAATACCTAGGAATAAACCTAATGAAGGAAGTGAAAGACCTGTACTCTGAAAAACTACAAGACACTCCTAAGAAATTAAAGAGGACACTAACAAATGGAAATGCATCCCATGCTCTTGGCTAGGAAGAATAAATATTGTCAAAATGGCTATACTACCTAAAGCAATCTACAGATTCAATGCAATCCCTATCAAACTACCAACAACTTTCTTCAATGAACTGGAACAAATAATTCTAAAATTCATATGGAACCACAAAAGACCCGAATAGCCAAAGCAATCCTGAGAAGGAGGAATAAAACAGGGGGAATTACACTCCCTGACCTCAAGCTCTACTACAAAGCCACAGTTAATCAAGACAATTTGGTATTGGCACAAAAACAGACCCACAGACCAGTGGAACAGAATAGAAAATCCAAACATTAACCCAAACATATACAGTCAATTAATATTTGATAAAGGAGCCTTGGATATACAATGGGGAGATGACAGCCTCTTCAGCAGCTGGTGTTGGAAAAACTGGACAGCTACATGTAAGAGAATGAAACTGGACTACTGTCTAGCCCCATACACAAAGGTAAACTCAAGGTGGATCAAAGACCTGAATGTAAGTCATGAAACCATAAAACTCTTAGAAAAAAACATAGGCAAAAATCTCTTGGACATAAACATGAGCAACTTCTTCATGAACATATCTCCCCGGGCAAGGGAAACAAAAGCAAAAATGAACAAGTGGGACTATATCAAGCTGAAAAGCTTCTGTACAGCAAAGGACATCATCAGTAGAACAAAAAGACATCCTACAGTATGGGAGAATATATTCATAAAAAACGTATCTGATAAAGGGTTGACATCCAAAATATATAAAGAACTCATGCACCTTAACAAACAGAAAGCAAATAATCCAATTAAGAAATGGGCAGAGGACATGAATAGACACTTCTCTAAAGAAGAAATTCAGATGGCCAACAGGCACATGAAAAGATGCTCCACATCGCTAATCATCAGAGAAATGCAGATTAAAACCACAATGAGATATCACCTCACACCAGTGAGGATGGCCAACATCCAAAACACAAACAACAACAAATGTTGGCGAGGATGTGGAGAAAAGGGAACCCTCCTACACTGCTGGTGGGACTGCAAATTAGTTCAACCATTGTGGAAAGCAGTATGGAGGTTCCTCAAAAAACTCAAAATAGAAATACCATTTGACCCAGGAATTCCACTCCTAGGAATTTACCCTAAGAATGCAGCAGCCCAATTTGAAAGGACAGATGCACCCCTATGTTTATCGCAGCACTATTTACAATAGCCAAGAAATGGAAGCAACCTAAGTGTCCATCAGTAGATGAATGGATAAAGAAGAAGTGGTACATATACACAATGGAATATTATTCAGCCATAAGAAGAAAACAAATCCTACCATTTGCAACAACATGGATGGAGCTAGAGGGTATTATGCTCAGTGAAATAAGCCAAGCCGAAAAAGACAAGTATCAAATGATTTCACTCATATGTGGAGTATAAGAACAAAGAAAAAATACTGAAGGAACAAAACAGCAGCAGACTCACAGAACCCAAGAACGGACTAATAGTTACCAAAGGGAAAGGGACTGGGGAAAATGGGCGGGAAGGGAGGGATAAGAGGGAAAAAGGGGCATTACGATTAGCAGATGTAATGTTGGGGGGGCACGGGGAGGGCAGTACAACTCAGAGAAGACAAGTAGTGATTCTATAGCATCTCACTACGCTGATGGACAGTGACTGTAATGGCGTTGGTGGGGGGGACCTGATGAAGGGGTAGTTTAATAATCGTAATATTGCACATGTAATTGTAAATTAATGATATTAAAATAAAGAAAAAAAAATAAATTAATAATATTATCAATTTGATAATACATAAGCATGGGATGTATTTCCATTTATTGGTGTCTTCTTTAATTTCTCTCATGAGTGTCTTATAGTTTTCAGCGTATAGGTTTCACCTCTGTAGTTAGGTTTATTCCTAGGTATTCTTTTTGATGCAGTTGTAAATGGAATTCTTTTCCTGATATCTCTTTCTGCTAGTTCATCATTAGTATAGAGGAATGCACCAGATTTCTGTGTATTAATACTGTATCCCGCCACTTTGCTGAATTCAGTTATTAGTCTAGTACTTTTGGGGTGGATTCTTTAGCATGTAATTTTTTATAGCATTTGGTAACAATTCTTTGAATTTCTGTGGTGTCCATAGTGATTTTTCTTTCTCATTTCTGATTCTGTTTATGTGTCTATATCCTCTTTTTTTTCTTGATAAGTTTGTCCATCTTGTTTATTTTCTTGAAGAATGGGCTCCTGGTTTCACTGATTCTTTCTATTGTTTTATTTCTCTCAATTTTATTTATTTCTGCTATGATATTTGTTATGTCCCTCCATCTTCTGAATTTGGGCCTCATTTGTTCTTCTTTCTCTAGTTTCATTAAATGTGAGTTTAGACTGTTCATTTGGATTGTTCTTCTTTCTTGAGGTAAGCCTATATTGCAATATACTTTACTCTTAGAACTGCCTTCACTGCATCCCATAGGTTTTGGGGTGTTGAGTTGTTATTTTCATTTGTCTCCATATATTGGTTTATCTCTGTTTTTAATTGGTCATTGATTCATTGATTATTTGGAGCATATTGTTAAGACTCCATGTGTTTGTGGGCTTTTTGTTTTCTTTTCATCATTTATTTCTATTTTGGTGTATATTGGTCACACAGTTCTCATACCTTTGTGGTTTTAGAAGATGGTTAACACAATTTTAATGCTTATGAATTTATTGAGGTTCTCTTTGTAGCCTAGTATGTGATCTATTCTGGAAAATGTTCCATGTGCAATTGAGAAGAATGAGTATCCTGATACTTTTGGGTGGCATGTTCTGTAGATGTCTAATTGGTAGGGCCATTTGTTGTAATGTGTTTTTCAGTGCCTTTGTCTCCTTATTTTCTGTCTGGTTGATCTGTCCTTTGGAGTGAGTGGGGTGTTGAAGTCTCCTTAAATGAATGCATTGCATTTTATTTCCCCCTTTAATTCTATTAGTATTTGTTTCACATATTTAGGTGCTCCTATATTGGGTGCATAGATATATATAATGGTTATATCTTAGACTGGTCCGTTTATCATTATGTAATGTCCTTCTTTGTCTCTTGTTACTTTCTTTGTTTTGAAATCTATTTTGTCTGATACAAGTCCTAAAACTCTTGTTTTTTTTCTCCCTATTATTTACATGAAATATCTTTTTCCAACCCATCACTTTTAGTCTGTGTATGTCTTTGGGTTTGAAGTGTCTCTTTTTTAGGCAACATATAGATGGTCTTGTTTTTAATCCATTGTGCAACTCTGTCTTTTGATTGGTGCATTCAGTCCCTGTAAATTTAGGGTGCTTATCAATAGATATGTAGTTATTACCATTGCAGACTTTACATTCACGGTTACCAAAGGTTTAAAGGGCAGCTTCTTCACTATGTAGCAGTCTAACTTAACTCATTTATTATGCTATTTCAAAGACAGTCTAAAGTTCTTTCTTTTCTCCCTTCTTTTTCTTCCTTCTCCACTCTTTATATATTAGGTGTCATATTCTGTACGCCTGTGTATCCCTTTACTAACTTTGTGTGTAGTTGATTTAATTTTGCATTTGCTTAGTAATTAATTGGTCTGCTTCCTTTACTGTGGTTTTATTTTCTCTGGTGACAGCTATTTAGCCTTAGGAACACTTTCATCTACAGCAGTCCCTTTAAAGTACACTGTAGAGACAGTTTGTGGGAGGTAAATTCCCTCAACTTTTGTTTATCTGAGAATTGTTTAATCCCTACTGGTCTGTTTAAATGATAATCTTGCTGGTTAGAGTATTGTTGGTTCGAGACCCTTCTGTTTCACTGCATTAAATATATCATGCCACTCCCTTCTGGCCTGTAAGGTTTCTTCTGAGAAGTCTGATGATAGCCTGATAGGCTGTCCTTCTTACATGATCTTTTTTCTCTCTCTAGCTGCTTTTAATACTCTCTTCTTGTCCTTGATCTTTGCCATTTTAATTATTATATGTCTTGGTGTTGTCATGCTAGGATTCCTTTTGTTGGGTGATCTTTGTGCTTCAGTGACTTGAGAGACTGTTTCCTTCCCTAGACTGAGGATGGTTTCAACAATTATTTCCTCAAAGAGACTTTCTATCCCTTTTTCTCTCTTCTTCTTCTGTTACCCTTATAATGTGAATATTGTTCTGTTTGTATTGGTTGCACAGTTCTCTTATTATTGTTTCATTCCTAGAGTTCCTTTTTCCTCTCTGTGCCTCAGCTTCTTTGTTTTCCTGTTCTATAATTTCTATTTCATTTATCATCTCCTCTACCTCATCTAATCTACTTTTAAATCCCTCCATTTTATGTTTCATTTCAGATACTGTATTTTCCGAAGTTCCTATCTTTCTTGCAGCCCTCCCTGAGATCTTAAATGTTTTTCTGTAGCTCTGTGAGCATGTTCATGATTTTGATTTTGAAATCTTTATCAAGAAGATTAGTGATTTCGGTTTCAGTTAGCCCTCTTTCTGGCATCTTTTCCGGTAGTTTTGCTTGGACAAAATTCTTTTGCTATTTCATTTTTTTAGTGATGCCTATGAATATTAACTTTATGTACACAGTTGCCTCCAGGGCCCCAAAGCTCTACTTTCTTGAGCTGTCCAGGTCCTGCAGCAATGGAGGGGTTTGCAGGTCCATGGCACCAGTGCCTGCCAAGTGAAGAAAGCTCTTTCCTGCTTCCCAGCTGCAGTGCCTGCCTTGCACTGCCAGGTCCAGTGGGCCAAGCATGCAGGGAACATCCTCTGATGAATCCCCTGTAACTGCCATAGTTGGGGCCACCCTCTGGCTGGCCTGGCACAATGGCCAGGGCAGCACATGTATGGACCAGTACCTGCCAGGAGGAAGGAGCATCAAGCTGTGTATTGCAGTGGGGGGCCTCTGTGCTGCATTGCCAGCCAGGGGGATGGAGCATCTGAAGCTCCTGGAACTTCCAAACCTACTGAACTGAGTGTGCCAGGATGATTTTGTCCACCTGTCCTTTCTCCTGAGTAGCAAGCAATGTGTAATACTTGACTTTTTATCATCCCTCTCGCTCGCTGTTGGGAAGTCTTTCAAAATGCCCACCTTTCTTTCATCCTTGCGGCCGGTTGTGGGTACCTGTTCTCCACAAGTGGCTGGAATCTCAATCTCTCTGAGTATTCTGCCTGTCTTTGCGTTCCAGCCCCTCTAATCTCCAGAGCACCATGTAATGTAGGTTGTGTTCCCAAAGCAGATCTCCAGGGGTGTGTGTTTAGCAATCTGGGCTTCTACTTCCTCTCAGCTCCATTTATCTTCCTCTGCCTATTGGCTGGAGTAGGCAAAGGGCTTGGGTCCTGCTGGATTGCAGCTTTGCTACCTAACCCTTTTTTGTAAGGTCTTCTTTTCCCCAGATGTAGGTAGTCTGTTGCAATCTTCAGGTTGCTCTTTCAGGATTAGTTGTATTTGCTGTATTTTCATGTTAAATTTGGTTTTGGAAGGATGTTTCTGACTCACATCTCATGCTGCCATCTTTTTTCCCCTCTTGTTGGGTATATATTCTTATATTTTGGTGTTTACATATCTATGAAACATATTTTGTGTTTGTTGAGTGTGGTTTTGTGTCAAATATATACATGTTTGTAATTTAATATGTATTAAGAAGGTATTTTCCAAAATGACACTATAAATTCATATTCCCAATAGTAACTGCTGTGTTTATTCATTTTTGTCATTCTATTCAACATTGTGTTTTAATTTTAATTATTCCTTCATTCATTCACTCAGCATTTATTTAGGATTTTGACCAGTGAAAAATAATATCTCTGATTACTAGTGAGTTTGAGCATTTATTCACATATTTAGTACATTCAGATAGTCTCTTTAAATACATATTTATAACTTGACCCCTCTTCTATTGTTTACTGTCTTTTTCTAATTAATCTGTAAGGTTTTGTTGTAAAACATAGATGTTATTTCAATTTGGCATAAGTTTCTGAATTACTTTATATTATAAATTTCCAAATAATTTTGTTATTAAATTTATCTTCCTGATTTGCATGTATTAGTTAAATTTATCCATTACTACTAAAATTTCAGGATTTTCATTATATACTTACTTAATTAAATTTGACAATTGAAACTATCTAAAATTTTTTTTGGTGTGTGTGATTTCTTCTAGACAATAATTTTTTCCTCCAAGCTAATAACCTGTTATTATAGCCCCATTTATTAAGAAAATTCACTTTCCCAACTCAATTGAAATACAGTCTCAGTCATATATTAAATTCTCATATATAATCAGATCAAACAATCAACTCATTTCTATATTCTTCGTCTACTTTTCTTTCCATAATGCAGTATCTTCATGTTTTGATTTGGTTAGATCAACTATAATATTTAATGTCTGATAAGGTTACACATTATTCAATTTTTTATCATGTTATTACTTATTATTACATATCTCTTTTTCCATTAAAATTTAATAATTTATCCTTGTAAAAGAAGACATGTTTGAAATAGAATGAAATTGACCATATAATAATTAAAGAAATATTCATAACTTTCTCTTTACATTTAAGGATATTTATAAACTTCATTTATTTGGAAGTTCTAGGTTGAATGTAAATGGTTAGTTCTACTGTAAATGAAGTCCTTAGAATCAATACTTCCAAATCCTATTGAACACACTCCATACTGGGATAGCTTTGGAAAACCTCTGAGGTCATAAGTCAGCTCAGTTCAATGGGAATCAGCAGGTTTCAAATATTACATGTCAAGAATTTTCCCAAGATAGCAAAAACTGTTCTCCCAAAAATTGTTGATCTGAAATGTAATGATAAATGAGTCACCGATGGAAAAATAAAAACCATCCCTAATCTTCATGAATGTGACGTTGAATGTATAAATAGAGTGCTCTGAATGTAGTTAGTAAGTAAGCATCTCACTGATAACTTAGAATTTCCATAAGAAAGAGGTCTTTGTCTTAAACATTTTATTGGGTTTATCATAAAGTTATTTTAATAAGCAGGCAACAATTAGTTAAAGATCTTATTCATGATTTCTGTCTTAAACATAAATATTTTAGATAAGTATTTGTTGGATCATTGGAGAAAACTCAGATCAAGATTGGCTGAAAAACCTTTATATTTTCAATTTTCCCTGCATCTCTCTTATATAAAAAGTTGTAGTAGACAAGATTGGGCATGTTCAGGGTGGTATGGCCATAGACTAAGCCCACAGGACTGGTATTCCAAGATGGTCTCCCATCCAAGTACTAACCTGGCTTGACCCTGCTTAGCTTCTGACATCATATAACTTAACACCATAAAAGATGTAATTCAATTTAAATATTGGATTCAAGCAGAGGATCTGAAGAGACATTTTCCAAAGAAAACATACAGATGATCAACAGACACATGAAAAGCCACTCCACATCATTAATCATCACAGAAATGCAAATCAAAGCCACAATGAGATATCATCTCACAGCAGTTAGAAAGGCAACTATCAAAACGACAAGAAATAACAAGTGTTGACAAGGATGTGGAATAAAGGCAACCCTCCCAAACTGTTGGTGGGAATGTAAATTGGTGCAGCCACTATGGAAAGCAAAATGGAGGTTCCTCAAAACCTAAAAAATGGAAATACCATACCTAGTAATTCCACTTCCTGGAATTTACCTGAAAAAAATCTCTGATTTGAAAAGACATATGCACCCTTTTTGTCATTGCTTCATTATTTACAAAAGCTGATATGGAAGCAATCAAAGTGTCCAACCAATAGGTGAATGGATAAAGGTGTTGTACATACTCACAATGGGTTATTATTCAGCCATAAAAAAGAAAGAAATCCTGCCATTTGTGACACTATGGATGGACCTAGATGGTATAACGCTAAGTGAAATAGTAAGGTAGAGAAAGACAGATACCATGAATTCATTTATATGGGAAATATAAAAACAAACAAAACAAATGAACAAAATGAACAAAACAGCAGTAGACTCATAGACACTGAGAAGTGACTGCTGGTTATTATGAGAGAGGGTGAGTGTGGGTGAGTTGGGTGGCTGAGGGGGATAAAAAGGCACAAATATCTCAATCATAATATAAGCTGGTCACAGGGATAGAAGAGCAGCATGGAGAATATAGTCACTGGTTCTGTAACATCTTTCTATGCTGACAGTAATTATGCTAGTTTGGGTAAGAATAATGTGTGTAACTTCTGAATCACTGTATTGTATAATTGAAACCAGTATAATATTTTAGATCAACTATACTTCAATAAAAAATACACTTAAAAGAAGAATAGATATTCAGGGTGTTTGGCTTTTATTTTTTTTATCTATAATGACTTTAGGAATTCAAATACATTCAAAGTAGATTAAAATAACCTGTTAGAAATAATTCTTATAGTAAGTTGCTATTCCTCTTAATAAAGTACTGTGCATAAAATAGCACTGTTCTGTTTCATGTTCCAAAACTCCAGAGGATTTTAGGTGAGCCATCTATAAACTAATATAGCAGGAAATTAGAATAGTTTGCTTTCTATAAATATTTTAGTACATTTCTTGTATTTAAAAATATATGGTCTTGATATAAGTATACCTTATATACACCACAAAATTAGTTCTTTTATGATTATGGTCTGTGAGAAAGATCATCTCACTGTGGGAAGGAGGTTACCATTTTTAAGTGATGCCTTCTACTTTAGAGATAACATGGATTTTGGAAAACACTCAATATGCTCTATTGTACTCTACAGATTAGCCATAAGCAGGTACTCTATACTGTACCTGGATATATATTTAAAAATCAAAAGAGATGCACTGTATAATCAGCTAAGTGTGGACTCCAGCTATTATAAAAATATGAGTAAAATTAAAATTGTTTTCCCTATTAATGTATAATATAATAATTCATTTTGAATATGCATCAATATTCTAGCCCCATAAGTAGTGTCATTTTCCAGGGTCAAATTGTGTTATGAAGGAGGAAAATGTATTTTTTTTTAAATGGTATCTAAAGATCTGAGACTCCCTCTCATAGAGATTAACCATGCACAATAACAGGAAACAGTAATGAAGCAAGCTCCCCACCAAAGTACTCAACAAATAGGCTTTATGGAACAATAGTATTTTTAGCTGCCATTTCTTGAGAAAGTTTCTTTGAAAAGACAGTAAAAATTGGGGGAAGGGAAAGGTCAAAATGCAATATTTTGTTGATAATTTTTGTATGATTTTGTTGCTAACACCAATTTAGAAACACCGTATCATGGTGGTATATGAAGCTCCTTTTAATTCCAGAAAAGCAAAACCATATCTATTGTTCAACATTAAAGGTCTCCAGCCTTGCAGAGAACAAGGTTATTTGTTTGTTATTTGTTTGTTGTTTGTTTCTTTTTCATTATGTTTTACTAATATGTAAAACTATTTCTGTCTATATTTAGATTTGAAATTTCTAAATTTTATTAAAATTCTAACAATTCCAAATCAATCTGTGTTCTTATGTAAAAAGAAAAAAAAACTATTGTAATTAGCTCTTCAATTTCAAGTGTCCACAAGTCAGAACCTTGACAATGATGAAGTACCAGGATCTTTGTGTTTGCATCACATTCAGTTATGAAAACTGAACTTGTAATCTTTATAAAACTCTTTTGTTTACTGTAACACAATTTATGCCTGGTCTATCCTATTTGAACAAAAAGGTCTACAATTATAATTGCATAGCATGATTTTTCAAAAGGTTATCAGTTGAAAAATATTCTAAACATTGTAATATGACAGGCATAAAGATTATACAGGAACAAATTATGTCACTTTGTTGGTTTAAAATAATATCTTAATATTTGATATAAATATTTGTTTCCAGAATGGCACAGAATATTAAAAAAAGAGAATAAAAATGTTACTCTCTGTTTAGGAACTCTCCAGAATCCATCTGTCTAACCCATGGGATTCACGGTTACATTTAAGACCTCTGTCCTAAGAGTTTTGCCATGTATGCTTCTCCAAGATCTCAGGAAAAAAGGAACTTCCTTCCTTTGGTTGGCTTTTCCTAGAACCTCAATTTGGTCTAACGTAAACTGTTAACATCATGAGATTAGAAAAACGTCAATTCACTTAAATCTGGTATGTTCTTTCACTAGAATTCTTACTGGTAGCTTAGTGTATTTTAATAGCAAAGTTGGAGAAATATCACAGAAGACTATTTTAAAGCAAGTATTGCAAGCAGGACAACTCAGAAATTTATAGAAAATAAATTTAATTAAAACAAAACAATAACAAATAAAAATTTGGTTACTATTAATATGAAGTTTGCTATTTAAAAAATAACTTCTAAAGTTTAATTGCTAAAACTCACTCCATGAAAGATACTGGTACTTCACTTTCATCATTATATATTTATATTAAAAAGGCTTGCAAACCTTAAAACTAAAAGAATCTTCCTCTGTTTCTTATTTTTTGCATTTCAATCTCTCTATATATAGATGTGCATGTATGTACAGAACACCATGAGATTTATTTTGAAAGTTATATGAAAACTTCCAATAAAAAAGATGTTATTAATATAATTATTTGACAATAAAATGTTTTCATTCTGACCATGCGGTATGCCCAACTGTCAGTTGCAGCAACCTGGGCAAACTGATGGCCCTTCTAGTTTGGCAAAGTTCAATAGATAAGGCCTTCAGGCAAATCCAAAGTAACAACACGAACTCACCTACAATTGTTCTAATCCACTTCCACTGTTCTCTGACCAAGTAAATAGCTTCTCCTTCCATAAAAACCATGTAAACTTCTGCTTACACTTAGGATATTCTTATGATATAAATGACTACAATGACTATATGGACTGGCTTTGTATTAATTAGGGTTTTATTCCACTTCTAGTCTCAGAAACCAAAAATTACTAAAATTATAGAAATGTTTTTAATTCTCATGTTCATGTAACCACTCTATGGTCTACATGTAAAATTCTGTACTCTCAGTTTATCTAGGCTCCTTCTGACTTGTTTCTTCATAATACATGACCTCTTTGCCCACCTAGCCCAAAAAAGCTCTTCCAGCTCTAGCTATCACGTCAGCACTGCAGACAAAAAGAAGAAATAATGGAGACAAAGGCACTTTAAAGACATTACAAAGGTATAGAACACTGCCTCTGTTTATATCCCACTGACTTGAACAGGGCCACACCTATGTATAAAGAAAGCTAGGAGATGTAGTCTTAGGCCATATGGCTATACCAAGATGAAAATTGAGGATCTTATTATACCTATTATTTCACTATTCCTTCCTAGTTATTTCTCAGTTGAAAAAAGCTCATCTTCTGCAGGCTTATATTGAAAAGGTAAGGGGATTCTTGTTTCCCTGACTTTAAAAAAACAGATCTTCTGGTGACTTGTTAAATAAGGACATTTGGATGGCTATTAAATTCTTGCCTTATATCTTTGTCTCCTTGGGCTTCTTGAAAATGCATCTCCATTTTTGTTAAGTGTTGTATATTGCTGTCAGTATCTTTATACCAACCTGATTTTCTCTTTGTTAATTAATACTTTTCACCTTGACCAACCTATCGAATTAAATCTTTGCCTTTCAATCCCAAAGTTTTAATTACATATCTTGAAGTAGACCATCTCAGGTCAAACTCCCCAGAGACAGTGGGCTTTGAGGAGTCACTAGATAGAAAGAGCCAGGATCACTTAGCCACTACCGGGTGAGGATAATTCAGGAGAAGATATGCAATGGACTGTTCATGAACAGGAAATGAACTTTCATTATTTTAAACCACTAAGAATTGAGTTTAATACTATTAAGAACATATTAACCTATTATGATTCACATCAAAATTGACTAAATTGATATGAGGCTACAAATGTGAAAATACATAATCTGACGTGGCAACATAACCAACAAAACTTCATAAGGAAAAGAAAAAGCAATTCAAAATACCTCATGAACATAGATGCAAAAATCCTTAATGAAACATTCCATATAAAATCCAATTTATGAAAAGGCAAATGCATTTCAACAAGTGGGGATTTCCTCAAGAGCAGAAAGTTGATTTGACCTTAAAATATAAAAAAATACATAAGCCATCATATTAATACAGTAAGGAGGAAGAAAAACTACATAATATTAATAGAGAAAAAGCATTAAAATACCTTTTTAAGTTAAATGTTTTCAGCATGCTAGGAAGAGAAGGAAATTTCTACATTTGATAAAAGGCAAATACAAAAACCTACAGGAAACATACTTGATTGTGAAAGATTAAATGCATGCCTTTCCTCTGAAACCAGAACCAAAGCAAGGTTGTTATGTTTCATAAAGTCTGATCAATGCTGTTTTCAAAAAAGAAAGAAAGAAAAGGCATACAATTCTGTATTGCTTGGTGGATATGTGGGAAACTCCTCCACCTCCGCACACACACTTTGGAATTGGATGATCAGGACCCATTAGGAGGAATGAATGCCCAGGGCATTGTTAACGACATAGATCAGTCAGATATCTGTTGGTGGAGGCTAACATCTAGATGTGATGCCAGTACAGGCAGATTAGCCAGAAGCTTAAGGAAGATTTAGGAAGGAGACAACCAAAGAGAGTTGAGCCAAAACCACACTGATCCTGAAATTCAAGAAAACTATGCACATGTCTAATGCTATGCTTGTAAGGAATGAGGCTGCACTCTGCAGTGGAAATTAATATACTGAAATAGTCCAGCAAAATAATTTTAAAAAATAAACAAGAAAACAACAACAATAACAAGCCCCAAGTTGGAGGGGGTGATATCAATATATATCTCTACAAAATATCTAAAATGTCTAGTAAAAAAAAATTCTTGAGATAGTCAAGGAAAAATAAAGCAGTATCCTAATTCATGGAAAAACAAGTAGACAATAAAAACTGCCTCTAAAGGATTCCAGATATTGGACTTAGGAGATAAAGACTACAAAGCATCTATTACAAATATGTTGAGAGAAGTAAAAGAATTAAAGAAAAGTGTGATGGCAATGTTTCATCAAATAGAGTATAAATGAAGTGATAAGAAATACACATATAGAGAGAACCAAAAGGAAATCTGGAGTTCCAAAATTTATCAAAATTTCAAAGTAAGAACAATCACAAGGAAACTAAAGCAAAAATAGAAAAAAACATTGAAATCCTAGACTAAGAAAACGTTGGCCTAACAGCTTTCAGTGCAATTGTCTGATGCATATTTGGAATATGATGAGCATATCTGAGATACATGGTGCAGATGCATTGCTATGTGGGCGTTTCTTTGTATATATAGGAAGTGAAGGTTTTTTATTCATATACAAATTTGGAATGAAGTAACAAAGCAGAAAAGGATAAAAGTATACAAATTTGGAATGATGTAATAAAATCTTTTTATTTACGTGTACATGCATATGCACATTTGTTGTGTGTGTATGAAAAGGGGAGAAACAGAAATGAGCAAAGTGAAAAATATGAATTAGAATGGATTTCAGACTATACTTGAACTGTATAGGCCTAAATTTAATAAAGAAATTGAATTGATATTAATAACCTAAAAAAGTAGGCACCAGGACTAGAGGGTTTCAGATGAATTTTACCAAATATATAAGAAAGGAAAGACACCAACTCTCCAAAGCCTCTTCTATAAAGTAGAAGCACAGGGAACATTTCCAATTCATTCTATGAGAGCAGCATTATCCTAATACCAAATCAGATAAACACATTGCAAGAAAGGAAAACTAAAGTCCAGTATGTCTCATGAACACAGATGCAAAACTCCACAACAAAGTATTAACAAATCACATCCAACAATGTATAAAAAGAATTATGTATAAGTTCATTTTATGTATGAAAGAACTTCTATGTATAAAAGAAGGCATAACAAGTAAAATGTATTCAACATATGCAAGCTTCATTCAACATCCAAAAGTCATCTACCACAACAAATTAAAGAAAAAATCACATGGTCATATCAATTGATGCAGGAAAAATTATCTAAGAATATATAATATCCACTCATGATAAACTCAGAAAATTAAGAATAGAGGGGAATTTCAACAACTTGATAAAGAACATCTATGATAAACCTAAAGCTAAATCATTATTTAAGAGTGAAAAACTGAACATTTTCCCCTTAAGATCTGGAAAAGGCAAGGATTTCCCTTCACATCACTCTTATTCACTATCATAGGAAGTCCTAGCTATAAGGGAAGAAAGGATAAAAATATACAAATTTGGAATGAAGTAATAAAATTTTTTTCTCATATAGCATGATTGTCTATGTAGAAAACCCCAAAGAATCAAAGACAAAACTTCTAGAACTAATAATTAATTATATCAAGGTTTCGGTATACAGGGGTAATATACAAATGTCAGTTGCATTCCTATAAGCCATCAATGAACAATGGGTTTTGAAATTTAAAAACATGCACACAATTTATAAAAGCTCAAAAAAACTAAATTCTTAGTTCCTAGAGAGAAATTGAACAAAATATGTATAGAATCTAGAGAATTATAAAACTGATGAATGAATTCAAAGATCTAAATAAATGGAGAGAAATGCCATAATCATGGATTGGAACAGAATATTTTTAAGATTGTCATTCTTTCCAACTTGATCAATAGATTCCATGCAACCCAATAAAAATCCAACCAAAGTATTTTGTAGGTACTGAAATACTGATTCTTAAGTTTATATGGAAAGGGACAAGACCCAGAATACTCAACATAATTCTAAAAAATAATAATGTTGTTGCACTGACACTATATGACTTCAAGACCTATTATAAGACTATAGCAATCATCAAAGTATGGTATTGGTGAAAGGCTAAATGCATAGATCAGTGAAACAGAGTGAAGACCCAGAAATAGTCGACTGATCTTTGACAACAGAACAAGGCAATTAAATTACATGGAGAAAGCATAGTCCTTTCAACAAATGATGCTGGAACCAGTAAAAAAGTAAAAAGAAAAAGAAATCTAAATGCAGCCTTTATACCTTTCACAAAAATTAACTATAAATGAATCAAAGACTTAAATGGAAAGTGCAAAATGCATTCTTTAGAAGATAACATAAGGGAAAAATATATGACCTTGGTTTTGGCAATGAATTTTTAGACACAACATCAGAAGCACAGTCTACTTTTTTAAATTAATTAGTTGGACTTCGTTAAAAGCAAAAACTTGTGCTCTGCTACAACACTGTTAAGAGAATTAAAATACAAGCCAATGACTGGAAGAAAATATTGCAAACCAGATACCTCTTAAAGGACCTGAATCCAAAATATGAAAGAACTTTTAAAACTCAACAGTAAGATAACAACCCAGTCTTTTAAATGGGCAAATTATCTGAACAGAATGCGTCAAAATAATATATACTTCAGGGCAAATAAATATATGAAAACGTTTAACAAAAATATTTGTCAATAGGGTATGCAAAATTGAAATGATGTGATAGCACTACATACTTAATGACTAAAATCTAACAAAGAAAATTGACAGTAGCAAATGTTTTGCAACTGTGGAGCGACAAGAACGTACATTCATCGGTGAAGAAATACAAAATGGTACAGTCAATCTGGAAGACAGTCTCACAGTTTCTTACAAAGCTGAATATAGTCTTACCAAATGATCCAGCAATAACCCTTTTATGTATTTAAGCAGTTGAGTTGAAAATTCATGTCCACACAAGCCAATGTGAATTCTGTAGCAACGTTACTCATAATTGCAAAAGGCTAGAAGCAACCAAGTTGTCCTTCAATAGGTGAATGTATAAGTAAAGGATTATACCTCCATATAATGAAATTTTATTCAGTGATAAAAAGAAATGAGCTGTCAAGCCATGAAAAACATCGATGAATCTTAAATGCATATTGCTAACTGAAAAGAGCCAGCCAGAAAAAACAATATACTATATGATTCTAATTATATTACTTTCCAGAAAGGCAAAACTATAGTATAGTAAAAATTCAGTGGTTGCCAGGGATTTGGGGGTAGGAGTAAGAGAGAGTTGAATAGGTGGAATACAGGGGACTTTTGGTGTGAAACTATTCTGTATGATACTGTAATGGTGAATGCATGACATTACGCATTTGTAAGAACTCATAGAACGTCACAGCAAAGAATGAGCCTAAAAGTATGTCAAGGGAATCCCAGGATAGAATGCAGAATGTAGCACAATAGTGGAAGTATATTTCACATCTATAAAAAAACCTCACTGAAGGGAGTAGAGCAGGGAAATGTGCTGACCTAAGTAACTTTGGAAACAACTAAGGAGTTGAAAGGAAAAAGGAACTGTAAATAAACACTATACTCTAATTGATAGTTTTTTCCCCCCAGGGAAGTAATTTTTATACTGTTGTACATGTATATTGGGATTGAACAAATAAGCAAATGTATGGTGGATAGAGGAAGTCAGGTCCTCAGTGTGAAGTGGGAGTTTATAGATAAGCAAGAGGAGTCCTGAACAACCCATGTGGTAATAGATCATAGTTTTTACCATCAGTATGAATTCATATGCAGTTTAATATAGATGCAGATGATTATTAAAATGAATATTTATAGGTATGTTTATATGCACACATTAGTATACACACATACATTTCCTTGTTCTGTCAGTTGAGCTGGACTATAAGCAATGACACCCCAATAGCAAAGAACACACCTAATACCAATATCCTTTTTTCTAATACCATTACCCAATAAAATAATCCAGGCTCCTTGGAGAAGTGGCTGATTCTAGGACTTGAGCAGGACATACATATGATGAGACTGGAGCTTCTTACTGAGTCAGATAAATAATAAATAAACACAACCTACTTTGATGGGGTGTAAAAAGACACAGAAGCTGACAGAAGCATCTCCAAATGGCCAAAGATGGAATATTTGAGCAACAAAGCAATACTGAGCCAATATAACCCAAAGTATAAAATAAATATCCTTAAGTCCACAATGAACTGATATGCACAAATGATGGGAAAAATATGAGATAGAAAAGATAAATTTCTCATGCAGAAAAACTCAAAGTAGTTTATGAAAACTGAATGTAATGTGGTATCCTAAATGGGATCCTGAAAGAGGAAAAGGGGCATTAGGGGAAAACTAACAGAATCTTAATAAAGTATCAAGTATAATTAATGATAGCATATGAAAATTGGCACATTAATTGTAACAAATATACCATATTAATACAAAATGTTAGTTATAGGGAGAATTAGGTGTAGGATATGTGAGAACTCTCTGTACTGTCTTCTTAATTTTTCTGTAAACCGAAAACTGTCCTAAAATGTGTCTGTTTAAAGAAAATAAAAGGATAGGAAAGATATGATGCAAACATTAATTTTTTTTAAAGGCAGAAGTGGTTATATTAATATATCATAAAGCATGAATTCAATTTATTTTGGACAGTTACATTTAGGAATAAAGCTTCAGAAATCAGAAACATAAGGACACTATGATTTGAGTTTCATTCTCTCTATTCACTAAAATTTCTTTTATATATACTACCTCAAAATCAAAAAATTACTTCTATAACATGTTGCTACACTATGTTGAAATTCTAAAGGCTGTATTTCATGATGAAATGTTCATTTCCCAATGTAGTCTCTCTTTTATGTTCTTGTGAATTTGCTAAGAAAAGTGCCTGAGGCTCACTCACTCAGAGAATAAAAAGGTGAAATATTGAGAATTTGGACAAATTGGTTATTATATGTGAAAAAGTAAAAGATAAGGTTCCCATTTGCAGCAAGATAGTTCTTGTGCTCAAAACTCAAGATAAAAGAATTATCTGAATGCAGAATCCACAGAAAATGAAAAAGTCAAATTTTAAGAAAAAACCTTTTTAACCTATACACATAAAATTACCATATTAAATACTACATTAGATCATAGCGTGCTAAAAGTAATTTCTATTGCAAGCCAAGAGATAATTCTACTCAGTATACTAAGTCTTTATTCAAAAGAAATTTCTCAGATTTTCTACCTTAATAATAGAAATTATCTACCTTAATAAGATAGAAATAAAATAATTTAGAAATAAAAATAAAATAACAGCTATAATTTACTAGATTTAATACTTCCATCAGCAAGGTAAATATGCTTTTAAAAATCAGTATCAATGTGGCCAAGCTTAAATCAAGACGAATTGTGTAATCTCATTCATTTTATTCAAAATATCATTGCTTTATGAATCACTGAAATTTAATCAATGTAAATTTGAGTTTCCTTATATAATAGACATTCTTGTTACATTAACTTCCAGTTTATTCTCTTTAATTTTTAGGAAATTAGGATAAAAACAGCCAATAACATACACGGGGATGGGAATTTGATATGTAAAATTTCTGTTGATCACACTGTTTATAAATACATCATATTTCACATTTATGTTTCTATAATTTTTAAAATTTCTATTACCTATATATCTGTAAACACTGACTATTCAAAAATGGCATACATAAAATACTTTAAAAAACACATTGCAAACCTGTAAGAAACTCATCATCTCCAGCCCCTACCCCTAGCATCTCCAATGTTTATTTCTTTCATAGGACAAGAGAGGGTGGGAAAGTGAATGAAATTATGAGAACCTAATTTATTTGCAGAAGCATAAAAAATAGCAATGAGAGGAACCAGAGTTCTGCTGTACCTTTAAATTTACAAGCTCACAAAATTGGTATGATCTCAATTATATGCATTTCATACCCATTCCCACTTGATCTCATCCTTTTTCCAATGAAAAAGCAATAAAACACCTCACCCATCCCAACCCTACCCAATGTAGAGTTAGCCACCATTGATTCCTGTGTAATTCCTTTGAGTAATGAGCAGTTTTGCTCAATATAGTGTCACTAATATGAGGGAACTCATGACAGAGTCTGTTTCAGCTGAGCCCTGCACTCTACACTGCAAACTGCCACTATATTCTTAAGTCCTCTCACACAAGGTCTCAACTGTGCAAACATACTGCCACATCCCATCCACTTACTCTCACATATTTTCTTATATCTTCCTACCCATCCCAGTTTCCCTAAATTCAATCATTTAATAATTAACTTTACTTCATTTACAATAACAGTAATATGAAAAAGGTAAGAACAAAATTAACTAGGAATATGACCTGTATTCCTATATGGGGAGATATCATCAAAATCCACTGGGAGACATAAAGAAGGCTAAAAGAGGTAGGTAAAAATTATTCTGTAATCTATTTCAAGATAGAAACATAAATTCCTAGCAAATTAATGTGGAACTGCCTTGTGATCCTTACCAAAATTCACATGTTTATTTTCTGGTTTTGCTTAGCTTCCTTGACCTTTTATTATTGTTTCTCTGGATTTTGGAAACATAATAAACAAGTATGAATTTTTATCTAATAAAATAAATATTTGTAAATAGGAAATTGCTTTTTTTAATATTTTAAAAGGATTATGCTATAAAAATATTTAAAATGACTGTAATTAAAATTGAGTGAAATGGTTCCTAGATTCAACTGAAATAATCAGTAATTAATTTCAAATATAAATGAGCATTCATTACATACTAAATACTATATTAGTGAATTCTTTTTCAGTTCCAATTGACTGATATAAAATGACTCAAGAAAAGGTTAAGAATGACTTAAGACAGGCTCAAACTCTTTTTCCTCTCACTGAGCCACCAAGAATAAAATTTCTATTTCTTTTGTCCCCATCTCCTCCCAAAAATCTCCATGTTCAGTCAGTTTTCCATTCATGCTTTCAAGATAGACATGTGCTCCATATATGGTCATTGTCTAAAATAACTTCTGTGTCTATAAATAATACATATCTAGCTTTCAAATTCACACATTCTAATTTACAAGTTTAGAATGGGGAGGGACATTTCTTTTATTGATGATAGGGTAGTGGATAAACAGAGAAAAGTTGGTGGTTGGAAGCAGAGACTTACAGAACTACAGACCTAAGCAGGAAGAAAGGTAACATAATGGAAGTGAACAGGAAATGATGAGGTAAAAACCTTGAAGAAAGTGAAAGGTACTAAGAAACCACGTCATTAGAGGATGGAGTTGCTAGCCTTCTTGAAATTGGAAAACAAAAATTTTAGTTGTATCTAGGCACTCAGTTATACTGCTTTATCCAAAAGTAATTTAAAGTTACTACCATGGAGTAGAAATGCAGTATGTTTGTTTAACGGGGGATTTGCAGAGGGATAGAAAGGGCAATAGAATTGGGTATAATAGCAAGAGATTACTGATGTCATAGATGATGGGATCTGGGCTGGATAGAAGAAAAAAACGTTTAAAGTGAATTATCACATAGAAAAGGAATTGGAGACACTGAAATTGAAAAAATTGGCTATTGATATTGAAAGAGTGATAGAGCAGCAAAAGGAGAAGGAGAGTATGTTCAAAGAATGTAACATTGATTTCAAAGCTGAAGATATTTCAGGAAATGAATTATGTGTTGTGACCATGAGAATGAGATTGCTAAAGGGACATGTGAATAAAGATTATTCAAACTGAACTGGTCCTGAAAGTTTTAGCATGTCTTCTCTGGCTCATCCAAGTTTAATGAATATTGTAATTGAATGATTCTCTGAGTGTTGGTGAGAAGAATTCGATCTAGCCCTAGGTTGTTCCTCAAGCTCTGTTTTCCAGTCATAGATTTAGAAATATAGGGGTAATTGTTGATGACACAAGGACCCCCTAATCAGTGTTTAAAGTTTCATTTAAATACGTGGTAACTCACCCACTCATTGTTTAAAAAAATATATTAAGGGTCTGTATTTGCAGGAATTTTTGTATATATGGAGAATATGAAAATTAATATGACCTGGTCTCTGTCTCAAAAATAAAACTGTACATTATGGGTATCATTATGAAAGAAGACATGAAGCACAGTGAGAGAAAGATGAAAGAGTAAAAGCTAGGAAAAGGATATCAGAGGAGAGCTCCATTCTCTAAAGTAACTGGAGGAAAAGAGAGGAAAGAAAATAGATGTTTACTCCAGAAAAATCTTTTAAGGATGAGTTTTAAAACTATCAGTTAAAATCAAGCCCATAATCCTCTTAATCATCAAGAAAAGAAAATACGTTGACTATCGGAAAACTATCCTACTAATCAAGGAAATTACTGGAACTGCTCATATTCAATGCTTATTAGTATCATATTCAATGGTTATTAACAAGGCCCAATGTGCTACATTGACACAAAAATTTTAAATATTAAGTTCCATGTATACTCATATTCTCACAAATAAATAAGGAAAATTATAAGATTTAAATCTGGGAACATAGATTTAACTCAATCTTAAATGCTAACATATACTATAAAAACTACTAGCAAAATCTGTATAACTCTAGAACATATATGTCACACTTTATTTTCAGTATTTTCCATTTACTGTGTTATTCAAAGAATGATGAAAAAATACTTTTCAAGTTATCCTAGCCAAGAAATTATGAATATTTTAATATGCAATTTCTGATTTCACATGTACTGAATCTAGTTATTATGAAATTTATTTGAATTTTTCATTTACTGATGTTCATGTCTGTAAATTAGTTTCTCTTTCTGAAGCTTAGATGATGAATTGTGCCCAGGCTCTGTTTGCCACTAAGATCCAGACATTCCTGGACATGTTTGATTAACTCTCGGAAAGTTTTGTTTACCACAGTTCTTAGGGTAGGAGGAGACAGACACAACATTGACCTAATATTAAACCTTATTTTTCTGAGTTAAAGAGAAATTTTGTATACAATAGCTATCACACAGCTTTTATACATGGCTTAGCCCAAAATGGAGTTTTCCTTTGTCTTATGGCAGACAGAAACAGAAATGAAAACTGAAAAAGATTATGTGCTGAACTCTTTAAAACTTTCGAGTATATAGAGAATTTTTCTGAGGTCTTCCTAATAATGTAACTTTAAAAAGGAAAAAGAATGCTACCCCATATATCTTTCAAGATAAGCTATGTTATGCTATGTAACAGATTAATATAGAAATCAGTCTGATGTGAGTTGCGAAGTCTTTCTCCAATTTATGGCTAGAATATTTGATCTCATGATCTCCTGGGGCACAGTGTTAGGGAAGCCTCAGGAAAGCATACTAGGTCTTAACCGCCTTGGCCCAAAAGTGTCTTATGTCACTTCCACTCATAATTCAATCTGTTAGTAAAATCACCTGTCTTACCTAACTGCAGGGAAAACTGGGAAAGCAAGTATTCTCATGAGCTCAAAAAAAGAAGAAAATAACACAGGAATTGGTGAAACCTAGCTTCACACCAACCTGTCACTTTGATGTAGATTAATGTCTACTTTCCACATAAAGTGTTCAGGGTGTCAGCAGTGCTTCCTGGAGGGCAGTGGGTACTAGCTAACCGGGTCTGGTGGTAGTGCAAATGAAAGTACAAAGTTGGGCATCACTGGAGTAACAGCTGAGCTCAACAGGCCTGGTGGACGTTTCCCTATCTAGAGAAGCAGAGTGGTCCACAAAAGAAAAACTCTGACACCTGGACTATGAACCACACCAACCAGCACAAGTAGACTTGTTAATGAAAAAGTGCTGATGAGGAATGGAAAACTACACATTTATTTTATGTTTTCTCTTATTTCCACTTTTGTTCAGTTTTTTAAGTTGTCCTACTTTTAATTCTCAGTGTGGTACAGTCAAAATTATTGGTATCCTGAAGTTTATATTGGTGAACGTAAGGTGAGTCAGATTTAAGTAGTTTATCATTGAATTACCATCTTGGAAAGTTTTTTTCTATTCTAGTCTATTGTGTTGTACAAATATGTGTTCTTTTTATAAGTAAAACATTCCTAAAGGCACTAAGAGAATAGAAAGTTGAATAAATGTTTCTTCCCTGAAGGAACATTCAAACAAATAGAATGGTGAGTTAAATTCATAAATAATTATCGAACAAAACAAGCAATGGTAAGTGCAGTAAATGTAGTACAAAGTGATACAGGAAATGAACAAAATAGAACACATCTAGTTTGGGAATAGAGAACAACTAAAAACCAATCTTCTAAAAATATATATATATCTTCTCTTTAAATTTCAATCACAACATGCCTCATGAATTTAAACATGAACTTTGTAGGAATTAAATCAATTCTTGATCTCTCTCAAACCCAAGTATAATTTCCGTCTTCCTGTTAACCATGTCTCATATCACATTTCTCCCTGCTACTGACACCACAGTTTTCCAATCAAACTAACTTAAAACCACTTTGTTATCATTTACTTTCTATAATATATGGTTTTCTATCATTTACTTTCTATAATATATGGTTTTCTATATTCAAACAGTTGAAATTCACTTTCCCCCTATTTATACTCTACCTGATCATAGTTGGGCCTTATGTCCTACTCTATCTTATTGCAGATTTATTCCTCTCTCTGCTCTACCATTCTCATCTTAATGCCTTACTCTTGATGTGCCCTACATCATTGCATTCAGCCCACAATTTGGCCTTTCAATGCCCTATCCTCTCTTAACCAAATGGAATATTAAATCACTCAGAATCTATTTGGTGTATGTCTTTTTTCTATCCCATATTACACTGTTTTGCTTGCTTTATTTATTACAAAGTCCACCATATATTTATCTTCTTGAAGGCAGAAAATGTAATTGACAATACCTTGTACTTATTAGATACTTAATACACATTTTGAGCTGAAATGAATTCTGTAAACTACACCACTTAAAATTGAGAAAGAAAATATGAGGCCAACAGCAGGAGATATGAAAATACTTTTAAAACAGCCTCTTTAATATTCCATAGTATGTAATTTAAGCAATGATTATTAGAGAATTAATTTTATCAGTGGTATATCTCCAATTTTAAAATATTTCTCACTGATAATCCTTGGTAATAATATAGTTTACTGTAATGTGATAGGCTTGTTAGGCAGAAAGGTAGACGTAAGTGGGTAGAGGGAGAATAAAGTCAGTAAAGCCCATTAAAAAGGAGTCAAAGAGTTAACAAGATGAAACCAGAGAGCCAGAAAAGACTCACAGTGTTAATTAATTGAGGTTTCAAGGACTAGGAGTCACTTGGAATGTCCATACATTCCCCAGATAAGAAAAAACAACATACCCAAATGAGAAGTTTCCAAGCACAGACTTTTCCCAGATAAGAAAAAAATAAAACATCCAAAGGTAGGCACAGAAAGAATCAGAGCAGCCCCTGGCTTCTTTTTACCTAGTAGGTCTCTAGATTGCTGATCAAGGACTTCTGTGCCAACACTCCGTAAAAGAAGCCTCAGAGTAAACTGCCTGTGCCTGTCTAACCTTAGGCAGGCCCGCTCTGCGGTACAGGGTGAAATAAAATTCACTTTGCCTTCCTAACTTTGGTTTCTTGTCTCACTCTATTTGACTTCCCTGCATCTCCAAACCGAATTCTCCCCAAAATGCTCGGTTTCCAGGGAAAAAAAGAGAAATTTTTCTACTTATAGCCAATAGTTTATACCAGACCCCCCAAAATGCACAAGTTTTGGAAATGAAAAAAGAGTTCCTATTTACCACTTTGCTTAAGAAATGTAACATTATTAATTCTAGGACAGCTTGCCAAGTGCCACCAGACCTTGTAGGAAAAGGTCAAAATTATGTATACATTATTTAATGCTCCAATATTGGTAATAAGTTAAAAGGAAGCAACTATTTAAGAAAAAAAAATAGACCTTTTAAAGATCTGGAGTGGAAGTACTGCCAAGGAAAAAAATTATGGGATCATAGAACTCTAGTAAAAATGTCAACTTGACTGTTTCAGTGTTTTATACATTGGCTAGTAGCTGTGCCAGGATATCTTTTCACAACAGAAAAGAATAAATTATGCCACCATTATGTGAAATATATGAACCCCCACAGAGGTTGTTTTCCTTTATAGATTCTAGTGTACTGTGGCCTCAGTTCAGTTCATAAAACATGTACTTGTCAAAACATTTTAGGACTAGTAGAGAAGTATATTTTGAGTATTTCAGGGGGAGTACTTGGTTTATTATTCAGAGTACAGATTATATTTCAAGGGAAAATTTCTAATACTAGAAACAAAATTATGGTTTTTCTGCCTTTGTGGCAGAAAGTTGGTTCATTTATTAAAGTAAACTAACATATTTAAATGTTTATGAGCTTGTTATAACAATGCAAAACATAAAATCCTAAGTCACCAAGTTTTAACTTATAAAAAAATTAAATCTAGAAAAATTCCTTTATTTTTATCATCCTAACCACCTTAAGATGCTATAATTGAAGAATGTTCCAGTTGATAGTCCCTATATACATAAAAATTTACTATTTAATCAGTCTTTCATAGCCTTTACAGGTAAAATGCTGAGATAGATATAATAAGAAGTAACCACTGCCTGAAAGTGAAATGAGATAATGGAAGATATTTTTACTTTCCCTTATGGAAATAAGATGGTATATGAAGCTAAAAATCAGCAACAGGTGGACATTTATACTGGCAGGGACTCTATCATAAGCAAAAGACAGGACCCCAGAATGAAGAATTGGCATCAAAGTGTGCTATAGGGGACCCACTCATTCCTTAATATACAATTATTTATTGAGTACATATTATGTGTGTTTCACTTCTCAAGGTTCTAAGGAAAAATAATAAAACAAACAAAAAACACATTCTTATTGGGCTTACAATGACACTGAATAGATAAACATAAATATATAATATAATATCTGGCAATAATAATGTTATAAAGAAATAAAGTTGACTTTCTATAAAGAAACAGCTGACTTTCTACTGGGCTCTATGAATTGGGAATACTGGACAGAATGGGAAGACCAGAGGAAGAAGCAGTTTCCTTCATATTCCTAACATTGTCAGCTTAGCAATGGTTTTTCTTCCTGGTACTGACAGTTGAAACCAGCATTAGCAGTTTATCTCAGTTTGTTGTCTTTCTAACAATCGCAGAAAAAGTCTCACTGGGTCCATTCAGAGAGAACAGTAGCCTCTCAGACATGGTCTGAGTTAAAATAACTGGCATTATTTCTGATTCCTAACTGGACCCTCACTGAGGCACACCTAAAATATAAACATATAATTCCTCTTCCCTAACACTAGTCATGTATATGCACACACACACAAAGCACTCACTCAAGGTCACCTCTTCCAATGCTCCCTATCTCAATTCATACCACCATCACATATCCATTTTGCAAGACAGAAACCAAGAAATTGTTCTTAAAAAATATATTTCCTTTCCCCATGTCAAATATCCTGTATTTTGCTTAAAATTCAGTTGTTTTCTAAAACATCTTTAAAATTGATTCCCTTTTCTTCTCCACTGCCATCTCACTGATAAATGCCTCTCATTATATATGTCTGCCACACCATCCTTTACCTGGTCCACACTAATAGCAACCTAATTAGATATTTCTATTCATTCTACATCTAATCCATATTGAAGCCATTTAAATACCTAAACTGGATTATCTCACCATCCTCAATCCTCACTACCTTCCTTATACCACAAACCTTTAATATCTTTAACATCACTTACAAAATCTTGTACATCTGGCCCTTGTCTGTTACTCCTAGATCATCTTTTGGTATGTCCCACCTATATTTTCCACTTCATCACAATTTTCTTTTAGTTCCTTGATTGTTCCAGTCATCATTCAGGGTTTCTATATATGCTGATTCATCAGCCTGGAAAGCATTTCTGTGCATAAACACTCAACTAATTATCTATGACTTCATCCTGCATCTCTCAGTTCAGATGCTTCTTCCACATCGAAGAATTTTCTGAATTCCCTCATTATAATTCAGCCTTTCTATTACAAGATCTCATAGCATCACTTAACATTTCCTCAGATTCCTACTCATTGCTCTCTGTTCTAATTATTCAAATATATGTAAGCAAGAAAAATTATAGTCAGTATCAGTAAAATATGAAGTCTCAAAGTACAAATTAAAATTTATATTGCAGAAACTACATGACCAATGATCAGTGCATGCCTTGATCTGCTCCTGTGTCAAAGCTTTCAAGTTTTCAAATGACTTGTTCACTGGATTAACATTTCTTTAATAGTTTAATAAAATATTATATTGAAAAAAAGCAATTTGGGATTCTTGGGAAAAACATTAATAAGCTTTTACTCATGGACTTCTCAAAATATTTCAATTTTAATAATGATTATAAACATGATTATAAACATAAAAATCATATTCAATATTTTTCATATTTTTTGTGGGACACTAGGGTCTTTTGATAAACTTTAGGATATGTATATTGCTTAAGAAACACACAATACTGTGGTTTATATCTGCTCTGTGGGGTTATTTTTGAGTACTCTAAACTTGAAAAAAATAATGGTCTGTGTATTTCAAAGTAACCTGAAAACCGTAAGTCATGATAAATGATATAAGTAAACCTAAATTTCTAGATTATATGAAAAATCTGGGTCTTACTTTTAGACTTTTGATAAATTAATATTGAAGAAAACATGTAGTTACTGATTTGAATCTGCTGGGAGATGAGAACAATTCTGATTAGCTTTAATTATTTCTTGTTTTTTTTTGTTATTGCACCTTTTTTCTTTTCTTTTCAGTTATTTTTATAATCTCTATATTTTATTCCATTGCCATAAGTTCATGTACTATCAGGTACCAATATTGAGTAAGAGACTAAATGTTTACAAAATATTTAATAAGATATTATGGGAAGTTTCTAATTTTTGTTCATATTTTCATGGAATTTATTAATAATTGCATTGAAAATATGCTATTTTATAACAGTACTTGAGCATTAACTATAATCAGAATTTAATAGTAACTATGAAAAATAAATTATTTCATCTTTAAATATTTCCTTTTATCGTTTACTGAAAAAACATATGCAAAATAAGTTGTTATTAAAAAATCTAATATTATCAATATTATAGAGAAAAAACCCATAGACTTTGACCACACCTCTTTCCCTAGATCTCCTCTCAAAAGGAAGATAATTTTTTTAACAGTTCAGCTATTTCTATTATTTATTTCCATATTTCTAAATTACATATGTATCTTAATATATCAATCTTAGTCATTATATATTATGATAGATTAAATTTTATTATTTTACACTATTATTTTATGACCTCCACTCTTTTAATATATTTATGTCAATACTAACTCAATCAATATGATCATATAAATATATTTCACTGCTAATGGAATTAATAATCTCCAACTATCTTGTTATGTACAGTTGATAAGTGTCACTTGGAGAAAATAACTCTCACTCTTGCATGCTTTCATACATATTTTTATTTTTTTCATTCTTCCATCAAATCTTATGATTTACTTACTTTAATTTTACTTAAAATTCCCAAACATATTAAACATTTTATAAAGTCCTCCTTTTTGTTTTCTATTATCTCCTTACCAGAGTCCTCCATCCTACTGCTCTAATATAAAGTAAATGACCTCTAGGTGGCTGAAATTCTGTGATGCTTCAGCATCCCTTCTCAGTTCTCCTGGGTTTAATATAGTATTTAATTGATCTCTTTTCTATTTCTGAGTTTATTCCATTTTTCTATTGGCAAATAACAATGGATGGAATCTTATAATATATAGGTCATACATTTTTCAGTCCTAGCAGATTTAAACATATCATCACTCTTACTTTGCACTTAATACAAAGTTTGACTCAATACAGATTTCAAGATATAAAAGTCATTTTTCTTCAGAGTTTTAAAGTGATTGTTTCATGTGTTCTAGCATCAAGTATAGTTGATCTCTTCAATACCATTCCATTGCCCTTCTTTTGCCTTTGACTAATTTTTTCTTATTGGCTGAATTATCATGTTTTTCTAAAGTCCTTAAACAGATATTGCCTGAACTGACTTGGTCTCTGTCATTTTTTTTTTAATCTCTCATAGACTTGAGGCACTTGTTCTATTTTCTGGAAGATTTCCTTGAAATTTTCTTTCAATATTTCTGTTTTACAACATATCAACAATCAGTTTATGTGCAAAAATCTTACATATTCTTTGAAAGTTTCATAACATCTCACATTTTTCTAAGGATATCAAGTAGAGAAATTTGAGGCATTTTATATATTCTATTCTTTCTCCAGTTTTTTTTTTTGCTAGTTTATTTTGGTCATTCCATCAACACTAACCCTATTCTGCCCATATCCCCATGGCATTCTCTGTACCCTTGCTGTCTAATGGCTTTCTACTGAAAGCACCTGAAAGTGTTCTGCTTGTGATTAATTCTCTGGCCTTGAGACCTTAATCTAGGCACGGCACAGGCTGAGCTGAAATGCTGAGAAGTTATACCTGAGAAAACATCCCCAGAACGTTAAGTTGGTGCATAAATACCTTAGCTTTTCTTCCCTAAAGTAAGCCAACTCTTATATTTTGAAATCTCCCAGAGATCCTTAATAGGAATGAATCAAAACCTATTCATTAACCTAACCAAGAGTCTTCGGCCTTTTTTTCTCACTTTTCCATTTAAGTATCAGTGTTTCCCTTGACCACCTCCCATACAAACTACATATACTCAAATCTTTGTTTAGATTTGCTTTAAGAGGAACCTAAACTATGGTATTCTCTATTGTGGGACTTTGCCCAAATGTCAGGTGGCTGTTCGCAGTAAGTTCATACTAAATGTAATGCCATAAAAGTTGATAGAAATCTCTGTGTGCATAGAGATTACTTTAAAGAAATGGTACTCAACCAGAGGTGATTTTTCTCTCCCAAGGGACATTTGCTACACTTTTCATTGTCAGCACTAAATGGGGAGCTACTAATATCTACTGACTATAGCCAGGGATGCTGCTAAATAACCAATAATACATTGGTTTGCCCCACATACACACAACAAAGAATTATTCTGTTCAAAATTTTAGTAGTGCTGATGTGGAGAATCCCTGAGTTAAATATGGCACATTACCTCACATTGTTGAGTTATTCACAATATTTTTTAAAGTATCTTATTAGAAAAGAAAAAAGATCTAAAATCAAATACCTCAAGTTTCTCCTTAAAAAGACTAATAACAAAGAGAAAAGCATACCCAAAATAGGTAGAAGAAAGTTAACAATTGTAAAAATGGTTAAATAATAGGTAATAGATAACATTAGCAATGTCATAATTCCTTTTTAAAAATATAGAAAAAAATTAATAACCACCTAGCTGTATTGATCAAGAGAGAAGGAGAAATAGCTCAAATTAACAATATCAGGAATGAAATCATGGACATCATTACAGCTCTTTAAGATATTGAAAAGAATATTATGAAAAATTCCATCCCAAAAATATTTGACTACTTAAATGAGATGGAAAATATTCTTCCAAATGTAAAAACTAACACCTGAGGATACAGAAAACCCAAGTAGCCCAGTTTCTATTTAAGAAAATGAATTTGCTATCAAACATGATCATATAATGTAAATTCTACATCTACATGATTTCACTGGTGATTTCTAACAAGCATGTCTTAAACATATGTCGCTAATAATACAGAGACTCTTCAGAAAATATAGACAGAGGAAATACTTCCAAGTTCATTACATGAGACCAACATGACTGATTCAAAATGTGGCACACATCAAAAGAAAATTACAGACCAATATTCCTCATGAACATTAGCCAAAAATACTTAACAAATGTTAGAAAAAAATACAATAAAAAATAAAAAGGATAATAAACCATGTGAAGACAAGGTTGCTTTAACCTTTGAAAAATCTGTGCTTATGAAGTATACTATTAAGAGAGTAAAACTGAAAAATCTTATAGTTATTGGAGTATATCTAGAAGAAGAATTTGTCAAAATGTAATATCTATCCATGATAAAAACTCAGACCCTCAGGAATAGATTAAAAACTTCCTTCAATTGATAAAGACTCATGCATGTAAAACTTATAGCCAAGATCATAATTATAAGTTAAATGTTGAATAACTCCCCCCTTGTCCCATGATCAGGACCAAAGCAAGGGTGTCTTATTCTCACCACTTCTATTTAATATTGTACTGGAGTCCTTAAGCATTGCAATTAAGCCATAAAAACTTTAAAAAAAGAAAAGAAGACAATTTCTCCTTTTTGCAGATTATGATTATTTATGAGGAAACTCTTAGGAAATTAATAGAAGTGCTACTAGAACTAATAAGGCAATTTAACATGGTCTCAGGGTATACGGTCAACATAAAAAAAATTGTATGCTTGTTTTCAGTTCTAATAATTGGAAAATACATGATTTTTAGATTTCAAAGTATTATCCAAAAAACAAAAAATACTTAGGGATAAATTTAATCAAACATATTTGAGATTCCTAAACTGAAAAGTGCAGACATTTGTAGGAGAAATTAATCAACAAAACAAACGGAATGATATGTCATGTTTGAAGACTAGAAAATACAACATACTTAAGATATAAATTCCAAATTGATTTCCAGATGCAATAAAATCCCCACCATAATTTCAACAGATTTTTTTTTCCCAAAGATTTGACTGTTGATCCTAAAACTTGCATGGATAAAGTGGAATCTTAAAACAACCCTGAAAAAGAAAAATGAAGTTGGAGGGCTTATATTACCTAGCTTCAAGAAATAACATGTATAAGTTTAAGCTGTACAATGTGTTAATTTAAAACATATAGTTCAAAATGATTACCAGCATAGTGTTAACTAACACCTCCATTAATTACGATTGACACTTCTTTTTTGGTGATGAGAACATTTAAGATCTACTTTCTCAGCTATACATTAATCACCTGTTATATATTAGTTTCCAAGAACTTATTTATCTTAGAGCTGGAAGTTTGTTTTCTTCCACCATTGTCATCCCATCTCCCCAGTTATGTTTTATAACTAGCAATCCAGTAGTAAAAAGAAATTGTTTACAACAAAGAGAGGTGAAACTATTGAATATCTGTAAAATAAAAATGAATCTTTGCTCCTAAGACCATAAGCAGCAATTAATTTGAAATGGATCATAGATGTGAAAGCATATGAGAATGTTTTAGTTATTGAATATAGACAAAGGTCTACTATGAGAAAGGACTCAAAGTGATGACATCAAAAGACAACATTAAGAAAATGAAAGATAGGACATCTGGGAAGATGGTGGCATGAGCAGGGCGGCAGAAATCTCCTCCCAAACCAAATATATTTATGAAAATACAGCAAATACAACTATGCCTAAAAGAGAGACCAGAAGATACAGGATGACACCAGCCCGCAGCTACACCTGAGAGGGCTTGGCACCCCGCGAGGGGGTAAAATACGGAGCCGCATCCTGGCGGAACCTGAGCACTCCCCCAACCTAGCGCACCGGCGGGAGGAGAGGATTCAGACCCAGGAGGGAGTGGAAGTACAGGCCCATGAAATAACCAGCCCTGGAGATATGCACTGGGAGTGCTGACAAACATCGCATGGTGTAGCGGAGATTGGAGAGACAATGGGTGCAGGAACTGAGTCTAAATGCACCCAGGTACTCACAGCGGGTTTCCCAGGATAAAAGAAAAGCACGAGCTTTGTTTTTAATGGTCTTAAAGAGACAGGGGCCCAAGAGAGGAGTAGGACCATTCCAGCACACTCAGCCCAGCAGGCTGGGAGTCCTGGGGAATTTTAAACCCCTTGGCTGGAAAAGGGGAAAAAGTAGCTGCACTGAGACTTACACAGAGATCAACAGCCTCCGATTCGTTTCCCCCCAGCTAGAGCTACAAAAGGGCCCTGCGGGGTGGCACGGCGCGGTGGCTGCAGAATAGTGGAGCAACAGCACCACCTACAGCATCCTCACAGAATCTACACTCGGTGGGCATTTTTTTCTTTCTTTTTGTTTCCTTTTCGTTCTTTCTTTTTTCTTCTCTTTCTCTTCCTTCCTTTTTGTTTCTCTCTTTTTAAAAGTCTTGAAGAGCCCAGCTGACATACAGGGAACCTACCAGCGACCACTTCTATCACCATGAAAAAAAATATAGGAATATGGTCAGAATAAGATCAACCAGACAACCCCAGAGAGGGAGCCTGAAGGGCTGGAAATGCACAATCTTCCTGAAAAAGAATTCAGAATAAAAGTCATAAGCATGCTGATGGATCTACAGAGAAATGTTCAAGAGCTGAGGAAGGAAGTGAGGGAAGTGAGGAAAGACGATGCAGAAATAAGACAAGTGATCGATGGGCTTAACAGCAGACTGGATGAGATGTAAGAGACTGTTAATGGAATAGAAATCAGAGAACAGGAATAGAGAGAAGCTGAGGCAGAGAGAGATAAAAGTATCTGTAGGAATGAAAGAATATTAAGAGAACTGTGTGACCAAACAAAACGGAACAATATTTGCATTATAAGAGTACAGGAGGAAGAATAGAGAGAAAAAGGGATAGAAAGTGTCTTTGAAGAATTAATTGCTGAAAATTTCCCCATGCTGGGGAAAGAAATAGTCTCGCAGTCCATGGAAGCCCATCGATCTCCCAAGACAAGGAACCCAAGGAAGACAACAACAAGACACATAATAATTAAAATGGCAAAGATCAAAGATAAAGACAAGAGTATTAAAGGCAACTAGACAGAGAAAAAAGATCACCTACAAAGCAAAACCCATCAGACTATCATCAGACTTCTCAACAGAAACCTTACAGGCCAGAAGAGAATGGCATGATATATTTAACGTTCTGAAACAGAAGGGCCTCGAACCAAGAATATTGTACGGAGCACAATTATCATTTAAATATGACGGAGGGATTAAACAATTTTCAGACACGCGAAAGCTGAGAGAGTTTGCCTCCAATAAACCACCTCCACATGATATCTTAAGGGAACTGCTCTGGAGGGAAGCACTCCTAAGGCTAAAAAGATGTCACCAGAGAAAATAAAATCATAGTAAAGAAAGCACACCAGCCAAATACTAACTAAACGCAAAGAATAAAACACCTAGTATATAAAGAATGGAGGAGAAAGAATAAGAAGGGAGAGAAATAGAGAAACATCAGACTGTGTTTACAATAACTTAACAAGAAAGTTATTTTAGATTGTTAAATACTAAAGAAGCAACCCTTGAACATTTGGTAGCCACAAATCTAAAGCTAGCAATGGCAATAAGTACATATCTATCAATAATCACCCTAAATGTAAATGAACTGAATGCACCAATCAAAAGACACAGAGTAATAGAATGGATAAAAAAGCAAGACTCATCTATATGCTGCTTATAAGAGACTCACCTCAAACCCAAAGATATACAGAGACTAGAAGTGAAGGGATGGAAAAAGATATTCCATGCAAACAACAAGGAGTAAAAAGCAGCTGTTGCAGTACTTGTATCAGACAAAATAGACTTCAAAACGAAGACAGTAGCAAGAGATAAAGAAGGACATTACATAATGATAAAGAGGTCAGTCCAACAAGAGGATATAACCATTATAAATATATACCCACACAACACAGGAGTGCCGGCATATGTGAAACAAATACTAACAGAATTAAAGGAGGAAATAGAAAGCAATACATTCATTTTTAGGGGACTTCAACACCCCACTCACTCCAAAGGACAGATCAACCAGACAGAAAATAAGTAAAGACACAGAGGCACCGAACAACACACTAGAACAGATGGACCTAACAGACATCTAAAGAACTCTACACCCAAAACCAATAGGATACACATTCTTCTCAAGTACACATGGAACATTTTCCAGAATAGACCACATACTAGGCCACAAAAAGAACCTCAGTAAATTCAAAAATACTGAAATTCTACCAACCAACTTCTCAGATCACAAAGGTATAAAACTAAAAATAAATTTTAGACAGAAAACAAAAAGGCTCACAAATACATGGAGACTTAACAACATTCTCCTAATTAATCAATGGGTTAACGACCAAATCAAAACACAAAATCAAAGAATATATGGAGACTAATGACAACAACAACAACACGAAGCCAAAAATTTTGTGGGGCGCAGCAAAGGCAGTTCTAAGAGGAAAGTTGCAATCCAGGCCTATTTAAAGAAGGAAGAACATTCCCAAATGAATAGTCTAAAGACACAATTACTGAAATTGGAAAAAGAAAAACAAATGAGGCCCAAAGTCACCAGAAGGAGGAACATAATAAATATCAGAGAAGAAATAAATAAAATTGAGAAGAATAAAACAATAGAAAAAATCAATGAAACCAAGAGCTGGTTCTTTGAAAAAATAAACAAAATAGATAAACCCCTAGCCAGACTCATTAAGAGAAAAAGAGAATCTACACATATAAACAGAATCAGAAATGAGAAAGGAAAAATCACGACGGACCCCACAGAAATACAAAGAATTACAAGAGAATATTATGAGCAACTATATGCTAACAAGCTGGAAAACCTAGAAGAAATGGACAACTTCGTAGAAACATACAACCTTCCAAGACTGACCAAGCAAGAAACAGAAAAACTAAACAGACCAATCACCAGCAACGAAATTGAATCGGTAATCAAAAAACTACCCAAGAACAAAACCCCCGGACCAGAAGGATTCACCTCTGAATTCTACCAGACATATAGAGAAGAAATAACACCCATTCTCCTTAAAGTTTTCCAAAAAATAGAAGAAGAGGGAATACTTCCAAACTCATTCTATGAAGCCAGCATCACTCTAATACCAAAACCGGGTAAAGACCTCACGAAAAAAGAAAATTGCAGACAAATATCCCTGATGAACGTAGATGCAAAAATACTCAACAAAATATTAGCAAACCGAATTCAAAAATACATCAAGAGGATCATACACCATGATCAAGTGGGATTCATCCCAAGGATGCAAGGATGGTACAACATTCAAAAATCCATCAACATCATCCACCACATCAACAAAAAGAAGAACAGAAACCAAATGATTATCTCCATAGATGCTGAAAAAGCATTGACCAAATTCAGCATCCATTCATGATTAAGACTCTCAACAAAATGGGTATAGACGGCAAGTACCTCAACATCAAAAAGGCTATATATGACAAACCCACAGCTAACATCATACTTAATGGCGAGATGCTGAAAGCTTTTCATCTAAGATCGGGAACAAGACAGGGATGCCCACTCTCTCCACTGTTATTCAACATAATAGTGGAGGTCCTAGCCATGGCAATTAGACAAAACAAAGACATACAAGGCATCCAGACTGGTAAAGAAGAAGTCAAATTGTCACTATTTGCAAATGACATGATACTGTACATAAAAAACCCTAAAGACTCCACTCCAAAACTCCAGCAAAGTTGCAGGATTCAAAATTAACATAGAGAAATCTGTTGCTTTCCTATCCACTAGTGATGAACTAACAGAAAGAGAAATCAGAAAAACAATTCCATTCACAATTGCATCAAAAAGAATAAAATACCTAGGAATAAACCTAACAAAGGAAGTGAAAGACCTCTACTCTGAAAACTACAAGACACTCCTAAGAGAAATTAAAGAGGACACTAACAAATGGAAATTCATCCCATGCTCTTGGCTAGGTAGAATAAATATTGTCAAAATGGCTATACTACCTAAAGCAATCTACAGATTCAACACAATCCGTATCAAAATACCAACAGCTTTCTTCAGTGAACTGCAACAAATGATTCTAAAATTCATATGGAATCACAAAAGACCCCCAATAGCCAAAGCAATCCTGAGGAGGAGGAATAAAACAGGGGGAATTACGCTCCCTGACTTCAAGTTCTACTACAAAGCCTCAGTAATCAAGACAATTTGGTATTGGCACAAAAACAGACCCACAGACCAGTGGAACAGAATAGAAAATCCAAACATTAACCCAAACATATACAGTCAGTTAATATTTGATAAAGGAGACTGGGATATACAGTGGGGAAATGACAGCCTCTTCATCAGCTGGTGTTGGAAAAACTGGACAGCTACCTGTAAGAGAATGAAACTGCACTACTGTCTAACCCCATACTCAAAAATAATCTCAAAATGGATCAAAGACCTGAATGTAAGTCATGAAACCATATAACTCTTAGAAAAAAACATAGGCAAAAATTTCTTGGACATAAACATGGGCGACTTCTTTATGAACACATCTCCCCGGGCAGGGGAAACAAAAGCAAAAATGAACAAGTGGGACTATATCAAGCTGAAAAGCCTCTGTACAGCGAAGGATACCATCAGTAGAACAAAAAGACATCCTACAGTATGGGAGAATATATTCATAAATGTCGTATCTGATAAAGGGTTGACATCCAAAACATATAAAGAACTCACGCACCTTAACAAACAAAAAGCAAATAATCCAATTAAGAAATGGGCAGAGGACATGAATAGACACTTCTCTAAAGAAGAAATTCAGATGGCCACCAGGCACATGAAAAGATGCTCCACATCGCTTATCATAAGAGAAATGCAGATTAAAACCACAATGAGATATCACCTCACACCAGTGAGGATGGCCAACATCCAAAACACAAACAACAAATGTTGGCAAGGATGCGGAGAAAAGGGAACCCTCCTACACTGCTGGTGGGAATGCAATTTCGTTCAACCATTGTGGAAAGCAGTATGGAGGTTCCTCAAAAAACTCAAAATAGAAATACCATTTGACCCATGAATCCCACTCCTAGGAATTTACCCTAAGAATGCAGCAGCCCAGTTTGAAAAAGACAGATGCACCCCTATGTTTATTGCAGCACTATTTACCATAGCCAAGAAATGGAAGCAACCTATGTGTCCATCAGTGGATGAATGGATAAAGAAGATGTGGTATATATACACAGTGTAATATTATTCAGCCATAAGAAGAAAACAAATCGTACCATTTGCAACAACATGGATGGAGCTAGAGCGTATTATGCTCAGTGAAATAAGCCAAGCTGAAAAAGACAGGTATCAGTGATTTCACTCATATGTGGAGTATAAGAACAAAGAAAAGAAAACTGAAGGAAGAAAACAGCAGCAGACTCCCAGAATCCAAGAACGGACTAATAGTTACCAAAGGGAAAGGGACTGGGGAAGATGGGTGGGAAGGGAGGGAAAATGGGGGAAAAGGGGCATTACGATTAGCAGATGTAATGTTAGGGGGGCACGGGGAGGGCTGTACAACTCAGAGAAGACAAGTAGTGATTCTATAGCATCTCACTATGCTGATGGACAGTGACTGTAATGGGGTTGGTGGGGGGGGTCTGATGAAGGGGGTAGTTTAATAACCATAGTATTGCACATGTAACTGTGGATTAATGATACCAAAATAAATTATTAAAAAAAAAAAGAAAATGAAAGCTCGCCCAACGACTGGGAAAAATATTCAAGAACGTATAGGTAACAAAGGGCTAGTATCTAGAATATACACAGAAATCTATACACCCAATATTTCTTAAAAAAAAGGAAAAATATTTTAATAAATATCTCATAACGTTGGAAATACAAATTGTTTGTAAACACCTGAAAAGTGTTCAATATCATTTGTTATGAAAGTAATGAAAAAATAAACCCATGTTGAGGTCTCATTCACACATAACAAAAGGCAAAAATAATAGCAGACTAGCATCTCCAGATATTGTCAGAACATGTAGCAATCGAAGCTCTCATACATTATTAGTGGAATAGAAAATGGCAAACCATGTTTGGAAAAAGTCTGGCAGTTTCATTTAAAACTTCTTCTAAAAACTCTAAATAAAGCAAAACAAGCTAACAAAAAATTGTTATCCCATGCCACAGTAATTCTACTCCTGGGTATTTACCCCCAAAAGACTGAAATGCATATTCTCAAAAAGAGTTTTAAAAGAAGTTCCTATACAGCCTTATTCAAAATGATTAAACCTGTAAATCCTTTAAGTATGCATTATCAGGAAAATGGTTAAACAATTGTGATATATTCATACAATGGAATATTATCAGGAATATAAAAGGACAAACTTGATATGTACAACAAATTGGATCAATATAAAAAATACACTGAGTGCACTGCTAATTAAAACTGTGTGGTGCTGGTACATGAAAAGACAACCATATCACTGGACTGGAATTATGATCCAGAAATAGATCTAAGTACATACAAAAGTTTATTATCATATGATAAAGATGGCATTTCAAATTAATAAGACAAAGAAGGACATTTTAATAAATGATGCAGAGACAATTGGTTAGTCATTTGGAAAAAGATAAAATTAGATCTATACTTCACCACCATACTCAAGAACTTAATTCCAAATGGATCACTGATTTAAATGTTAAAAAAATGTGACCATGTAAGTACTAGAAGAAAATATATATGAATTCCTGTTTAATTTTGGTGTCAGGGAAAGGCTTTCTAACTGTAATTCAAGAGCCAGAGACAATAAACTACTATTGATAACTACCTAGAAATGGCAACAAATTTTACAGAAAAAAAGCCATAAAAAAGTCAAAATACAACTGGCAAACTTAAAAGGATATGTTGAAAACTTGTATACTGGAGATGAAAAACTAATATTCTTTTAAAAACTCTTAAAAATTAGGAATGCTATATCAAAAACCTAATGGAAAATTATGAAAAAAGCCACATGAAAAAAATTCACACTGAAGGTATAAAAATAGCCCTTAAATATGTGTAAAAATATTCATCTCACTCATAATTAGAGAAATAAAAATTGAAATTTCATTAAGATAGCATTTCTCTTTCATCAGGTTGGTGAAAATTATTAAGAATGACCTATTCTTTTTGTTAAGTCTGTGGGAAACTTGGCACTCTCATGCTGCTGTGAAGGCAAACTCTAGAACCCTTCTCGAGGGAAATTTCCAATAAACTAACATGATTACGTACATATACACTTAATTTTTTATCTAAAATTCTCATCTCCATGGATTTACTCTGACTTCACACACTTCCAACAAGATAAAAATGCATATGTTGAAGGCTATTCATGGCAGCATTATATGTAATCGCAAATTTGGGGAAACAATGCCAATGCCCATACCTAGAAAAGTGGTTGAATGAACTCACACATGAAATACTATGCATCTATAAAAGGAATGAGGAATATCTCTGTATAGAAATATGAGTGATATCAAGGATATATTGCTAAATAGAAAACCAAAATACAAATTAATATGTGTAACACACTAGCTTTGAGAAAAAAGGAAGAAATGAAAAAATATATGTGCATATGCTCACTAATGCAAAAACATAAAGAAAAAATGACAAGAAGAAATTAATAAAATTGATTACCTGCAGGGTCTGAATGGAAACTGGATAGAAAGATTGGGGAATAGAAACAGGATTAGGTTACCTTTCCTCACTTAAGCATTAAGTAATTAATAATCATAATTTTCTATACAAAAGAGCAAACTATTAACTAAAGATGGTTTCTTTTTTCATCTGCTAATATGGTATCAGATACTCCAACCTGTGTAGAATTTTTCTTCTCTGCCTTAAATAAATCCTTAAAAAACTATTTGACTTTACCGAAACATTTTAAACATTTTTTGAAACTTCAAGTCATAACTTTCTTGACAAAATATGCTTCCTTAATCTGTCTTATTTTATAAAATATGTATTCTTAAAATAATCAAAGCTTTTGGAGTCAGAACCCCGAGTTTGAACCCTGGCTATTACTTAGTATCTTTATTTTCTTCTCATAGTGTTTTGAAGGTAAGTTAAAACATATGTAAACTATTTAATACTCCAAAAAATTATGCAGTAAATGACTTTCCTGTCCTTCCATATTCCTTGAATATTTTAAAGAGTTAGATGTAAGACTCCCAGCAGACTTGATCACTAAATAATTGCATGGATTGTTCAAGTAAAATTAATTGGCTTTTTAAAAAAATTCTAGTTATTCGTCTAGCAAAATAATGTCATTAAAAATGTGGTAATTGAGAAAATTCTTAGATACTAAAGCCAATATCGTTTGTGTTTAATCAAGTTTTTAAAAGTACATAGGACAGGATGTTTAATAAAGATAACTTTCAAAGTTGTTTAAACTGTATTTCTTATTTAGTCCAGTTGTAAGACTTTTTTAGGGAAAGACGATTCAGCTCTAAGAGATTATTTGCATTCATATTTATCTCATAAATTCCTTCATTCTCAGATCAATAATGAATGCTACTTGTGAAAGAATATATCCATTTTCAGTAAATCATCTGACTTTATATTCACATTTTAAGAACATGTATTTAAAGTGCTTCTTCAAGTAATTTAACTTGGTTTTAAATTCACTGCTCCTTTAGTAGGTGAGCAGTCACTTGACAACTGAGATTATTTTTAAGGACATTTCATTTCCAACTAAGCCTTACACATCTGTTCTACTCACAAATTACAATTTCAAAATGATCATAATTCAGAATTTGACCATAAAAAAGTAAGATTAAGTGATTTAAATGCATCAGTATGATCTTTGTTCAATGCAGCATATATTTATAAGGCTTCCTCAGGGTTAAGATGTAAATTATGATATATATTCCCTTTATTTGAAATAGATTCACCATAAAAGGATTCTATGATTATTATATATTTGTGACCATCCAGACATCAATGTAAGATTATATTTATGTTTAAATTTATTAAAAGTGAGCTACTCAAAGATACAGAAAAATGAACCATTCCATAATCTATTTTTCTCTTATCTGTAACATTATAAACAGTCTAATTCACATCACCAAAGGGAAAAAAAATAATTGAGATGACAGAGATACTTTAGCCAAAAGACTTTGATTTTCAATAATTCTTACACAAATTGAATTGTACTAAAATTTAATTTGCAATGCAATGATTGCTGAGAGATAAGCACTTCATTTAAGCTATGTTAATTGACCACTGCCAGTAATCAACTGAATGAATAAGTGATGAATAGATTAGTATTTTTTTATATATAATAAAAGCTGCTTGTGAAATTTCTAAAGGTATATACTTGTAAGTGATTTCTGCTTTTTGGAAGGAACTTAAGCAAATATTGTGGCATAAACCTCTTCAATAATATGGAAAAATATTTGTTCATTATTTAATCTTCACCTGTAACAGCCATCTGTTCAATTAGAATTCCACTCACAATGCACTAGATATTTTCCTCACAAGTATAAAGTTAGCAATATGCCACTTATTTTCAGATAGTACAATAACGATGCCACATATTAAAATCATAAAAATGTATTTCATATTTGAGAATAATACATGACCTATGATATGAACAGGAGCTCAACCATATTTTAAGTATCAGGAAAACTTATGTAAATAATTGTGTGTGTGAATATGTGTTTTGGCGAATAGTTCCAAAATATTTTGAAAACTTAAATTCTGCGGCTGATTTTTTTGATGGATAGACATTAACAGACTTTACCATGGAATTTAGCTCATCTTTATTAAATGGAAAACTGTCACTTTATACACATATTAAATTAGAAATATGGGAATAGAAGTATAAATAAAATGATCATTTCTGAGACATAGAAGGACCCTTTGAAACTTCTAATATAATTTCAAAGTCAGTTTCCATTCACTCCAAAATATCTCCACCAAGTATTTAACAAGCCTGTTTATGAACATACATTGATAGAAAATCTTATCTTTCTAGCCAGTTCAGAGCATGATCATAAAAAATTGAATTTTTATAAGTACAGCTATAGAATTATGACTTGCAAGTCTCAGTTATACAATATGTAAATAAATGTATTAAGCACATTTTAAAATTATAAAATCAGTGAATATATTTATTAGAGTCATTATCCAAAATCCAAATAAATATGATGTTTATAACCTATTAAAAAAAAGGCTACAGTCCATTCACAGCTACTGTTGAGCTATGAGAAAAATATTGAGCAATTAATTCTCACAATGGGTATTAAAAGTATCATCCTTGTTTTATAAAAAAACAAAAACAAAAATATAAAATATAACTTTGAGGTAGAAATAGATTTTATTATAGACTGAATTATGTCTTCCTCAAATTTCACATGCTGAAGTCTTAACCCACAGTGTTAGTCAGAATGTGACTGTATTTGAAGGTAGGGTCTTTAAAGAGGTGATTAAGTTAAAAGGAGACCTTGAGGTTAGGCCCTAAGCCAATCTAACTGGTGCACATATAACAAGAAATTTGGTCACATAGAGAGACACCAGGGATACCCATATACTGAGAAAAGATGAAGACCATGTGAGAACACAGGCAGAAGGTGGCCATCTGTAAGTGAAGAAGAGATGCCTCAGAAGAAACTAAACTTGTTAAAACCTTCGTCTTAGACTTCTATTCTCCAGAATTGTGAGAAAATAAATTTCCACTGTTTAAGTTACCCAGTCTGTCCATATTTGTTATCGCAGCCCTAGCTGACTAATACAGATAAACAGGGAGAGAGGTACATAGATAAACATAGAGGTAGTAAAATGACATTAAGAAAAAAAAAACAGTGAGAATGTTATTTTTTAATGAATTAGTGTAATTCAGAAAATCCAAATAAATTATAGAGAGAAATAGGCCATTGCAAAATAATATATAATTCAGATAGCAGAGTCCTATAGAGCTCTTAGACAGGCAAAGGGCCATCTGTAGTACAATTTGGAGAAGTATCTCTTATGCGAATTGCACCTTCCATATCCAAGGGGTTTGAGTCAACTTGTAGGACTAAATCAAATTGTCTAATTATCAGTACTACTGATAGGACTTATGAAATGGATTAAGACAAACTCATCATCCTGGATCAAATTTAGAAACTATACAAAAGAAATAAAAATAGAGAAAAAATTAAATTGATTTTAAATGTACAGTGTACAAAGTTGTTCATTTGGCAACATACTTTGAGTTAAATTCCTAAGAGAGTTGGAAAACTCAGTTGGATAACAGTATTAACTCATAACAACACTGATTCTTGTGTATTCTTATGCCATCTATAATTTACATATTCATCATTTGACACATAATTACTTAGGACAAATTATTTGCAAAGCATTTTTCTAGGCTTTAGGTAAACAGCAGTCACTTAAACAGTAAAAGCTGGTATCCTCAGAATCTATATTTTGGTGGAAGTGATGGTTAATAAACAAGCCAATAAATGTTAAGAAGTGACTAAATGTAATGAAAAATGGAGGATGAGAGAATGACAGGGGCACTATATTTTTAAAGGGCATTGTTACATATCACAAAACACTGAGTACTGAGTCAGTACTCAGGTATGACTGTATAAAGAGATCCTTATAAGAAAACATGTATTTAGACACAGATACATATAGGGAGATGGGAGACGATGATGTGAAGATATGGGGGAAGATGTCCATTTACAAATCAAGGAGAGACCTCACAAAACCAACATGGCCAACACCTTGATCTCAGACTCCTAGTCTCTGGAACATAAATTTATACTGAAGATAAATTTACATTGTTTAAGCCACTGTGGTACTTTGTTATAGCAACCCTAGCAAAGTAATAGAGATGGTCTGGGAAGGGCTCTCTGGGGACGTAACATTTTAGCAGAAGACAGGAAAATTCAATGGCTCAGAGACAGTACAAGATCTCTGTAGCTGAACTAAATTGAGCAAAATGGAAGAGTAGAAGGATTTAAATCATAGAAGTAGGCAGAAGGCAAATAACATTTTTCACTGAAAGACAGTTTGCCAGGGTCAACAATAAAGGAGAATATACATTCATTACCCAGAATTTTTCTCTTATACGGCACTAAACTTAAACACAAAATTCAACAACTGAAAACTCACCTTCCAGGAGTTCCAACCTCTGAAATCACATTACCATTGTTGCTGCAGATGCTAAAGGAAAATGAACACTCCCATTCATTGTCAGTAAAAATTTAATCAGCAGTATCTAGTCAAATTTCAAAAGCAAAATCATTGCTGTAGTAATAACACCTTTAAGAATATTTTTCAAAAATGAAGACACAGCTATTAGAGGTCAGAAGTACAATTGTCATTGTTATAGTAGGTAGATAGACAGACATGATCAGGGAGGGGTTTGGGAACTTCACATTTGGTTAGATGTTTGTTTAGATTCTAAACAATCCATGTAAACTCTTCTCACAGAATGTGAGGAGGGATGGTAAAGACAACGGACCTGCCAAAACTGACTGGTTCCAAAATAGAGAAGTTGACCCTAATTTCACCTAAAAATAGGTCATGTGCTTGTTAGTATACTCAAAGTCACACGCCTTGGCACCATGGCAGCTCCCAGGCAGACCATACAAGGACAAAGGGAGGCATCGTTCTATTTCCCTGAAATCCCCTCCTTATTCCAAGAAAACCCCACCTATCCCGATGAGTATTTCACCACCCTACTTAAATTCCATCTATAACACCACCAAGCCCCACTATACTTCTCATCTCTGGAGCATATCTGTACTCCTTCCTTGAGCATGTATTTTTGCATTATTAAACTATTCTTTGCTTGTACCTGCTCAACCTGCTGGTGAATTTTTTCTTTCAGAGTCTCCCAAGAACACTCTCTCCCAAGATTTTTGTTTTTGAAATTTCAACCCTCTCCCAAGATATCCCATTCAGAGACATCTCCTCAGATTAGGCTGCCCGAAAATACAATGTTATTTATTTTATCACTAGTTACAAGAGAAAAAGGAAATATTTGATTACAAACAGAACACTTTATAATACACAGTATAGAGGAACACATATTAGTGAAATATGCAACAGAAAGAGCCCACAGTGACATACAGCTTGGTTTTCCTTTCTCCTCAGAGATTAGTTTCTTATTTCCTACTGTGTGACATAAACTGGAATACAATCCTTTTCAGTCTTGAATCAAATTTGGCTATATGAATTTATTTCTTCATAATTAGATATTATCTCCATTGTAGAAACAATACATAAGTGATATTAAATTGAAAACAGCAGAACTGGTGATTCAAAACCTGCTTCACTTTAGAAATGCATGAAGAGTTTTTAAAACACAAGTTTCCATGTTTCATGCTAAACAATTAAATGAGAATTTGTGTCAGGGGTGAGGCAGATGCTTAGGCACTGTTATTTTTTTCAGTCTGTTTAAGTTCTAATATTAACTAATTTTAGAACCACTGGGTTAAATCACTACATTAAAAGGTCTATACACAGATGAGGTTAGAAATGCTTGCCATATTAAAACACAAAAAAAGTATAATTTTGCATTTGAAATCAATGTAGAACTTGAAGAAAAAATATGTTGGATATAGCTAACTCCAATTTTTCTCCATTGCCAGCACATTAAAAAAAAACAGATTTGTATAACATTAAAAAAACTCACATACCTAAGAAAATGAATGTATTCTATGCAAGAAATGAAGGAGAAATACAAAGACAAAGCAGTAAAGAGTTTTAATCCTAAATATAACCAGTGAGATACAAGGACTTGTGTTCTGACCTCTATATGAAAGTGGAAGACATGGACTTGGATCTGTGTATATGAGGGAGCTGGAATGAATAGCTATGCATGAAGATGGAATTCTGGATGGGCAATAATTTCAAATAAAAGTAGTAAGAACCTCTTGACTCACCAGTCTAGGTAACTCTTAAGGGACAAACTGGCAGGAAAAAAAAGAAATGAGTCAAAAAAGAAATGAGAAATCTGTGACATTGCAAGGGTCAGATCATGATATGAGAAATTAATATAAAAACAGAACAGAAACCAGGAGCCCTCAGAGGCCCAAAACTAAACAAAAGCAAAATCAACCTTTAGGATCAGTTTCAAAATATAGGAACATTGATATACCTTGAAGGAAAACAAACAAAATAAAATAACACTTAGGATATACTTAATAAGAAGGAAAATATACCAGGAAGGAAGGCATAAAATCCTGAAAGCATGAAAAGCCAAACATTTTTAAATATGCATTTAAATAAAATAAGAAGCAAGAGTATACTTAAACAAAAAGCTAATGTTTGGAATTTTGAAACAAGGTAAAACCAAACAGATCCCTTTTCATGTACCATGGGAGAAACATACAAATTTCACATTTCTAAGGCACTTCTATTGCCTAAAGACAGAGAGAGAGATCATGAAATTAATTTATTTTAGATTTTTAAGTCAAGTAAGCATGTTAAAAATATAATCATATAGAGTAAAATAACATAAGTAAAATATAAATTATACAAAATCTAAATTAGGGGAGAGAAATAAATAAAGAATACAACCATTATAATGGAAAGCCAACAAACTAAAATCAACCAAAAAAAAACACGGTATTTGAAAATACAAAATAAGCACACAGTAAGATAGTAGGCAGTAGTCCACATCAAATATTGATCAAAATGTTTTAAATTCATAAAAATAATTTTGAGGAAAACAGATCCTTAAACTGTATTTAAAAAATCTAGCTTGTTTCTCTTTAATACATAAACACAATGAAACTGAAATGTTGAAAGCAAAGGGTAGAAAATACAGAGCACACAAATACTATCCAAAAACTTGTAGGATTATCAATATTGGACAAAAGAGAATTTAGACAAAGTGAAAAGAGATAAAGAGGTTAATGAGTTAATACTGAAAAGAAAATTCTTTCCAGAATAACAAAATAAGATAGAACATACTTGTTCTTAACAACATAACTTTAATATAAAGGAAAGTGAAAGAATACCATAGAGAAATTGATACAATCACATTCATTGCAGGAGAATTTTAAGCATCATTCTCAAGATGACATACACAAATGCGAAAAAAGAAAGAAACTATACATAGAAGATTCAGATTACCACAATATACTATATCTCATAGATTCATAAAGTACCCTACAAAAGAATAATAATATTCTTTTAAAGAATAATTATATAACATTTACAAAATTTGAACTTCATTACACTACAAAGCAATTCTTAAGAAGTACCAAATTATTTAAATCATATAGACAATGTACTCTGGAGAATAAGGAAATACAAAGAGCCACCAACAGGTAGAGACTTGCAGCTCATCCTCCATTCAAATAATTTTCCCCTTCTTTGACCACCCAACTAAATTACATTCCTAGCCTTCTTTGCAGTTATATATAGCCAGGCATCTAAGTAGTTTGTGATGTTACCATAAGTAACAAATTGTCATACCCAGGCTTATACCATGAACACTTCTCTATGATCCTATTGCTTCTACTGGCACAATGAAGGTTAGGATCAGGTCCTAACAGACATTTCAGGCAGAAGATGTTAGAAGAATTTTTCAGATGATCACCAAACGGAGTAGAGTTCACTGACCCCAGTTGAGCAAGAACTAAGCTACCGTAAGTTGGAAACACTGGATTTTGACTTTCCTCTTATAGCAGTTAAGCCTTCTCTGATACAAAGAACAGAAAAAGAGCCTTATGATTTGCAATTTAAAATTACACTTGAAAAGTGAAAATCTATAAAAATTTGAGAAATACAGGAGATAGAGTATAATAGAATTAATACTCAGATCAGAAAAAAACTAAAGATGTAAAGTTAATAAGCTAAGTATTCAATTTAAGAATAGCATGGAAATTTTAAAAAGGAGAGAAATAATAATGGTAAAATAAACTGATTAGATTGCAAAGAAATAATAGATAATATCACTTTAAAAATGATTGACAATGTAGGTGACACAAACAAACTTTATTTAACACTTTGAATGGACAGTTGCCTTTTAGAGAACTGAAAAATGGGGAAGAAAGCTTTTCAGGGGTAAAAAATAAAAAAACAAGGAAGTGACAAATAGAAAATATCTGATTGGCTAGGGCTACCTAGTCAGTCTTCTTGGGAGTGAGAAGATACAGAGTTGGCTCATTGTATGGGATTGGCTGACTGGACATACTCTATTTCTGGTAAAGTGGAGCATTTATAGGGACACAAAAAGTAACTAAATTTTGGGTTGCTGACATGGCACCCCAGGCAGGAGCAGCTATATCTTGGGCCTCGAAATTCATTTTAACACTATGCCCTTTTGTTCATCCTCTTGACCATTCAAAAGGTTTGATCAAAAATACCAGTGTTAGCATGACTCTCATTAACATTGCTTTTTGAGGTATCAGAGCAGTATTTACAAAAGACAATGTCAGGTGCTTATTATTGGAGCTACTTATGTTTTTCTGTTATCTTTCTTGGTTCAGTCAGAGAGAGACCAACTTTGAGCAGGTGAATGACTCTCTACCTGCACCTAAAGCTTTTTAGAGAATGTAGCACAATAAGGAGAGAATAATAATTAATAGCAACAGACAATTCCATGATTTGGAAAGTGTTCCTGAGATGGGGTCCCCATGTCCCAAACCAGTGAGAATGAAATACGCCTAGAAATGATTTCAAAGGGGATGTTCTTTAAGCCCATTGGCCTCTATATATTTCATGTAACTGTGTCTCCACTTCCCCAGAAATGTTTACTCAGTGAGCTTATTTCAGAAAAACTGGGGCATTGGAAATCAGGGAGAAGTTTGCAGTGGGGAGAGAAAACTACAGGATTACCAGCATCATAGCAAATCCAACAGTTATTTGGGAGTTAGATTACCCTTCTTTACAATGGCTTTAGATATGTGAACAATGGCATTATTTCTCCCAGCCAGGACAAGGCAACAGATGGACAAAAGAATCATAAAAAATTTCATGGTGTCACAGTCAGAAAAAGGATGGTCAGAGAGGGAAGAAGGAATAGAAAAAAGTGTTTTTGATCTGACATTGGGAAGGTTAAAATCACTTCTTATTTGACAGTGATTCCTATGTAATTTAACATATCAAATAAATCTAATTAGTTTGACATTTTTAATTTTATAAGGAGAGACAACAAACCTTTTAAGATGTTGCAGGGACCCTCTGAAAAATCCCCAAATTAGTTCAGGGTCAAAAAGGTTTTAGAATTTTATTTTTGGGAAATTTTGTAAAAAATATCCATTTAACTAAAGTGACAATTAAAGACTTTGAAGACAAATAAAGAAAGTTACATAGTGGTAAAAAAAAAAACCAAAACAAAAAAGCCTTAGATCTTTTGCTATTGAGAAGACTGGGTTTTCTTAAGTAATCAAAGACCTGAATGTCAACATGTAGCACAGTGAATTACTTCGGTAAGACACAAATCTGCTTTCCAGGAAGATTACTTAAAAGGTGAAGAAAAATCTTTGTTTAAAATTTCTTTTTAACAGAAGACTAATAACCTAAGAAAATTTTGTCTATTCAAGAAAGAGAAAACCAAAATCTAATTTTGCATTAGTATACTCTTGATATATATTTAACTCACTTTTTATTAAAAAAACAAATAAATCCATTATAGTCTTAGCCAACTTAACCACACATGAAATCCCTTTCTCAACATTCCTTTTCCACAAACTTTCTAAAATTTTTTTGATATCCATTCATAATTTTCTTTTTTTATTTCTCTTATTTCTCTCATTCTGGAACAAGTATTTTACTTTAGGACAAAATTCCTTTATTTTTTCTCTTACCAAATAAAAAAGTCCTCCATGCCTTTCCTTATCTAAAACCACATTCTATTTTTCTTATATGCTTTCACACACAGTTGTTTTATTTCATCCCTGTTATTCCTACGTAGTTTTAATTTCTTAGAATTCTTAACATTTAGAATCCTTAATTCCTAGTGGAAATTAAAGAGTAGGCAATTGTGGACTGTCTATTATACCACCATTTTGTGGACTGAAAATTTTAAATATATTTCATAATTTCTAGAAGCATGTTCTTCTCATAATAAATTTTTCTCAAAATAAATGTTCCACAAAACATGTTTACTAACAGACCCAAGTATCTTTAGTTTCTCTGTAAAAGGAAGCCAAAGTAAATAAACCTATGTCCAGTAATTAATGTTTCAGTATTTTATTTGGAAGTGATCTAGTCAATGAATAACCAACAGTTTACTTATTTTAGTAAAACCTTAAGGTTTCAAGTTACCAGAAAGATTTTGGAAACAATTTTTAAGTAGACATAGCATAAAGCATAACTAATTATCATTTAACAATTCATTTAAAAACTTTTATCTTACATACATCTACTTAACTTATTTGTTCTTATGTTTAGATTACTCATGAAAGTCTCATGAGACATTAAACAGTTAACCATCATCTTAAGTTATCTTTCTTGTTGACAAATTCTGTAACAGAGATAATATGAGCTTATTTGACTTTTAGTACACCTAGGTAGAGCAAAAGTTAAACATCTGTATTATATTTAATATTGATAATTCTAAATACATGACTGTTAATTAAATCAATGTAGTTTATTTTCCTCTAAAATTATCCTAGATCACATGAATTAATTTGGATTAGTTTCTATATTTCTTACAATACACTTGATTTATATAAATGTTTAATTTTATTTAATCCAATTAAATAGAACTCTTTACAAACTAATTTCGGCAATACCATCCAGAGCTAGAAACATATCACATATCCGTAACATACAGACAGAAGCAAACACACATCTTAAAGTTTTTGTTTAAAAATTTTAGCCATGAGACAGTTATGATAATGCAAAACTCACCAGTTTATTTAGAAATAGTTGGATCTAGATTATGTTTCTGGCAGATGGAATAAATTAAGGTTAGTTGCTCAGATGGCTTAAACTTTTTAGTAATATATGCAGAGTTTTTTTTTGCCTAGTTTCCTAATAGTCCCCCAAACAAACTTTTTTTCCTTTTTGATAAGCATTACCTAAGTTCTGAGAGACCAAATAGAACTTTGTATCTTAAAGGTCCAGTGCAAGAAAGCAAGTTCCTCCAGTTTCCCCAGACCAGAATTTTTATAATAGTTATAAACCTTTTGAGAGGAATAGGGGAGGTTTTATGATCAGTTAAAAAAAAAAAACAACGGATTTTTTTTTTCCTACTCTTGTAAAGACTCAATTTGTAGGACAAGTTGTACAAGTTGCCCTCAATTCTCAGGACTGTCGTTTTGAATTCCTGAAAGAATTGGGTTGTAACCTGAATGATACTAAGGTTGCTGACCCACCCATACAACTAACATTATCTTCAATTTGCTTCTTTATACCAGAGTGAAGATCTTTAAATAGAAATAAAAATATTACTATGTTCCAGATTTAAAGTTGTTTGTGTTTGGAATGTTTTCATTGCCCTGGGGGTGTATAGTTTAATTTTAGCTTAGGGGAGAAGGCCAAAAATACTTTCCTGCCCGGCTTTGAATATTAGCTACCAGTTTGGCCAACTTCTGACCATAGCGTAACTTAAAAAAAAAAAAACTTTTCAAATATCTTGTCAACTTTCAACAAGGACAAACAGCAAATATTCTGGCAATATTGAACCCAAAAGATTCTACCCTTTCCAAGATCCAGAGTCACTCCCAAAAATAGCCAAAAGAAATAAAGACTTAGACAATTTCCTTGAGAGCTGCAACAGTTGGTAGGACCCTAACTATATATTTAGTGCAACCCACATTTCTGTCCAGCCATATTTTGGGACCCCGACCTTATGGTGAAGCTGCCTGTATACACAAGAATGGACAACCTTATGTCCCAGGCAAACAATGTGGATCCAAGTTCCCAGGACACTGAACAACACAAAGAACAAGGAAATAGTTGTCCCTGGGAGAGAAAGGAGCAACAAACAATGAATACCCCAAAACGAAATCTATAAGAGCCTGGATTTGGAAAGTGACATGAGATTTTACTTTCCTTTCTCAACCTGCCACCTAACATCAGGAGACCCGACACTGGTAAGAATTCTTACCTTTCACTGTTTTCTGCCAGTTTTCCAAGGATTCCATTTGCAGGCTCCTAAGCAGGTGGATTTAAAGTAAAGAGTATATAGTCCAGGTTTTACCACAATTTGCAAGGTTTTCCACTAATTTTAATTTCCGTTTCCCCCTGGATGTTAAAGGAGTAAGTGGAAGGAGTTTGCCAGAGAATTCCTGAATTTCTGTCAACCCTGCGAGGGGCCCATATGGGGACCCTCTTTCAAGGGGGCTTTGGGGATGCGTTTGAGTTCGTGTGGAAGCATTTGATGAAACTTTCAAGTACAATGTTTTCTCCAGTGTCCCACTTAATTGCAAAGACACCCATTTCTAGTCCAGTGTTTTGATGATGGACCCCAAGGAGGTCCAAGTGTGTTAAGTTTCTGGCCTTGAAGCAATAGAATTGTAAGAACATCAACTTATTGGACTTTTGTTTACAGTCTGCTAGTTTCTTCAGAGTGGGAAGGCAATTCAGAGAGAAAACCAGTAGACTGAACACTCAAATAAAGAAGGATCGAGGGAAGTGGTATGAGTCACATTAGTTTTAGAGTCTTTTGTTTTAGGTACCTCTTGTGTCTTTAAGTTTTACTTCACCTTTGCAATGAAACTTTTAAGGAAATTTATTTTGGAATTTTTTAAGCCTTTTGGAAGCCTCTGATGTCAATTAAAATAGATATCCCATTCTGTTTGTTTACTTGGGAAACGTTGTATTCAAGTGCACTTCTAAAGTGAAGAATCTTGTCTAATTTGAACATTCCCCATAGTGGCCATTGTAATTCTAGGTTGTCTCAGTTAGATCTTGCCATTCTTATAGATATCTCTATCTTTCAGGACCACAGTTCTTTGACATAAAATAAGCAGATGTGCCAGAAAGTAGAGCACCCAATTTTTTGAAATCTGAGAATCCCATTTCTTCAGCTAAGCCTTGGGTCTTCCAGAGCCAAATTAAAACCTAAGAGGGATGTACCACTGGGTTAGGGATTTTGTGGTGTTTTACAGTGTGCTTCCGTGTTTCATTGAATGGATATTTACTTGAATTTGGCCAGTGACTTAGTGTCAGTTTAACCTAGTCTGTGCCCGATTTATCTTAGCACAGGAGTCTTAGAACTAGGTGGCAGGCCCTCTAACAGCTTTTAAATGCTCACCCATTCCTACAAATTTTGCATCTTTGGCTTTTGAGATTCCCACTAGCAATAAATACATTACTTCTTTTACAAGAAGATTTCTTTACAAGAGGCATATGCACTGATGTTCTTTAATAGTCTGACTTGTACCTGCTTTGATTTTGATTTTGATAGTCAAAATAGTCTGAAATTCTTGTCTTAACTCGTTTCTCCAGCTTCCCCAATGGCTTATGATGGACTTACTCCATGGTTTTGTAAGTCCCCTAACAACTGCCACCCATTGTGGACATTCTTGAGTCCACCAATGGCTTCCACTCGCTGCACACTACCAGTGTTATTTCTCTGTAACCTTCAAGGGGAAGGGGCCAAGGGCAGGCTTCCCTAAGATGTGCCACTTTGCCATACAGATTATTCTGAGCTGAAAAACCATCAAGGCCCAAAAGACACAGGAGGATACCATGACACCCTTCCCTCACTGTACAAAAAGAATTACATGGAGAAACTACTCCAGGAGGAAAGCTATCACCTTAGATAGCAATATTATAATGTAAACAAGGTGTGGCAGACAGGGAGGGATGTGGCTAAGTCTGTTAAAATTCTGTCTGTGCCCCATTGCTTCTCTGTAGCCCATTAAATATTTTGTTTAACAAACATTTACTCTTTTCATATTCCTGTGAATTTCTTCCATCTTCCTTTGAAGTCTCAGAACCCTACTCCCTTTCTCCTTGGTTCAGGATGACACATACACCTCATTCTTCCTGACTATCTTTGAAACCCATGTGTATGGCTTCCCCAACATACATAATTAAACTTCTTTTTTTTTCTCCGGTTAATCTGTTTCATATCAATTTGATTCTCAGATCAGCTAGGAGAACCTTGAGGGATAGAGGAAATTTCTTTCTCCCCAACAAAGGGATCCCAGAACCTTTCTGAGAACTTCAATAAACTCCAGAACCTTTCCAGGGTCCCAGGACTTCTCTGGGGACACTATATATACATAACACATACATACACATACATATACGAAGTAAAGTTTGGATCAGAGTGCTGCACACAGTGGAGCACAGTCCAAGAGTGGCTTACCCACACCCTTTGGTAACAATGGTAGGAACAGTGAACTCCAAGGGTTCAGCAGGTGTCTCAACTATGTGTCTAGGAGTCCTGCATGCCATTAAGCAGACAGCTTTGGATACTACTCCTTGTTGCCAAAAGACGGTTTATAAAAAAAGATTAAAGAAGATAATTTAGGTGATACAAACAAACTTTATTTAACACTTCATGAAACTGATAACCCCCTTTCAGAAAACTGCAAAATAGGCCAGAAGGCAGGAAGCTTTTATACGATAAAGAAGAAAGAACAAGGAAGAGACAAACAAAAAATATATGATTAGCTGGGGCCAGTCAACTTTCTTTGGAGTGAGGAGGCCCACAGTTGGCTTGACTTTTGGAGACTGGCTGACTGGATATATTGCATTTCTGGTCAAGCAGAACATTTATAGAAGCATAAAAATTAATGAAGTTTCACTTTGCTGATATGGTACCCTGGGCAGGAACAGCTCCATCTTGGGCTTAGAAATGTATTTCAACACAATCAACAAAATCAAACGCTACTTCTTTGGGAAGACTCATAAATAAGCTGATTGTTAGTTAAGAAATTACAGAAATTGTAAACATTAGTAAAAATCTAGTAACAAAGATAACACCATGACTACATAATGTATTTTAGAGGTGACACTGAAAACTTAAGAAATTGGTAAACCCTAACTTATGCAAGATATTGATTTATTATTTTCAAAGGCAAAAATTCATTTATCTTTATTATCCAGTTTAATGTTATAGTAATAATAGAGAAAGGCATTTAGGTGAATAATTTTTTACATCAATTTGACTGTGCCACAGAGTACACAGACATTTGGTCAAACATTATTCTGGGTGTGTCTGTGTTTTTGGGTGAGATCAACATATAAATCAGTAGACTGAGTAAAGCAGACTGCCCCCTAATATGGGTGGGCTTCATCCAATCATTTGGAGTCCTGGAAAGAATAAAAAGGCTGACCTTTCTCCAAGTAAGGGAGGATTCCTCCTGCCTGACTGACTTTGAATTAGGACATCAGCTTTTTCCTATCTTCATATTCAAACTGAAACATAAGCACTTCTGCAATCTCAAGCCTGTTGGCCTTGAGCCTAGAACTCCACTCTTGGCTTTCCAGGATCTCTGGCTTGCCAACTCACCCTGCAGATCTTAGGACTTGTCAGCCTCCATAATCGTATGAGCCAATTTCTTATAATAAATCTCTTTTTATAGATAGATGGGTGGACAGATGGATCTGCTAATAGCTCTGTGTCTTGAAAACTCACAGTAATGCACAACTGAAAGAAAAGAAAATTGTGGGGCAATTCTGTTTATGAACAGAAATGCAAAAACATAGACAAAATAATAGAACTCCAGTAATATGGATGCATATATGTTTATTTACACACACACACACCATAGTTAAGTGGAACTATTCCTAGGAATGTAAAGACATCTTTTTATGAACTTTGCCACATGAAATAATTAAAGGAAAAAAATATTTAAATAAATTAAAAAAGATTTTAGCAGTAGCCAGAAGAAAAAGCATTAGATAAAATTGAGAGCTCATCTATGACAAATGCTTCAGTAAAACAGAATTATATGAAGAAATTTTAACTTAATAAAAGTTATCTATCAAAAATCAGCAGCAAATAATGTAATAAAAATGTAAAAATAAAGCAAGAAACAAAACAAAATTACCTACTATCATAAATTCTATTCAACAGGATATTTACTAGATGTTCTATCCAGGGCAATAAAAGTAGAAAAAGTAAAGAAGCATACAGTAATTGGAAAGGAAGGCTTTTAAATATTTTTGCAATGATTATCCACATGGAAAACTACAGGTAAGACAATAAGATGAATAAACAAAATTAAAATATATAAAATCAATATAAAAATAAATAGTATTTTTGCCTAGCAAAACTATTTTTGAAATGAAGTTTTTAAAAACTCAACTCACAGAAACAGTATCCCATATGGTATATAGGAATAAATCTAAAATACAGCCAAGATCTTTATAAATAAAATTAATTTTAGAAAATAAAAAAGATGTCAGTAAATAAGTTGAGTGATAAACTATATTCATATATAGAAAGACTCAAATCACAGAGATAATAATGCATTCTAAAATGAATCCTTAACTTCTTTATTGCTAATATCTTTTCTAAGTGTATCTTTTTTATTGAAGTATAGTTGATATACAACATTATATTGGTTTCAAGTATATAGCACAGTGATTCAACAGTTATATACATTATTAATTCCTCACCCCACTTATACAGTTACTATCTGTCAACATTGAAAGATGTTACAGAACCATTGACTATATTCTCCATGCTGCACTTCCATCCCTGAGACCAACTTATATTATGATTGAAATTTACCTTTATAAATATTGAAAATTTGATCCTAAAATTATTGGATCCTAAAAGAAAAAAAAAAGGAAACTAGGAGTTTTTAGAAATATGTCAAATTAATTCTCAGCATTCCAGAAAGGTATTTGATGCTATCCTCATTTTTCAATGCTTCCATTATGTATGTGACTCAGCATCTTTCTATTATATTGCTAATTTATGGTTAAGTGGTCTGAGTTGCTATCACTGCTGTAACACAGAGAATTTTAACTAATACATTTGCTTGAGTTCAAATTATTCATTTAAATCCCCATGACTATTTCCTCACCTATTAAGACATTTTTACTGAATATTTTCCAAGTTTCCCTCAAGCCACTCAGAATCTTTATTTTCCCCTCAGATATATATATATATATATATATATATATATATATGCAAAGGACAATGCATGTTCTATCTCTTAAATCAAAAACCACCTCTGATTAGAGGAGTTAGAGGAATTAAAACTTCTTGCCAAACTCATTCCATTAGCCTAGGTGCATTAGGCAGTCTTACGAATACTACTACTCCAAACCCAAGTTGCTGGCCTTTCACACAGGAGTGATGTGCGTATGGTTCGCACTTTCTAAGACCATACAACACTGGAGATTGCAGGAGCATATCACAGTGTTTATGTTGATAGCAAAATCACCATAGCAACATAGCCCTGATCTGGTCCTGAAGATTCCTTCAAATCATGCATTGTTCCCAAGCTCAATAACCAAAACTATCCACTCTTATCTGGAAAAGAATTCTAGGGAAGAAAAAAGAAATTAAATGGATTTTGCTACTCTATTGAAAAATAAATTGGTAACATTGATTTCATGCAGTGGAAAAATAACCTGAAATTTTTAGTTGGACTTCAAATTGAACATTTGTTTTCTTTCTTGAATAACAAGAATTTATTTACAAACTAAATCTTCCCTTAGTATTAAAATAACTCATGATAAGATTTAAAACTCTGAGAAACACAAATAAGCACAAAAAAGAAGCATAAGTGGCACATAGTCCTCTCTATGACTCAGATATTTATTGCTTTAATTATTTTTCTTTCTGAGGAAATGGCAAAACCTTTTCAAATATCTAGGTTAAGGTCTGTTGCTACAAGAATTCTTTATATGTAGAGGATCTCTGAAATTATATTAGAAGTTTTTAAAGTATATCTGATAATTAATTACTTAAATATGAGTCTATAGCTTTATTTAAATTAGCCTCTGTCAAGGAATTCTCTATTTCAGTGCTAAATATTCACTTAGAACAATGTAGTGACAGCAGTAAAAAATCAGGACATTAATAAGCTGGCACATCTTCAGTGATAAACAGTAAACAAACTGTTTATATTTAGTAGAGAGTAATCTCTTCATTATTTTCTTATGTCTATATAATGTGAATTCCATTTTACTTTTAATTTAACTTATAAAGAAGTCTAGGTTGTTGATTCCTAGGACTATATAAAATTTTATAAAACTTGTGCTTTAATTCCTTATTAGCTATTTAGATATTTTGAGATTCTGTTTTTCTTGCTCTAGCACCAATTAAGAGCTGTGAATGTAATTCACACTTCCTTATTAGCATTCACTATAGATTATACTTGTTGAATGCACTGCCTGGAAATTAATGCTTCAACGGGACTTTCTTTTGTCAAAAACATTTCTGAATCATGTACACACCATGATTGAGTATAGAACAAACATCAGAAGTGGGACACTGACTGATGGTTCTAGTTTTCTTTCCAAAATATTTTTGTTAAAACACCACAAAACAGTGCATTATAATTTAGCATGTTTTTCAAAAGCTATTACTTCTGAGTATTTCAAATCAAGTTATGATATGCAAAGATTTTTAAGTCATCTGCTTTATAGCCCATTACAGCTTTACACTTGATTTAGCAAATCTGGATTATCAAGTATCCCACAAGAAATACGACAATTACATTGTGCTGTAATGATTCTCAGCTTCATAAATAATATCCCAAAATCCATGGATGCAATAAATGCCATGAAGACTTTACAACCTAGCTTTGTTTATCCTACACAAATACTATGTCCAAGGTGTTTTTGAATACATTACTATTAACTGGTAAATTATTTTTTAATAAGGAATTATAATATTGTGAGATAGACTCATTGTTAAGTCCCTTGAGGATTCTAAGTAGTCTTCTTTTCTCAGTGAAATTTTGACACAATTGTTTGACCCAAAATTTTATTTAAGTGTTCCACATTTTTTTGTGAATATATAGTTTCCTATTTTTAATTTGAGCAAACACCCTAACATTCTATTGTAAATAGTGATTTCTGTTCCGAGAGCATGTATTTGAAATGGATGCTAGATGACAGGAAGGAGCCACTTACCCATTTAACTATTCATTGAAAAATATTAATAGATTTTTCTATGTGCTATCACATTCTGATAGGCACAAGGGTTCTATGGAGAGATGAAAAAAGAGAAACAGGAATTTCTTTCTTGAAGTAGATAATACATTGGATATATCTAAATAAGTTTCTCAGTATCACTAACATAGAGTTGAGTGTAATAATAAAAAGGCAAAATCTGAAAGTTTTGAGTAATATGGATCTTTATTATGGTTTTCACTGAAAGAGTTTACATGGCTCACTACATATCAAATGTACTTTAAAATCTTCTAAAAATTTTTTTCTCTTTCCAGAATTTCCAACTTATAGGAACTACAAATTTGCTATTTATTTATACTTTCAGTTGCTCGGGGCAAAAATCCAGAAGTTATTTTTTACCCTTTTTCTTCTCTCACAGCCTTTGTCAATGCCATCGGCCTATTCTTTTGGTATCATCTTCTAAATACATACAGATCATGACTTCTTTTTATCACCTCCAATACTACCACACTAATCCATGTAAGATCACCATAAACTTACTCAAATGGTGCACTTAAGAAATAAGATACAAGTAATAATTCATTAGAAACAAGTATAAACTGGGACTCTTCTACAAAAGGTCACTTTGGTCAAAGTCCGTTATTCTATGTCAAATTCTAGCCAGTGTAGTTTCAATAGCCTCCTAATTGATATTTCTGTTACTCCTATGTTTAATCAGCAATCAACACTCACAAAATGTAAAATGTAACCCAGGTCACATCTCTACTCTGCTCAATACCATTCAACATTTTCCTATCTCCATCAGATATAAATCCAAAATTATCATAACTGTCTAAAGGCCTAGATGACAGAGCTACCATCACCTTCCCACTGTGTCTCTGGCATTGTTTCTTTGCTTGTTTTATATGCTTGTTTGCAGTAGCCATACTTTGACCTAGTTAATGATAAAATATGCTGGATCATTGTACTTACTGCTCTACTTGAAATTTCTCCAGTCTCTGGCTTCCTCTATCACTGTCATATATTCTTTGCACAAATGTTAACCTCACCACACACTATTAAAATAGTAACCCAAAACTCTCTACTTCTGTTCTGTGATGTATGTTCTCCATACTAATTAACACCATCTTACATACTATATTATACTTAATTATTTATTGTCTGTATCCCCCACTATTATGTAAATTCTATGAGAGTGGGAATTACTGTCCTTTTCAAAATATCTATTTCCTAAATCCAGAAGACTGCTAAATATTTGGGACTCAATAAATATTTGTTAAATAAATTAGTAAATAAATGAGTTTCACTGGAAATTTGATCCAAGAAAAATGGAAGAGATTCCTATAAACATTTCCATATTTAATGTGTTTGATATTCATGAAATCAGATGTATCCCTTGTAAGGGCCTGCAGTCTGGTAGGCAAATTCTTCTTAAGAAAGCTCATTGCCAATAAAAATCAAAGTTGATATCTTTATTTTCATTTATAAAAGGTTAAATCATTATTATAGTCTAGATAAATCTCTATCCAAAAGGTTCACAAATTATTTATGTAATACTCTGCTCTCAAGTAGCAGAACATGCCTCCCTATTCCTTATGTGGACTGTGCACAGTAAGTTTCTTCCAAAGAGTATAGTATGGAAATGGGGGGACCACGATTTCAGAACAAGAAACTCATCCAGGTGATCAAGATTAATACCAACAGTATTAGGCAATTCAATAGAATGGTACAATAAAATGCCACTTTAAGTCTGTGGTCTTCCTTTCAAAAACCCGTAACACTAATCATGAGAAAAACATCAGAAAAATGCCAATTGAGGGACATTATACAAAACACATGACCAGTACACCTCAAAATTGTTAAGGTCATCAAAAACCAGGAAGTTTGAAAAACTGTCACAGTCAGGAGGAACCTAAGGAAACATGACTAAACGTTAGGTAGGATCCGGTATGGGATCTTGCAACAGAAAAAGGACATTCAGGAAACCTAAGGAAATCTGAGAAAAGGATGAGGTATGTATGGCCCATTATTAAATATTATTAAATAATAATGTATCAATATTAGTTTATTAACTGTGACAAATATGCCCAAATAATGCAAGATGCTTATAATACGGGATATTGAATGTGAGGTATATGTGATTGCTCTTTACTATCTTTGCAACTTTTCTATAAATCTATAAAACTATTCTAAAATAAAACTATATTAGAATATTATAATTTTTTCTTATTAATATAGACTTTTTAAAATTATCTTCTCCAACCTAATAATGCATCCAAAGTTCACAAAACAATGATTTATAAATCTTCCTAAGATATTGGAAATGTCCTTACTCTACACTATGTGATTCTTAAGCATTTGAAAGATAGCTAGTATGACAGAAATTTTATTTTAAATTTATTAATATCAAAGTAAGTTTTCACATATAGCTATTACATTTTTGGATGGTACAGATATAGAGTGATCAATTATACACTGGTCACAGAGATTTTGAAGTTATAATTATGATTCATTATTTCTACTGTGACTTCTTGTTTTGGTTCTTTTATTTACAGCAATAAGGGCCTATTTTCCTTAAAAATTTTTAACCAAACACATGTGCACATTTATCTTAAATCATTGGCTCTTATGCAAAAATAGCCTAACATAGAAAACCGTATCTCTTCTCAATTGGTGTAAAAGTGATGATTAAAACTGTGAAAATGATCCTATATTTTATAGTGTTACATGCCTAATCAATATAAAGTTGACAAGACAAAAGAAAAATCATATAAATATCAAATTGTGCTTTTAGTTATCAAGAGGACAAAACAAGAATCAAACTTATGGATGTCATTTTATATCTCCAGCTCTCAACAAGTGTATCATACAGTTCAAAAAGATTAGGGATAAATACAATGATTGCTTGCTGAAAACAGTTGCAAATTATAAGAAAAATATACTGTGGGTACAACTGCAATATTTCCAGAATCTCTCACCTAGTTTTACTGCATCTCCATATCAATAGGTGTTTCCAAGGGATGGAGAGAAGTAGTCCGTCTCCATATCAGTGGGTGATTACATGGGGGAGCAAGGGCACACCTGGGCCCGAGAGGCTGGGTGAGGGCTCTTTTTTGTAGCCGGTCCGGTCGTAAGAGACAGGGGCAAGCAGAAGTGAATGACTGCTTTTAAGCAATAAATGGGTTTCTCGCACTTTATTTCTCCCTTTGACTGATTTTGGTTTCAAAAGTAATTTGCCCCAGGCTGGGAAAATATTTTCACCCCCGAGTTACACATACCTGAAGTTAGAGAGCCCATATCTTTACTAGGGGGCAGAAAGAGGTAGAAATGGAGAGAGAGAATTCTTATACATAACTCCTATATATGTATACCTATATATAGTATAAATACTATAAAGAGCAGAATACTAGGAATACACAATAAAATTATCTCATAATAGGAACACTGGCAGTGTTTCCAATAGCTTTTATTTATTTTTTTTACTATACTATTTTAGGGTGATTTGTTAAAATGTTAGCAGCATCTCCCTAGATACAACAAATTTCAGAAGAATGATCATTCTTTTTATCTCTTTTCTAGCTCACACTTAAATGTATAGTAGCCCATACTGGAAAATTGATAAAATCTGATGGTGCATTCTATGGTTGTGTCTACACTGAGCAAAGGTTACTATTATAGTCAAACAAAAGTCAAGTCATCACCTCTTTTTCTATGGAATTTGAATAAGGGGGCCCTGAAGAATAGTTGCTGAGTGAATTTTATTAAAGATTAGTTTTCTAGTGATTTTTTTTATTGCAAGATCTCTCTAGTGTTTATTCTTCCAACATCTTTCCCTGCCTGAAATTTTGAAGAACGACCTAATATATTCTCAATTCAATTCAGAATATCATAACTTTCTAACCCTCCCTTGTGGTTAAAACATATTATTCACTTAAGGTCAGCATTATGAACATAATCGAAAATATGAGACCTGGGAACAATGATGTGAACCAACTATAAAAATACATCAAAAGCAAGAACAGGCATATTCATCTCCTAGGAAAGCTGGTTTTTATTAAAGATTATCTGCAGAGATACTAGTACATGTTTTCCTTTAAGAAATCAGTATCCTTTCATTACTATTTTCTCATTACAATTTGTATTCATTATTTATTGATGTCCTATCATTTATTTCATTTATTTATTTATTTTTGCCTAATGATTCATTATTTATTTTTTTTTTAGGAGAGCCAGGACAGAGGCTTTTATTTAGAGATACAGTGAGAGGAAAGAGCTCCTGCCTCACTCCAGGAGGGGACAAGAGAGCCCCTGATGTCCTATCATTTAAAGCAAGCAATTATTAGGTATTTTTCCTTGGAAAAAACCTAATTTCAGTGAATTAATGTTTTGTCATTAGTTTCAATCAAATGGATATTTACATTTAAATCACTCTTTTTCTAAAGTTGTATTGATTCTCTTACAACTTGCCATGTATTTTATGATAATTAAAATGTAAGTGTGATTTAAGCTAAATTTTCCTTGTCATTGACAACTTTTCAGTCAGATTCAAGCATAAGTTGATCTCAATATACAACTGTTAATCCAGTAGAAGTTAAACCATGTATTCAATACATTTTTGCTATAATTCAAGTTATACCATTCCAGGATAGAGTATAAAAGGGTTTAAATACAATAATTGTATTTTCTTCTGTACTACTTTGAATTGACATTTAATTACTTTTAATCATAAAATTAAATGTGAATAATAGCAACATTAAAATTAAAGGAAATAAGTAACATACAAATTATTTCATTCAAAAATAAAAAAATTATTACACTCTTAATACCAACCTTGCCATTGTTTACGAACTCGAAAATATGCCATTTTGTGGCAAAATAATTGACTCAGAATTGGTCATATTAGATCTACTCCACAGATAGATTCCAACTTTCATTCCTGCAAATTAGGATCTCTTACAGGAGGAGATTCCCAGAATTATCTCCACAGATTTCCAAGGAGAGTGAATTCTGGAGATAAATTGTATTTAAAACCCAGCACAGATTCTGATCAAATAGGGAAATCAGGCCATAGATGTAGAAGAGAGGTTTCTAGCATGAATTATTTCATTGCTGGATAAAAAGGTATTTCTATGAGAGGGACCACATGACTTGGAGTTAATACTGAAATACTTCAATATTTTAACAATCACTGTGGCCACGCAAGTGTGTACACTCAAATTTAAGTTCTGTTTCTAACACAACTGTGCTTTGGGGATGTGCCAACTCCAAACACAAGCCCATCAAATGGTTCCCTCACAGAGATCTTCCACAGATGCTAAAGGTCTTGAGTATTGATAGTAGAAACCTTCAAAGTTGTGTATCTCTCAGGTTAATGGGTTCCATGGGCAAGGTAGGGATTTTGAGTTGCCCTTTTAAAATTTCCTTTAGGACAGTAGTTTGTATGACCTTCTTCTTAAATTGCTATAATTTCTACATCATTTTATAAATGAATGCTCCAAAGTTCAAATACTTAATTAAGTACTGAGCTGGTTTTATCCACTGTTGTAGCAATTTCCTATTCCCTTCCACAAATTTAGTAATATCCTTTCTTTTTGTCAGGAAATACTGTTAAACGTGGTAAGAGAATAGGAGTTTCCATACTATGTATAGTAGTCAGCCAATGAATTGTAATATCTTATGGCCCTAGTACAGGTAAAAAATTAAATGAAATCAACTGACTTCTGATACAGAAATGGAGAAAAAAATGCATTCGTCACATCAATCACCCTATGTTAATCCCCAGTGATTGATATAGTTATTACCCCATAATGGTCATTTCAAAGGCAAAGCAATCTTAGATGCTACATTTTATAGACTTTTATAGCTCACTCCTATCTTCAAGATTTCTTTATTTCAGATACATCAGAGTGCTTTGTGAGAAAAACCTGGTTTTATAAGAGTATTTGATGTTCACCAGTAGCCTAATTCTCACTTCTCCATGATTAACAGACATTTTTTTCACACACACACCCACCCTTAAATGCAGTATTTTCTGTAATTAGGGAAACTGCAATTTATAACTTCCAGTATCCTTTCTCCACTAGTGTTTGCCTAACCTTTCAGTTGATGACACTTACTCATAATATTCTTCACTCTCCCAACGTCAAAGCTACAGTAATGTTAGTTCAGATTTAGTTTCTAATTTAACTCTATGTTCCTGGGCAAAATCACATCTAAATGCTACTGAATTGGTATACTTCAATAATCTTATTTAAAGTCACAAAGTACAATTGTAACTTGACCCCTGTTGTCTGTTCTGAAACATTGCTAGTTTACCCAACACCAAAACTTTGAAGGTAGCTATAGGATTTAAACTAGTATCCTCTCTTTAATTCCTTCAGTTTTTTTAATAGCTCCTAAATGGAGCTCTTATGATTTACCATATCACACTTTAATAATCTTACCCACTGGTCTTTTTTTATTGTAAAATTCTCTTTTCTGTTTATTATATTGTATTCCCTTCTGATAATTCAAGTTTTTTTCCTGATTTTGTAATCCATCCTAATCCTACAAATGTTCTACTAGATGCCCCTCTTGGAACACTTGCTGTTCCAATTACCTATTGTTGCTTAAAACAATCACCATTTTATCATATTTCATAATATATTGGATCAGGAATTTAAGCAGAACTCGGTTGGATTATTCAGGAGCATCATATGATTAACTAGAGTCACTTGGTATATTCAGGTAAGCTTGTGCTTTGATGGGATGACTGGATGACTGGGCTCAAATGAAATCCCATCCCTCTACATGTGGTCTCAGGTCCTTTCCATATTCTTTCTCCATTTAGGTAGCAGGAATTCTCAGGCGGTGGCTCAGAACTCCATAAGGAAGTGTTAAGAAACAGGGAATGAAAGCTGTAAGTCTCTTCAGGCTAGGGACCAGTAACTGGTACAGCATCATTTCCCCCATATTTAAAGCAGTGTCAAAACCCCACTAGAGGAGTGACCATCCATACCACTTCTTCATTAGAATAGTGTAAAAATATGGTAGCCATCTTTAATCTACCACACATGAATCGTTCCTAATTGAACAACTCCACAGTCATTACTTAGGCAATACTTAGTGTAACTCTAGGGGGGAATATCTGTACCCAGCCCACAGCAAATTACCTTTCAAACCTAAATCAGTCAAAGGGAGAAATAAAGTGGGAGAAACCCATTTATTGCTTACAAGCAGTCCTGCACTTCTACTTGCCCGAGTGTCTCATGACCTGGCTACAGAAAAGGGACCCCACCCAACCTCTCCAGTCCAGATATGTCCTCACTTCCCCTTGCAATTACCCACTGATATGGAGATGGACTACTTCTCTCCACCCCTTGGAAACACCTATTGATATGGAGATGCACTAAGGCCAGGCAAGAGATTCTGAAAATATTGCAATTTTACCCACAGTTAGCATTAGCAAAATCAGACTAAGTTTTGGAGCATGAGGAAGCAAGAGAACTACACCTGGCCAGGTGTGGTGGGTGTGTTAGGTAAATTCAAGCTGTGCAAAGAAATAAGTTCTGTCAGTATCACATTTGGTTTAGGGCAAGATTAAAACATCAAAAATGTATTATTTAAGGATGAACCAAATAACTAAATATTATTATTTGAAAACGGTTTATGGTAATCATATTATATTGACTTCTTTATTTCATTTAGAGCATTGCTTAAATCTCACTTCCTCACAAGATAAAGCTTCTATGCTAAACTTTGAAAGGTGCAGCTGTATCTCACTTTTCCTTGCTCTCTTTATACCATTACGGCATTTTATGAAGTGAGATATTTTTTGTTAATCGCACTATGCAAAGGGACAATGCATTATATACTTTTTTATGTCTATTTATCACTTGCCTCTCCATCCAGAACGCAAGCTCATTAAGGGCAAACATTCTCTTTGGTTCCCAATCACTTAGAACAGTATCTGACAATAGGCATCCAATATATATTCACTAAAATGAATGAAATAAACTCCAAAAGATTCAATCTACTACAAAATGGCTTTCATGCCAATAATTGATTCAAATTGTATTCTTAAAGATAAATAATAATCTTATTTATAAAAGAGCAGAAAATCAACCATCAGAAAACCTTTCCTCTGTCCTCAGCCTATTTCTTATCTCCATAAAACCACTTCCTTATCCCTTTCCTTGATTCTCATCCCTATTCTTATTCCTTTTTGTCTCTGACACAAACTTTCTCTTTCCGCTTCCTTCCTTCTATATCCTTATCTTCTTTTACTAATCCTCTTGGTCATTTTGACTCTATTCTTGTGACTTTTTAATAGTTTATTTTCCTCTACTTTGACATCAAGTTTCAAATATTCTGTAAAACTCTTTTATTGATAATCTCTTCAAAAGTTGTGGTTCATTTACTTGCTTTGACTATTATCGTCATTACTCTAAGCTCCCAGATTAAACTATACCTTGAACTGATAATCATTCCAATGACTTACAAGACTTATCAACCTAAATACCTTTCACTTAAATTAAAAATATCCAACTTAAAGTTTTTAGCAATCCAGATAAATGGCAGATGGAGCAAGCATGGGAAATAGTACCACACACACACACACACACACACACACACACATACACATATACACATCAAATATATACATATTTAAACATTCTACATATGTTTATACATTCCAACTATATAAATCATATAAATTCATAGTTAGAAAGCTTTTAAAAAAATATATAGTTGAGTTTGAAAGTAGAAAAAGAAAACCTATCCATCACAGGAGTGAATGGAAAAATTCCTTGCTCTATGTAATTGAAAGCTGAAGCTTTATATCTTAAAGGTTTAAGAGAGAATTACCAAATTGTAACTGTGAAGAAAGACATACGGATATATGAAGAGATGAAAAATAGATGAAAAGAAATTCTGGAAGATAGATATGTGACTAATAGAATTCAGAGAGAAAGAATAGAGGAAATGAAGGAAAGTAAATGTTCGAAGAAATAACGACAGAATTTCCCAGAATTGATTAACACATAATTCTCAGATTTTAAAAAAAGCACTGATGTTCAAAGCAGGATTTTTAAAAATCCACTTTAGTCTAAAATTTGGATATAGCTTTTTTAAAAAATAATTTTTGCTTTAATTGGAAAAAATAAACAAGAATATTTTCACATTGAATGCCATTAGTGATGAAATTTTTCAAAGTGTTATTAAATGTTACATAAAAATAATAATTAGATTAAGTTAGTCTCTCAGGGAGTCAACTATATACATGGGTAAGAACTCTGCTTCTGTTGTCAGCAGAAAAGACCCACATCCCTGCTCCACCCTTTACCGAGTTGCTATAAGAATATCATTTAAACTCTCACAGCTTCAGTTGTATCAACTACAAAAATGGAGATATTCATAATAAATCATGCAGATAAAGTTATATATGTGGCACCATATCATAAGCAACAAAAGTCCATAAGAAGCATTAACAACTTTTATTTTAAAATGACATAGGAACTTTATGAACTTTTAGGAACTCATGAATTATGTACAAAGTGTAATATTTACAACATTTTAAATTTTTGGTTTTTTATAATTATGGTAGCTTATATATCATCCAATAATAAGTATATAAGTTATTCAAATTGGGACCTTCTGAGAATAAAGGGAGATTCATTAATGACTATACAAATTCTATCATGGCATAATTTTCTATTTTCCAAAGTAAAGTAAAGCAATTTGTATGATCACTCTATCCATAATAAAATTGGTTTTCAATCATGAATTGTGCACAGCTAAATTGAATCATGTAAACATAGAAACTGGTAGTTCTGAAATAGATGAGCATACCCCATTGGCTCCATATCTAAATCTGCCACTAAGTTTAATTCAATGAAGAGGTAAGAATATATATTTTTTGCATTAAAAAAACATAATTCTATGATTCTATAATTCCAGTCCTTCTAAAATTATCAATTCTTTAACTCAATGAGAACACTATTTACAAATTCATGTTGTATTCCTGATACTTTAAGAACCATTCCATTATCTCAGATTCATTCCTTGTTTAGTGCTAATTTGGAAGCACTATCACATGCAAAAATGTGAATCAAAAACTTTTTGGAAAAAGTGTTACCATACAATTAAAATGGAACCACTCAAAATCTTTTTCAATAGAGGCAATCATTGAGAATGTGCTTTATGTTCTCTAACTTTTCAAACTTAAAAAGCTAAATAAAACTGATATTTCAAGCTAGTGGATATTTAAAGAAATTTTGCAGAGTAAAATAACTTTGTATATATTCTAGTTTCCTAGAATATAGATACATCATTTATTTTTGAAAAATTATAAGTGAAATAAAATTGAACAATATATTTTGCTCCTTAAAGAATGCAAATGAAGACTTATAAATCTTGACAGGAACACACCTATGAAGACAATTTAACTGGATTAACTATGTTAAAATAAAATATTAGTCCTAGGTAATGTTTGACTTCTACAATAATCAAGTTAGATTAACATATTGCTGCCTTTTTCTTTTTTTATAATTAGTAAGATACAGTCTTAGTTGATGTGTTTTTTAATTGTTAATATTCATAAGTGCTAAAATAATCATAGAAAAAATTAAAACTGGAAATTTATTCAAAAATTATCTATTTACAGTATCCTAAAACTTAAAGTAACTGCATTATGATGCATGCCTCTTTCCTATACTAAAGCAAACAATTTATAACAAATATATAACAGATGAAATTAACTATGCAAAAAAGAGTGTTTTAGAATGAACTCATACCAGAGTAAAACTTTTTAAAACAAAGATATTGAAAAGACAATTATGTTTTCTTTGGCTATTGGAAAGCAGTAATATGAACATATACTAAATGGACATTAATCTCTAAACAAGTCAACCATAAAAATTAATACATGTGAACTGAGATTGAAGTGAAAGAAACAGAGTGGGCCAAATGGGCCTCTTTAGAGGAAAAGCTATCAGTCTGGATTTGAGAATAAGTCTCTTCATGCCCATTTAGTGACTAATGAATAGAACTGAAGAGAATAAAGGAGCCCCTTATAGGTTCCTCCAACAATGGTGGGCTGTATATGATAACTTAAGATGAAAATTAACCTCTATTTGGCTTTTATTATTTTTGTTATGATCAACTGACATTAAAAGTTTTGGTTATTCTTTGTAATGGAATGTTCTGTCCTTTAATGTCATTTAATGTTAGGGTCAGAGTAAGGGATTGATTCGGTCAACCATAGATAGGATCCCATTTGAAATCTTCATACTTAATGAAAGAATTTAAAAATTAAGGAGGTGGATGGAAGAAACAAAAATTTCAGAAGGAAAATCTTGATGTTGCAGGGACTGGGTATATGTTCATCAAATTCAATTTCTGTTCTTTCTGGACACATCTAGATTATATTTCCCACCTTGTTTTGCAATTAAATGTGTCTGCCAAAAAGCTTAGATCTAGTCAATGGAGTATGAGTGAAAGTGGTAAATACCACTTCTGGGTCAGATCATAAACATTTCTCATACACAAGAATCTATTTTTTACATTTCTAACAGCTTTATACAGATAAACAGAATGACACTGTTTCTATATGCTGAAAATGGTAGAGGCACAAGTTGAAAATGATTGATTCCCTGTTTCATGCCTTGGAGGAAAGCCAAATACCAAAGAGCTGTCATTTGGGACTTTACAAGATTGAGAAATTAACTGCTATGATGTTTACTATTGCAGCAAGGGCCACCTGCCTAAATACAAAATTTGCTTATGGAAGTGGTGTGCTTCACATGATTTTACATAGGCCTCTTCTTTGAAAACAGGTTATTGCATATACCATCAGGTAGTCATGCATGAGCTGAAAAACAAGGCAGTTTTAGTAAAGAAGTAAAGATGAATCATAAAAGAGAGTCCAGGAATTGAAGATTGGTGTCTGGTACAGGGAGGCTTTTTTCCAAAATTCTGTAGTCTAGAAATGTAAGTAAAAATTTAAACAGACAAGAAGGCAAAAATAGTGAAAATTTTATTTATCTTTATTTTTAGAATGAGGATGGCTTGAAAGCATTTACAGACCACAAAAATGGAGAAATATGATGGGGGGAAGTACTGGTATATAAGAAGGATAAAACTGATGAACAGTGAGTTGGATAATGAAAATCTGATAAATGTGAAATAATTGGAGAAGTGTTAGATGTGAAAAGACAAAGTAAAGAGCAGAAATACACACACATATATACATACAAATATTTGTACATTTATGCACACACACATATAATGTAGGAAGTGAAGATGAAGATATTGCTGACAGTGTCTTGAAGAAACATGAGGCTTGAGAAATAGACAATAAAGAGTATAAAAAGAACAGAGTAGGAAAAGACTAACATATCTGATGGCCTAAACAAAATTGTAAAACATAACTTTGTAATATTTTTGAGTAAAAAAAAATGTAGGTACTAAGCTATCATGGTTTTGTTTTTAAGAGAAATTTAAACTCTAGTGTATATTATTAGTGTTTTACCAAATACCATATACACTCTATCATTAGAGAAGCAAAATAACAGCCAAAAATGCCAGTACATTGGTATGTATTTTATATCAAATATATTTCACTATATTCTAATTTCACATATTCTGGGAAATGTACTTTTAAGTTCCTACTTTAAAATTGTTCATATTTTTAAAAATTCAGACATTCACTTAGTGAGTAAAAATGAGTACTTTTTAAGAATTAGATCAAATACCTTAAATACCTTAATGCTTGGAATATATCCTAAAAGCAAGTATTTTCATCATAATACTCATAAACTCACAACATAATTTTGTTATTTCCTGTCTATCATTTTCTTCCCCATATCATTTTTTTGGAGATAGGATTTTTCTTACACATAACTTCTATAATCATGGCATTAATCATTGTGTATGTCCTTAGTAAAGTATTTTTAAAGTATCCAATAAATCTTTTCTAGAATATTTGCTGACTTTCTAAACCTCTCAAAATAATCTAGAAAATCGATGACCTTACCATAGTGTAAAATATGTATATAGAACAGCATATAGAATTTGTCAAATAGATTACTTTCTATCACACATATTCTTATGCTAGAACTAAAAAATAGTGATTCCTTTATAGTTAGCTTTGTCTGACTTAGAGGGAAGTTGCAAATTTCCCTTGGCTATCTCTAAGGCTTATAATCTATTATTCTGAAAATGAAGTTGTAAAGATATTGAGTTAAAAATCCTAATTCCTTAAATATGGGTAAGTATTTTTGGGTATTGGGATATTTCTCTGGCTATGGCTACATATTAGAAACTGTTTTCAAAGGAAACAATGTTTTGAGAGTATATTTGAATCCGCGCAGCAGTATCTCAGAAATGGAATGTATTCCCCTAGAGAAATATCCCAGGAACATGCTTCTTCCAAATTGTTTTCTTTGATTATATGGAGTAGTTTTTCCCCACTAAAATATTGGCTTTCTCTAATCTAAACCATTAGAATGGTCTGCCTTTTCCCTCAAATGAGTAGCACAGAGGCTTGGAAAGAATATGTGGTGAATTTGTATCAGAAGGTGACTCAGAAAAATACCTTTGCAGTTGTCCTGAACAAACACTTCAAAGTTCCATGACCCTCTACTAATTGCGGTTAAAATAGCCATCCTCTCTGTAACTTAAATAATGAAGAGACTATTGGCATATAGCCTAAGCATTGGACCAGAAATACTTTCTGCGCTAACATGGCAGAGGGAAGGAAACCAGGGATCTTTAATGGTATAATATGGTGCAATAAACTCTGCCTCAATATGGCTAGCACATTCTCCTGCTTCGCATAGACAAGGCAGATGGGAACACTTCCTTACAGAATTTTACATCACTGAGTGCACATTTTATATCCATTTTAAAAAGTCATATAAATTAAACCTGAAAAGCCCTACCTATTTTCATAAAATAAGAAAAGTATCATATTATGAACAATTACTAGGTTCTAGAATCAATATAAATCTAGAATAAATAAATCCCATTTCTGGTTTTTGATAATTATATAATTGATCCTCAGCTTCCTTATTGGTAAACTGCAATATTCATATAAAATAAAATATAAATGAATATTTAGCCTGATACAATATGTTAGTTGCAGATATTACAACTATATATTACATATTAGCCAATTTATATATTCTAACTGCTTCATTTGATGAAAAATAAATAGGAAACATTTACAACAATGTGCAAATATCGTTATTTGAATGACCAGAACATTTAGGAAGGTAAGGTCTTCTTACTGTACTGCAACTTAATTTTCTGTAACTGTAATTTGGTGTTTCACAGGAGCTAAGCAGACGGCCAGACAATGTATGTATCTGTGTATATTAAAACTTTTTCCTTTACCAAAGTTCCCTACTTATGTTTATTTAGTGATTTTCTGGAAGAATTCTTTAAATGAGTTATAAAACTCTTACACATTTCATATGCACGTTCTGAAACATTTTGTTTGGTAGAGTCAGTAATTGAACTGATTGCTTCTTATTTTCATTTATTCAATTGAATATTAAGTGTACTTAAATCAAGGTCTACTCCTAAAAGGGAAGAAATACATAAAGGAATAATTTAATCTAATGAGAATCTAACTGTAATATGCAATAGCACATCCTATCTTTTTTCTATCATGTCTGTCTTCTAATTCTCTTGACAGTTTCCACACGTAACATAATTTGTAGATCAAGTAGTTTCCGTTCTTAAGACAGCTAACTCTGTTAAGCAGGATACAAAAGACAACCTCATAGACACCAACTTTGTAGTTTACATTTTAAGTATATTCCCTAAAGTTAAGAACCTATAAATTAGCTGTGACTCTACGGCTCCTAAGTGGCTGTCAAAATTGGCCTCACACCATCCTGCTTCATTCAGTGAGCAAGAGTCCCTAGGTCAGCATCCCAGCTGTAGTTCTCTACATTTCCTTTGTCACATCACTCATTCCTGTGAATTACAATTTTATACTATATCTTCACCCTGTTGACAATCTGGTTATTCTGCCCAGTGGTCCAGTCACTCTCCAGGAATAGGGCTAAGGTACTCCAATTACTTCCCACCAACTTTTCACCCTGAGTGCCTCTGTTTTGTCTTGATATCCCCACTTTTGCCTCTGAATCTGTTTTTAACAAGTGGATCCATCCATCAGGAATCAGTCTCTCCATACATTTCTCCCAATGATGACCAATTAGAGTTGCCTCTGGTGTGTCCTGCCTCATTTCAGGTTGTCCATCCCAGTTCCAGGGGTGGCTTGTTCTTCTCTGTGCTTTAGACTCTCTGCTCCATGTCCTCATGCCTGTCCTATCTATGCTGCTGGCTGTTCCCCTTTCAATTATCTAGTGTTGCTGATGAGCCACCATCACTGTGCCACTTTTTCTGGCTTTGGCTTCAAGAGAAACTCCATCTGATTTGTGATTTATACTTGAATTTTTTTGTACTTGCACAGATACTGTGACTGAGTCTTCACTTAATATTTTTAATTGTTTTCCTAAAGAATATATATTAGAATAAAACACCTGTCCTAAAACTGTAATGCAATCCAGTCTCATACAGTTATAGAAATGGTAATACTATCTTTAACTCAGCTAGATTCATGGGTCTGCAACCTGGGCAGTCACACAGAGCCCCATGATAAGAAGGATTCCATGTTTGGTTTAATGCTTTGCTGTCACCATCTTGAAATTCTTAATAATTTCATCTTTGAACTTATGTTTTGAAGTGATTTCTAATAGACAATGGAGCATGTACATGAGGTGAGAGGTTATTTGCAAAAAGTGAGTGTCCACTTCCCTTTCTTGCTTTATTCCCATATAGTATTTGAGGTCCCCAGAGCACAGGATTCCACCAGACCCTACATGGAAGCTCAGTGAGACTCAAAGTGAGTACTTCATAAACTTATTTTGTCTATAACTAAGTAGAGGCTTTGACAACCAGTGAAGTCACACTTTCCCATTAGAACAAGAACTTGCTTCAAACTATAGAAAACCAATGGCATGTTAAGGAACACGAATGACAAAGGAATCCTTTCATATACTGTCTTACTTGTGTTATTTCTCTGTAATTAGCCAACCACTTACACTACAATTAACATCATAATATGTCACATAATTATCTAAGTTTACATTTGTGAAAAGCTTAGAATAATTACAGGCATATGACAATTGCTCAATGTACTTGCGTACATAAAATTTAAGATTAATATACTTTATGGTATTAATATTACTAATTATGCCTAAATACACAATCATAAATAGATAAATAGAAATAGTGCTTAAAACAGTTAGCCTACAAGAAAATGTCATTCAGATACTGTTTCTGGTGATGACCAGATTTTATATCTACAAATTTATTATATTGAAGTGTTGTACAGAATTTTAGCTACAACTTAATACACAATTTACATTGCAACATGTGACTTAAGTATGCTTTGCTAAACCACAAAAAATCAAAATTAAGTTTAAATCAATTACCTAAATATATGTGATATAGGGAATCAGAATGCCAAAGCCTATAGAAAAGTTAGCTGAGCCGTAAGAGTAACAAGGCTGACACTTGTTGCACATATTAAAATGTAAACAAGTCCAATCTTGACTTATCACACTATTTACACTAATTTCTAAGGAATTTGAGGTCTATAATAATCAAACATTTATCCTGTTGATATAATACTCATATTCATTACATAGTAGAAAACATTGCTTTAAGATTGTCTATTTAGGGCTTTGAGTACCTCACTTTTATGCACTGTCAAATTAACAGGGCTGAAGGCTGAACTAAACAGTATTTGTTACCTTCATATCTGAAATTGAGTAGGGTTGAAATCACTAGGAAGGGAGCAAGGGTAGATGAAATCAACTTGAAGGTGGTTCTTGTTTGACATTTCTGAAATCAGGGTACATCACAGACAGCCCTTTGTATTCAACAGAGGCTGTAGCTGTCTAACAATAGCTGAAGAGAAGCTAATCAGTTCTAGAAACTAAGATCAGTGGAATATTCTGAAGCTATTCAATAAATATTCTGTATATATTCAATAGAATACAACAAAGCCATATAAAATCATATACCATCTGATTGCCTTTTCTGGTTTTATTTTCATTTATAGGCACAACTATCTAAACATACAGTTTAAATGAATGGATTCATTTTAGAATGAATAACAGTGTATTACTGTAGAGTAACAACATGAAGACAAATTGAATATATATAGTCTAAGAATTTTAGTAGAGAAATCAGTTGGGAATTTCTTCCACTACTAAACACCTAATGAGTAGATTCCTTTTTTTATTATTATTAAGGTACTATTGATATGCACTCTTATGAAGGTTTCACATGAAAAAACAATGTGGTCACTACTTTTACCCATATTATCAAGTCCACACCCATACCCCAGTGCAGTCACTGTCCATCGTGTAGTAAGATGCCACAGATTCACTGTTCGCCTTTTCTGTACTACACTGTTTTCCCAGTGAACCCCATACCATGTGTACTAAACATAATACCCCTCAATAATCCCCTTCTCCCTCCCTCCGCACCCAATTTCCCACACCCCTCCCCTTTGGTAACCACTAGTCCCTTGGAATCTGTGAGTCTGCTGCTATTTTGTTCCTTCAATTTTGCTTCGTTGTTATACTCCACAAATGAGGGAAATCATTTGGCATTGTCTTTCCCTGCCTGGCTTATTTCACTGACCATAATATCCTCAAGCTCCATTCATGTTGTTGCAAATGGTAGGATTTGTTTCTTTCTTATGGCTGAATAGTTTTCCACTGTGAATATGTACCACATCTTCTTTATCCATTCATCTACTGATAGACACTTGGTTAATTCCATATCTTGGCTATTGTAAATAGTGCTGCGATAAACATAGGGGTGCATATGTCCTTTTGAATCTGAGAAGTTGCATTCTTTGGGTAAATTCCAAGGAGTGGGATTCCCAAACAAAATGGTATTTCTATTTTTAGTTTTTTTGAGGAACATCCACATTGCTTTCCACAATGGTTGAACTAGCTTACATTCCCACCAGCAGGGTAGGAGGGTTCCCTTTTCTCTGCATTCTCACCAGCATTTGTTGTTCTTAGTCTTTTGGATGGCGGCCATCCTTACTGGTGTGAGGTGATATCTCATTGTGGTTAATTTGCATTTCCCTGACGATTAGTGATATGGAGCATCTTTTCATGTGTCTGTTGGCCATCTGAATTTCTCCTTTGGAGAATTGTCTCTTCATATCCACTGCCCATTTTTTAATCGGGTATTTGCTTTATGGGTGTTAAGGTGTGTGAGTTCTTTATATATTTTGGATGTTAACCCCTTGTCAGATATGTCATGTACAAATATATTCTCCCATACTGTAGGATGCCTTTTTGTTCTGTTGATGGTGTCCTTTGCCATACAGAAGCTTTTTAGATTGATGTAGTCCCATGAGTTCATTTTTGCTTTTGTTTCCCTTGCTCGAGGAGATGCGTTCAGGAAGAAGTTGCTCATGCTTATATTCAGGAGATTTTTGCCTATGTTGTTTTCTAAGAGTTTTATGGTTTCATGACTTACATTCAGGTCTTTCATCCACGTCAAGTTTACTTTTGTGTATGGAGTAAAACAATAATCCAGTTTCATTCTCTTGCATGTAGCAGTCCTGTTTTGCCAACATCAGTTGTTGAAGAGGCTGTCATTTCCCCATTGTATATCCATGGCTCCTTTATTGTATATTAATTGACCATATATGGTTGGGTTTATATCAGGGCTCTCTAGTCTGTTCCATAGGTGTATGGGTCTGTTCTTGTGCCAGTACCAAATTGTCCTGAGTACTGTGGCTTTGTAGTAGAGCTTGAAGTTGGGGAGCATAATCCCCCCAGCTTTATTCTTCCTTCTCAGGATTTCTTTGTCTATTAGGGGTCTCTTTAGGTTCCATGTGAATTTTAGAATGATTTGCTCTAGTTCATTGAGGAATGCTGTTGATATTTTGATAGGAATTCCATTAAATCTGTAGATTGCTTTAGGCAGGATGGCCATTATGACAATATTAATTCTTCCTATCCATGAGCACGGGATGTGTTTCCATTTGTTCGTACCTTCTTTAATTTCTCTCATGAGTGTTACATTGTAGTTTTCAGAGTATAGGTCTTTCACATCCTTGGTTAGGTTTATTCCTGGGTATTTTATTCTTTTTGATGCAATTGTGAATGGAATTATTTTCCTGATATCTCTTTCTGCTAGCTCATTGTTAGTATATAGGAATGTCACAGATTTTGGCATATTAATTTTGTATCCTGCAACTTTGCTTATTAGATATTAGATCTCGTGGTTTTGGAGTGGAGTCTTTAGGGATTTTTATGTAAAATATCATGTCATCAGCAAACAGGGACAGTTTAACTTCTTCCTTGACAATATGGATGCCTTTTATTTCTTTGTGTTGTCTGACTGCTGTGGCTGGAACCTCCAGTATATACTGAATAGAAGTGGGGAGAGTGGGCATCCTTGTCTTCCCGATCTTAAAAGAATAGCTTTCAACTTCTCACTGTTAAGTATAGTGTTGGCTGTGGGTTTGTCATATATGGCCTTTATTATGTTGAGGTACTTGCCCTCTATACCCATTTTGTTGAGAGTTTTTATCATGAATGGATGCTGAATTTTGTCAAATGCTTTTTCAGCATCTATGGAGATGATCATGTGATTTTGGTTCTCCTTTTTGTTGATGTGGTGGATGATGTTGATGGATTTTCGAATGTTGTACCATCCTTGCATCCCTGGGATGAATCCCATTTAATCATGGTGTATGATCCTCTTGATGTATTGTTGAACTCGTTATGCTAATATTTTGTTGAGTATTTTTGCATCTACGTTCATCAGGGATATTGGTCTGTAATTTTATTTTTTTGTGGTGTCTTTGCCTGGTTTTGGTATTAGAGTGATGCTGGGCTCATAGAATGAGTTTGGAAGTATGCTCTCTTCTACTCTTTGGAAAACTTTAAGGAGATGGGTATTAGGTCTTCACTAAATGTTTGATAAAGTTCAGCAGTAAAGCCATCTGGTCCAGGTTTTTTTTTTTTTTTAACAGAACAAGCCTTCTTTATTTAACTTTTCATCAGGGAAATCTTCAAACAAACACAAAAGTAAAGACAGTAATATAATAAACACCGATGTTCTCATCATCTCAATTACAACCTATGTCCGGTTTTGCTTCTATCCTCTCCCCTTACCTCTCTCCACCCCCAGTATTTTAAAGCAAATAGGCTTCCTTAAAAAAACTGACTGTTAAACTTAGTGATTATATACTTCATATAGCTGTTTCTCTTTCATCGCATCACCAAAACACAAGATAAATATGACACTTTATATAAATTTGAAATAGCACAACAGAAATAGTAATAAAGCCTCATTCTCTAAAAAATCATTCAAAAATTATCAAGAATTGTGAAATTATTAAAAATTGCATCATTTCAGAGCTGGTAGACAATTTTTCATGTTTTTGTTACTTCAATTGCTCAACAGAAATGCCTACTTATCCATACAATGTGGGCACTTTGGTGACTATTCTGCTGTTTAACACGCACCATTATTTTAATGTAAAGTAATTTTAACAGCCCAACAATGCCATCAAGTGCTGATGTAGGTTTTTGATTACCAATTCAATTTTGTTGCTGGTAATTGGTCTGTTCATATTTGCTGTTTCTTTCTGGGTCATCTTTGGAAGGTTGTGTTTTTCTAGAAAGTTGTCCATTTCTTCTAGGTTATCCCATTAGTTAGCATATAATTTTTCATTGTATTCTCTCATAATTCTTTGTATTTTGTGGTGTCCATAGTGATTTTTTTCTTTCTCATATCTGATTCTGTTTATGTGTATAGACTCTCTTATTTTCTTGATAAGTCTGGCTAGGGGTTTATCTATTTTATGTTCTTGAAGAACCAGTTCCTGCTTTCATTGATCCTTTCTATTGTTTTATTCTTCTCGGTTTTATTTCTGTTCTAATCTTTATTATGTCCCTCCTTTTACTGACTTTGGGCCTCATTTGTACTTCTTTTTCTAGCTTTGTTAATTGTGAGTTTAGACTGTTTATATGGGATTATTCTTCTTTCCTGAGGTAGGTCTATATTTCAATATACTTTCCTCTTAGCACTGTTTTTGCTGCATCCCATACATTTTTCAGTGTTGAATTATTGTTGTCATTTATCCCCATATATTGCTTGATCTCTGTTTTTATATGGTCATTGTTCCATTGGTTATTTAGGAGCATTTTGTGAAGCCTCCATGTGTTTTTGGGATTTTTCATTTTCTTTGCATAATTTATTTCTAGTTTCATACCTTTGTAGTATGAGAAACTGATTGGTACAATTTCAGTCTTTTTGAATTTACCAAGGCTCTTTTTGTGGCCTAGGATATGATCTATTCTTGAAAATGTTCCATGTGCACTTGAAGAATGTGTATTCTGCTGCTTTTGAGTGTAGAGTTCTGTAGAGGTCTGTTAGGTCCCTCTGTTCTAATGTGTTGTTCAGTGCTTCTGTCTCCTTACTTATTTTCTATCTGGTTGTCCTTCAGAGTGAGTGGAGTGTTAAAGTCTCCTAGAAAGAATGCGTTGCATTCTATTTCCCCCTTTAATTCGTTAGTATTTGTTTCACATATGTAGGTGCTCCTGTGTTGGGTGCATAGATATTTATAATGGTTATATCTTCTTGTTGGATTGACCCTTTTATCATTATGTAATGTCCTTCTTTGTCTCTTGTGACTTTCTTTGTTTTGAAGTCTATTTTCTCTGATACAAGTACTGCAGCTCCTGCTTTTTTCTCCCTATTACTTACATGAAATATCTTTTTCCATCCCTTCACTTTTAGTCTGTGTATGTCTTTGAGTTTAAAGTAAGTCTCTTGTAGGCAGCATATAGATAGGTCTTGTTTTTTATCCATTCAGTGACTGTATGTCTTCTGATTGGTGCATTCAGACAATTTACATTTAGGGTGATTATCCATAGGTATAGACTTATTGGCATTGCAGGCTTTAGATTCGTGGTTACCAAAGGTTCAAGGTTAACTTCCTTACTGTCTAAGTGTCTAACTTAACTCAGTTAATATGTCATTACAAACACAGTCTAAAGGTTCTTTTTTTCTCCTCCTTTTTCTTCCTCCTCCAAGCTTTATATATTAGGTATCATATTCTGTACTCTTTGTCTATCCCTTGATTGACTTTGAGGATAATTTATTTAATTTTGCATTTACTTAGTAATTAACTGTTCTACTTTCTTTACTCTGGTTTTATTACTTCTGGTGACAGCAATTAAACTTTAGGAACACTTCCATCTATAGCAGTCCCTCCAAACTACACTGTAGAGATGGTTTGTAGGAGGTAAATTCACTCAGTTTTTGCTTATATGGGAATTGTTTAATCCCTCTTTCAAATTTAAATGATAACCTTGCTGGGTAAAGTATTCTTAGTTTGAGGCCCTTCTGCTTCATTGCATTAAATACACCATGCCTCTCCCTTCTGGCCTGTAAGGTTTCTGCTGAGAAGTCTGATGATAGCCTCATGGGCTTTCCTTTGTATGTGATCTTATTTCTCTCTCTGACTACTTTTAATAGTCTGTCCTTATCCTTGATTTTTGCCATTTTAACTACTATATGTCTTGATGTTGTCTTCCTTGCGTCCCTTGTGTTTGGAAATCTGTGCACCTCCATGGCCTGAGAGTCTATCTCCTTCCCCAGACTGGGGAAGTTATCAGCAATTACCTCTTCAAAGACACTTTCTATCCTTTTTTCTCTCTCTTCTTCTTCTGGTACCCCTATAATGCAAATATTGTTCCGTTTGGATTGGTCACACAGTTCTCTCAATATTCTTTCATTCTTAGAGATCCTTTTTTCTCTCTGCCTCAGCTTCTTTGTATTCCACTTCTCTAATTTCTATTCATAAATCATCTCCTCCACTGTATCTAATCTGCTTTTAAAGCTTTCCATTATATGTTTCATTTCTGATACCATGTTCTGCAATGATTGGATCTCCGACCAGAATTCCTCCCTGATTTCTTGAATATTTTTCTGTACCTCCATGAGCATGTTAATGATTTTTATTTTGAAATCTCTTTCAGGCTGATTCATGAGGTCAATTTCATTTGAATTTTTCTTCAGGGGTTGTATTCATAATTTTACTTTGAACCAGGTTCCTTTGGCGTTTTGTATTTGTATATGGTACCCTCTAGTGCCTAGAAGCTCTCCTCTCTGGAGCTGCTCAGCCCCTGAAGCAATGTTGGGGGTCGCAGGGGAGTGGTATTGGTGCCTAGGGGAAGGAAAAAGCTGTTTGCTGCTTCCCGGCTGCTATACCTGTCTCCACTGCCAGAACCAGTGGGCCAAACACACAGGTATAGCCTGTATGTTTTTTGTTTGTAGTTGCTATAAATGGGGCTTCCCTCTGGCTGGCCTAATTCCAGGGTATAGTTTTCCAGTTTGCAAGCCAGGTGGGGCTGGCTGGGAGAAAGCCTCAGTAGGCTGCGTATCACGGAGAGGGTCCTTGGAGTTCTGTAGCCAGCCAGGGAGCTGGAGCTCCGGAAGATCATGAAAGTTCCCAAACTGCTGGGCAGAGTGCACCCGGACAATTTTGTCTACCTGTCCTTTCTCCTGAGCAGTAAGCTCTGTGCAATCCTGTCCCCTTTAGCAGATCCTCTTGCTGTTAGCAACTTTCTCAGACTGCCCGCATTTCTTTTGTCCCAGAGGAGCCAGATATGGATCCCTGCTTTCCACAAGCAGCTGGAATCTCAGTCTCTCTAGGTATTCTGCCTGTCTTAGCTTTCAAACCCCCTAATCACGAGAGTACCATGAAATGTAGGTTTGTGCTCCCAGATCAGATCTCTGTAGTTATGTATTCAGCAGTCCCAGGTCTCCACTCCCTCCTTGCTCTGTTTCTATTCCTCCCGCTGGTGAGCTAGGGTGGGGGAATGGCTTGGGTCCCACTGGGCCACAGCTTTGGTATGTTACCATGTTCCTTGAGGTTTATTCTTTTCTCTAGGTGTATGCAGTTTGGCACAGTCCTCTTTCAGGATTAGTTGTATTAATTATATTTTCATATTATATGCCGTTTTAGGAGGAAGCCTCTATCTCACCTTCCACACCACCATCTTTAATCCCTGTTGTAATGTGTAGATTCTTACTATACATTTTGACCTCCAACAATTCTGGATAACTTCTCAAACCTGACATTCAATTTTATGCCTCTATTCTTTTATTTAAGTTGTTCCAGTATACCTTCTGTTCAAAATCCAAATCAAGCTTAATTCAAATATTGCCTCTTGCCTAAAGTCAAGACTGATCCAGTTCCAAAAATGAATTGTTCTCCTATTGCCTCCAATCTCAATCCTCAGACTGTCTTATAGGTGACCATTTTCATTAGCTTCTCATTTAATAAACTTTGTTTTCATGTAACCTGATCTTCATTGTATTTTAGTAAGAGATTTAATCTACTTAGACCCACTGCCATTAATGATCTATACTGGACTTTCTAATACTGTCTTATTCTGTCTTTTTTGTTTGCTATCCTTTTCCTTTTTGTAAATATGTAAAAATATGAATATGTATTCTTTATTTCTCAAAGATAGTACACACTACAGATTGTTTTGCACCTTGCTTTTTTCTTTTTTGCTTTATGTATTAAAAATTTCAAGAACTACCACCAAAGATTAGAGAGACAATCTGTAGCTTCTACACAAAGAGAAAGTAGTGGGGAAGGGATGAGTCTAGGAAATTTTTCAGCACAAAAAAGAAAAAAGTCATGGAAATCGGGGGAAAGATGAAGAAAAATACTGTAAGCAAAAACCACAAAATAGGACAGTTAAAAGAATAAACCCACCATAGAGGAGTCATCCTAACATACCTAAGTAGATTAAATAATGTATTTGGAAAAGATAATCAGGTTGAGTAAAAACAAAACAAACACAAACATAACTACACCCTACTTACTAGAAACAGTCTACAATAAAACTATATAAAAAAGTTAAAGATAAAGGAATGATCAAAGATATACCAGTCCAATGCTAATTAGAGAAAAATGAATCTAAGAATATGAGTATCAGATGAAATAAAATATAGAACAAAAAGCAGTAATAGAAATGGAAAGGCACACTACATAATAGTAGTAGAAATTAATTCAAACACACACACACACATATATGTAGACTTTCATGAATTTATAAAACCTAATAAAATGCATAAAATAACAACAGAATTATAGTGAGAAGCTGAAATTCTCTATCAAAGTCAGACATTTTAACATATCTGACAGCAAATAATATTAAAAGATAGAATAAGGCTAAAAAATATTTGAACCTAAAAAATAGAGAAGATATATTCTTTCCAAGTACATGGAGGTCATTTACAAATATTGACCAGGTAGTGGGTCAGAAAGGAAATATCAACAAAATTTGAAAAAACCGTAACAAAAATCACATTTCTGACATCGCAATTAAAACAAGATCAACAATAAAAGGATAAGCTATTTAAAAATTGATGTGTTTGGAAAATGAAAAATGAACTCCTAAATAATTTATTTATTAAGGATGAAACCACAGTGGAAATTAGAAATATTTACAGTTTGGTGACAAATTGTTAAAGGACAATATTTAAAGGTAAAATCATTACTTGTCATTACAGGTATAAAATGAACACTGGTCAAAGGCTATATTTAACTCCTTACTTAATGACGAAACAAGATGTTAAAATGTTTCAAAGGAGAATTCAAAGATGCATATACAGGTAACAAGAAATGGAGATGATCTTAGAAATGGATGCAGAACTTGTCTGTCTTTGGGACAATAGCCAATAACTTCAGGGCATTCCACTGAACGCAATTCATTTGCATTTCCATGGATAATAATAATTTGCATTATTACTATTTTCTACAACTAAAAATAGTTTAAATGCAATGAAAGTGGAAGATAACAGAGAAGGGTACAGTAGACAGTATACTTAGTAATCCTTTTGTTATTCATTTCAAAGTCTTTCTCAGTTTTTCCTGGTAAAAGAAAACACCACAAATCAAAACTTAGTGGATTCATCTAAAGCAATAGATGAATAAAACATTAGATAAAATAGCTAAAATAAATAAAAGTGTATAAATACACAACTAAATTAGATATAAATAAAATGAATAAAACAAAGATAAAATTATAGCCTCCAACATAGTTTCAAAATATAAGAGAACAAAAATGAGTGAACAGTGAAGTAAGTCAGGCAGAGAAAGACAAATACCATATGATTTCACTTATTTGTGGAATATAAGAACAAACCAAAACAGAAGGAACAAAACAGCAGAAGACTCACAGACACTGAGAAGGGACTGGTGGTTACCATGGGGGAGGGGTTGGAGTAGGTGGGTGGGGAGGGTGAGGGGGATACAGGGCACAAAAATTCTCAATCATAACATAGGTTGGTCACAGGGATAACAGTACAGCATGGAGAATACAGCCAATGATTCTGTAACCTCTTTCTGTGTTGACAGATAGTAGTTGTCCAGTGGGGGTGAGGGTTTAATAATGTGGGTAACTGTGCACAATACAACTGTGTTGTGTAGTTGAAACTAAACTAAGACTGTACAGCAATAAAAAATATATTTAAAAAAACAGCATATGCATTTACCCAAAAAATAAATAAAATACAATACATGAGTTAAGACTTCAATGCAGTAAGTGGAAGCTCAGCGTGCACAAGGCATTCTGACTCCACAGGCTATGCCAGGACCCACTACCCCTGCCTGCAGGGGTGGGGCCGTTGCTTGCCCTGGGCCGGTGCTCTGGAAAGCTAAAGCATGCCCTTCCCTACACCCTAGACAGAGGACTTAGGGCGGCCCCACTTGCTCTGCCTCGCAAAGGTGTGTGAAAATTGATCACGGGAAACTTGACTGACATGGCATCAGGAGGCCTGCAGGGGGAGCTCTCACTCCCACCCCTCCTCCTAAACCTCAGACCTCACAAGAAAAGACACGTACAGACTGCTGTAGCTACCTCTCTACCCAGCAGGCCGGAGGGTTTCCCTTCCTCGCCCAGCAACAGCCCAGCCAATGAGAGACTGTCACAACTCAGCCAATGAGAAGCCATGATACGTGGGCCTCCCAGTTTTTTGTTTTTGTTTTGTTTTGTTTTGTTTTCTTAATCAGTCCTCCCAAATGGGCCCTTTCCTCTATAAAAGAACATTGCTCTCCTATAGTCTCCCCATGTGCTTGTGTTTTTGCCATAGGCTTGTTTGTCCCAGATTGCAATTCTCTGCTATTTCTGAATAAACCCGTTTTTGCTGGGAAAATAACTGATTGCTTTATTTTTAAGGTTCACAGGTGGTCCTCTGATTTACTGTGCATGGGGATTGGATATGAGAAGCCTCAGCTGGTCATTTCCCTGAGCATCTCTCCTTCTTGTGGTTTTTCAGAGGCAAGGTGAACCTCTAGAGAACTGCATGTATTTTCTGATTAAAATCCAGCTACAAATCTGGAACCTTTGACTTAAGATTTATAGGAGACAGAGGAGAGCAGGAAAGAAGGAAACATAAAAAGATCCAACGTAAGAGTAGGGTTTGCAACCTAATCTTGATGCTTCAAGCCAAGTCACTGTACACATTCTGGGGAGAATTAGAAATAAATGAAGAAAGGCTCCCCTTGCCACCTCCCTCAAGCTTCTGTTAATGCGATGATTATAATTCTCCTTCTCGGAAGGAATATAATTATAGATTAATGAATGCAGGAAACGTAGGTAAGGATTTGTTAAAGTTAATTCATAGATTAGGACCCACACATGGAGGTTGCCCCGGTGGCCCAGCCCACATCACAAATCTAAACCTAAATCAGCCTGCACTTACGGGAAATAACTGTCAAGGAAATCTATCATACACCACTCATGATCCTCTAACTCGGCTGTAGCTAGCTTACGCTAGAGAACAGGACCTGCTAGCCTTATAAGGAAATGTCTGACTTGAATCTCTTCTCGGATTTATGTTTTGTTTTCAAATGTATTCTTTCATTGCTTTTCAAATGGACATTCCAAGTTTGTTTACTTGTGAGTATAAGGACATCTCTCCTTTTGGATCCCCAAACAATTTCTAGGAAGGTCTGTGTTTATGTGTGGAAGAGGGCATGTCTTGTATTTTTCAAGGATAAAAAAGAATGCGTAAGTTGGCATGTTAGTAACTGAACTGAAGTAATCAGCCAGTTTTGGTGGATGGGTGGTCCCCTCCTTTCTGGTTTTTTATTAAAGAGCAAAAACCATATTGAACAACCATGCAGTCTCACATATGAGTCTGCTTATATGACGTTTTAGAGATGGATGGGTGTGACTGTAAAGACGCAGCACGGGGGAGAGCTCTGTGGGGACGGAACAGTTCAATATCTGATTGTGATGTGGTTATACAAACCTACATAGGTGATAAAATTACATGTTTATCGTACAAGAAACATGATGTTAGTGTCCAGGTTTTGATATTATTCTATAGTACATAAAATATAACCATTGGTTGGGGGAAGGGACTGGCTGAAGGACATATGGGATCTCAGTACTATTTTTACATCTTTCTCTGAATCTGTAATTACAAACAACAACAAAGACATGGGGTCTCTTCTAGATTAATGGAGACTAAAAGGAATGATTCACAAGCACAATGTGTAAACCTTAATTGGACCCAAAAGCAAAAAAGAAAAAAAACTAACAAATATTTTAAGACAATTGGGGTAATTTAATATAGACAGTATATTAGGTAAGGTTATTAAAGTAATGTTATTTTTTCTTTGGTGTGATAAGGATAATGTGGTTATATAAGAGAATAATCTTATCCTTGGGACTTGCATGCTTAAATACTTAGGAATGAACTATTGTGATATCTGCAATCTATTTTTAAATGGCTATTAATATATGTGTATATCTGTGTGTGTGTGTGTTCGGTTTCTAGGGTTGTCATAACAAAATACTACAGACTGGGTGGCTTAAACAAAAGAAATTTATTTTTCTCACAGTCTGGAGGCTAGCAGTCCAAGATCAAGGTATTGGCAGAGTTAGTGTCTTCTGAGGCGTCTCTAGGCTTGCGGAAGGCTGCCTTCTCCCGGGTCTTCACGTGGCCCTCCCTCTGTGCGTGTTGCTGCCCAAACTTCCTCTTATCAGAGCACCGGTTGTGCTGGGGTAGGACCTAACCTACTGACCTCATTGTAACTTGGTGACCTCTTTAAAAAGCCTGTCTCCATATTCTGAGGTACCAGGGGTTAGGGCTTCAACATATGAACTTTAGGGGGATCATAGTTTGGCCCATAACAATATGCATTAGAGATAAATAAATAAAATAAAATACCAAATGTTAACAGATGGTGGTGAATCTGAGGGACGTTTGCGCAGGGGCCCCCTGCACTGTTCTTCAACTTTCCTGTAGATTTCCAGTTTTTCAAAATAAAAAATAAAAATAAATACAAGAAGAAGTATCTTGAAAAGAACAAAGCTTGTCCAGACACTATTATTTGAAAATATCCCTTGCCCCTCACTGAGTGAGAATTATCCTTTCTTGTCCCATTGCCTGTACCTGCTTGGCCATATGCATCCTGTTGATATAGGTAGTTCTAGATCAGTCCTGTTGACAGAAAAGGCACGAAGCGAAAGCAAGTGCTATATGATACTGTAAATACTGTATGGTACCATTTATTTGAAGTTGTACCGTCCATGGATACATATGCAATCCAAATATAAACATATGAACTTCAGAACAGTGTCTGCCTCTGAGGAAGAAAAGAAAGGGGAAGAGAGATACACAGTGGGTTGTTTTATTTTTTAACTACTTAAAAAAAAAAACAGAAAACTTACCCAGAAATGGAAAAATGCTAATATTTGTTAAATAAACACAGATTTTCTCATCGGTCACATGAAATTGCTGTTTCTGTAGGTCAGAAATGGCCGGACAGCCACAATTTCGTTCATCTTGCCAGTATTCTAGATATTTTCCTGCAATGCTGAAATATTACAATAAAAAAAAGAAAACTAATGATATCAAATGAATTGAAGCAAATAATCAACAAATACAACCCAAGCACATCGATAGCCTTTCTCCCTTGCCTGAGAAAAGATGTTTTCTCCCCACAGAGTGTTGGCGTCCTGGAGGGTGGGAAGTTGGGGGTGCTGCCTGCACTCAAATACCCTGAGGAGCAGGGTGGAGGGACTCTGAGTTCCTCAATGGGACAGAGTGTTTTCTGACTTTCTCTTGCAGATGGGAATCTTAGCTAACCAAGGAATAGTGACTGGGGGAGAGAGAGACATCAAGCATTGAAAACTGTCCTAGCTAAGTTTCTGGCTAGAAGAAGTAGGTTTCAGAATCCACTGGGGAGTTGCAAGCAAAAGGGCGGAGACCCATGTAAAACCATCAATCTCGTGTTACTGCCAGGGTAGAAAAACAGTGGATCCCCATAATTCACCAATTCGGCATTTGTGAATTCACCTGTTTTCCAAAGTTTATTTGTAACCCCCAAATTAATACTCACTGCACTTTCTCGGTTATTTGGGGACATGTGCAGAGAGGCAAAAAATTGTGTTGCTCAGCTCCCAGGTTCCTACCTGAGGTCGAGCCAGGTGACATGCTACCTTCTGGTTTCAGCTCTCATTCTGAGAACAATGTCTTTTTTCAAGTCTAATTAATGCCACATGTTTTGCATTTTTGTGCTTTTTGCTGGTAATTTTGCTGTTTAAAATGACCCCCAGTGCAGTGCTGGAGTGCTATCTAGTGTCCCTAAGAGTAAGAAGGCTGTGATGCACCTTATGGAGAAAATACGTGTGTCTCATAGTTTCTTTTAGGCATGAATTATATTGCTGCTGGCCATGAATTCAATGTTAACAGGTCAACTATGTGTTAAATAAAACGTCTTTAAACAGAAACACAAATAAAACAAGGTTATTATTGCTTAGTTGATGAAACTTTTGTGGCTAGAGGTTTGCAGGAATCTAACTCTCTAGTTCCCTTGGGAGAAACAGTTCAGTATTTAATAATTCAAAGACTTGATAGAACATGACTATTTGAATATTGAGAATTGACTGTAATCAGAAGGAACTGCTTTGAGTGACAAACAAGATTTAACCTCAGAGTTTCAAATGCCAAGATGTCCTTGGAAGTGATGGTGGACAGTGCCCAAAAGTTCTTGTGCAGGACTCATCACAGACATGATGCAGTGATGGGTAGCACTTGGTTCCCTAACATGCAGGACCTGAATTTAGTGGGGTGGAAAAGGAGAAAATGTAGTTAGCAATGGGGCTTTATGGATAACTTGCTCTTCCAAGCCATCACTTAGGTGAAGAATAGAGATGGCCCCAGAATAAATCTGGCTATAAACCACACCCCAGTTGACCTTTTTTTTTAGTCCATAGTTTGCAGATAAAAGAAAAAGAAACGCTGAAATAGTAATATAAAGAAATATTCTGATGCACAATACTGTGTCCATGCAAAAGAAGCATCTGTCATCCACAGAGACATAAGATTAACGATGAGTCCAAACTGGAAACCAGTGAAAGGAAACTCATTGTTTCTTCAAATTGTCTAGTTTAGCCATTCTAAGTAGGGGCATAGGTCCTGACCTATAGCAGGTGCTGGGTAAAGCCTGGTAGTGCTACTAGCTATCCATTTTTCCTTTCACCTCCATCTCATTGTAATAAAACATTTCTGCAGCCAGGAGGCAGTATAGAATACTGGTTAAGAGTTGGGTCCTGGGAGCTGAGAGCTCTGTGCTGTCCAACTTTGAACAAATTACGTAATTGATCTATATACCTCAATTTCCTCATTTGTAACTTGGATATAATAATAACACTTAATGCATAAAGTTGTTTGAGGATTGATATACTCCAAACAATGGGATGCCCAGAATTTAGAAATCATTTAACAAATGCTAACTAGTATTATAAGTTTTTATAACCATCATCGACTCTCATTTAAGAATATCGTATTTGGCCTGTGTACAGCAGTTGTTCATATTTAAAGAACTTTATAGACAATAACTCTGCTAGAAAATAACTGTGCATTCGTTTGCTTTGATTCATTCAAATAGGCTAACTAGACAATGCTCAATGTTAGCAAAGAGCTTCCTGAAGGACTAGCATATGGGACTCTCCTTTTGTTTCTTTTCTTCTTTTCCATCAAGGAATACATACTTAAATGTGACCTCTATTTGCTATATTTTGATAATCTGATACCTTGCAGCAAAGTACCTTTCCTGAACTACTAATTTGTAATTTGTTATCTGTAGATTTTAATTCCCTCATTTTGAGTAAATAGCAAAGATCCTTAATGTTTTCTGGGCCAGGGAATTTTTGCAGAACAGAAATCAAAAGCCCACAACTCTTCCTGCCTCCTGCGAAAGTAAGCACTCAGAAGAGACTGTGTTGGGTGTCCCTGAGGGGAGAGGAGAGAGGTGCAGCTCTTTAGAGAGAACAAAGGTGAGGTGGAGAATGGGGAATATCCTTCTGGACTTGTGAAAGGAGAGAGCATTTTCTGCAAACTCATCCCGCCCCGTATCAGCACCTAGAAGATGAGGCACAGACACCAAGGAGGGGACTCTGGGCATGGGGCTCCCAGCCTCAGCAAAATTACTTTGCCCACAGTAGCAAAGAAGCACGGGTTATAGGACTATATAGGACCCTGTGAACCAAGACAATGGGACTATTGGTGTGGAAGTGACAGAAACAGAGACCTCCCTGTCCTTTGTCATGCAAGACCTGCGCATACCTGCTATAGGGGAAGCCCCAGTAGCTACTGGAAACAAATCTCCCATCCTCGCTTAGAGAGATGAGGGGCTAGAAACCCAATCCAAGTTATCTGAAAGAAAGAAAGAGAACAGATTTCCTGAGCATGGAGTTTGTGGCCTGAGGTTTAGAAGGACCACCCAGCGAAACAAGGGACAGAGAATCTTCCTAAATGGGGATGGGAGGGAGAGAGAAATTATTATCTGTGGCATGTCACTCTACTTATATGAAAACATAAGTATTTGTACCTAAGCGTTATCGAATATTCAAGGCATTTGACTCTTCTTGAAAATGATCTTCAGGGGCAGGAATTATGGGAAAAATTAAGAGAAGCAAAGTTAATCTCAGATAAAATTCATTGTTTAGGCTGGAAACAAAATTTAGTAAAGAAATGGTTGTTCTATCTCAGTCAAAAATGTGCAAGAAAACGTTTCTGATCAACTACCCAACACCGGGTTAACACTTAGAGGCAAACCCTACAGGAGATTTTAACCTGCACATCATTTTCTTCCTTTTTGCATTATTTCTGACATGGAAGATTTTCATAAAAAGAAATGAGATCACCAGGATGGTAATGAGATGATTGTACCAGACCAATATTGAGTCATTGTAATCACAACAACCTTAACAATGCTACCATCATAGGTTTAGTCTCTTATATTATTTTAAAGGTAGAATCATGTCTTTAAGGCAACCCCCTCATTTTGGTGTTGTATTTAGTAGTCTAAATTCTACCATGACAATACCAAGTTGTCTAAATAAGTTAAATAAACATACACACATGTGCCTGCAGATTTCCCTGCCTCCACAGACAGGCAAATTAAATTTGTATCTACTTTCTCTGCACTAACTGAGCTAGAAAAGTGAAGTCTTATTCTCAGCATACATTATTGATCAGGGGTTGAGAAGTCAAATGACTATGTATGCGCCAGGAAGGTGGGGTCAATTGTTTGTGCATTAGGGACCATTTGCCCCCCCATCTAAGTAGACCACACTGATTATTTCTAATAGGTGGTGGTCCTCTAAAGGGATGATGGTCCCATAAGAACAGGCCTCCCAATTTTTAAAAGTGAACTAGCCATTCAGATTTTCAATGTCAAAATCATCAATTTTTTAATGTTGGCAACTAGTTTGAAAATGTTAAAAAGCAAGCTGTTGTCCAAACCAAGCATATTTGCCATGGGCTGTCAGCTTGTGGCCTCTGCTATGGAATACATTGTATTAATGCTATTGACAGCTCAGAATGTTTAAATGCAGTATATTCAAGAGCCTGTGTGTGCGTGTTTGTGTGTGTGTGTGTGTGAGATGGGGGAGTTTGTCCCCTGCTATGGATTACATTGTATTAATGTTATTGACAGCTCAGAATGTTTAAATGCAGTATATTCAAGAGCGTGTGTGTGTGTGTGTGTGTGTGTGTGTGTGTGTGTGTGTGTGTGAGATGGGGGAGTTTGTATTGTGTTAAAGGGTGAAGAAATAGAGGGAGGAAGATAACCAGAAGCAAGTGGTCTTGCTTTTATACCTTAAGCCCTTCAGAATTCATATTCACCCCTGCTCTATTGCTGCTTGGGCATAAATCAAAGTCCCCCTGAGAAGCCCAGAACATGTCATTTGGATGTGACCTCATGCCTGGCCCCTGTGGGGTGTGGATGATGGAACTCTGTTATGATACCGAAGTTCTGCAGAAGAAGCACACTCCCCCTGAGCCTTAGCTCAAGAAAACTCCAGATGGTGTGAGTCATCCATAGCTTAAAGAGGCAGCGTTCTCTTTCCCTGGGAAATCAGAAGAGTCTCTTATCAATACTTGATAACTTCAGTTACAGGGCTGGGATTAAGGTGAAGCAAGCACGGCATCTACCATGCAAAGTTCAAAGAACTAGATTGTTATTTGGCTTAAGAAAAGAATGAAGTGCTCATGCATGCCACCACATGGATAAATCACGACAACATGAGAAGTGAAAGAAGCCAGTTACAAAAGACCACGCGTTACATGATCCCAGCTATATGAAATGTCCAGAATAGGAAAATCCATAGAGATAGAAAGTAAATTAGCAGTCGCCCGAGAGTATGGATGGGGGTGGGGTAAAGTGCAAAAATAGGGAGTGGCTGCCAGTGGGTAATGGGTTTCTTTAGGGGGTGATGAACAAATTCATGGTTCCACAACTGTGAAGAGACTACAAACCACTGAGTCGTGCACTTCAGACACGTGAATTGTCTGGTATGTGAACTCTATCTCAATAAAGCTGTTACAACATTAAATAAATGAACAATAAGAGACACAGACTTCCCTCAACTGGAAGGAGTCATTTTGGGGCCCGAAAGGGAACATTTAAGGAGGCACCACTCCTTGTGCGATGCTAAGAAGAATGCCTCCCTGGTGCCTGGCTTACCCCACCCGACTCCATCTAAGCCGGAATGAAACTGCCCTAGGGTTATCCAAACATCGACCACTGCTCCACTGTCGGGTTCTATTTAATTTTTCTTCCTCCTACATTCATTGATTCACTCTACAAAGAAGCATGTGTTTCATGTCCAATCTCAGTTATAGGATAAAAATAAGACCTTTGATTCTGGGAATCTTAGAGTCTGGTTGGGGGGTGGTCTTAGCCTTTTTGTGTGTCATCGACCTTTGGACCACTTCCCAGATTCTTTTTTTAATCATACAAAAACTATTGAGTATGGTGGCTTAGCACAACACTTTTCAAAAACAAAGAGAAAATTTCCTAAAAATGTGACTGAGACTGCAAACCTGAGAATGTTTTTAAATGCATAAAAATAAAACAGACAAGACTGTAAAGGAAACAAATTACAGTGAACACAGGTATTAGAATATAAAGAAATTGTATGATAGCCATCTACATGCTTTTCTATTAACGCATTAAATGACAAATCTGGCGTGTATTTAATCACTACCATACTTTCGAAGCAGAGATGAAGGATCCAACATTTATGAAGAGGGCTGAAAATATTTGCCATTTCCATGATTACAAGTCACAGGCATTCTTAATATACCTGTGGTCCGTTGCTCCCCACCCCTCGTAATTGTAGACAATGCTAAATTTCAGTGAGAAGTTAGTGACAATAAAGATGTATTTTTTTTTCCATTCAAGTTCACAGACCCCCTTGAACCTAGGGAACCTCTTGGGATTTTGGACCAGAGTTTAAGAGCCTCTGGTAGTGGGGAGACTGTGCATGGCAGCAATATAGCCTGGGGACAGCATGGCAGTGGAGGGGAGAGTCAGCTCCTGGTTAGCCTATCTACTCCACCTAACTGTGGGACCTAGGCAAGTTTCCTGAGCCTCAGTTTCCTCACCTGTAAAGAGGAGCTAGTGTCAGTGGGCACCTCACAGTGTTGTCATGCAGATGAGCTAAACACCTGTCTGGCAAGAAGCAAAGGTGATGTTCATGTTTTTGGCACCCCTGTGACCGTCTTGGTTCACAGGAGTAGCCAGTCAGGCTTTCTGACTTCTTTAAAAAAATCAGTATTCAATTTAGCTGAAGTACAAGTTTAAAACCTTGTTTCTTTGTTTAAGCTATGTAATCTACTTTAAAATCTTATCCTAAGTCTAACAGATTATAACAATCGACAAACCTTTAAGAGGTACTTGACTATCACGCAGTGTCACTTACAAATGCTTTCAAATATTTTAAACTGCATTTATATATACTACCAGTTAGATTTCCTTTAAATACTCAGCTGTCGCCTGCTTTGCTACTCAGAGCCTGGGTGTGGTCCCCTGAACCTGGGCTTCATCTCAGCACTTGCTAGAAAGTTCCAAACCCCCAGCGCCATCCAAGAGCTTCTGCAGCAAAATCTGCCTTTTCACAAAGTCCCCAGCGAATATTAGGCTTGGGAGAGCTGGGAATTCACTGGCTAGCTGAGCTTTTCAAAGTAATTTGTCTACTTTTATAAATACTGTATGTGAAACTTAGGTTCTCTTAAATGTTCCAACAATCTACGTAAATGTAATACATTTCATTTTTTACTCATGTTTAAATCAATTACTCAAATAGACATTTTGAATTGGCATTAGAAGGCTATTCTGTTAATCCAATGGTGCAACTTTTCTCAAATACACAAAATATCAAATTGGCACAAATTCCTTATCTCCGTAATGTTAAGTACTATGATTTTGAATTATTTCTAACTTTTAAAAATTATTCCAGGGTTTTAAGAGATGTTTACGTACTAAAAGTAACCTATTATATTGTCCCACATAATTTTAGCTCACTGGTTAATTCTATTAAGTATTTAAAAGATGAACCCCAATCCTATACAAAGCCATTTCAGAAAACAGGAACATTTCCAACTCAGTCCAGGAGTCCCTATTGCCCTGATAAAGATATCAAAAGAAAAGAAAACCACAGACTCATGTCCCATGAAAAAATCCCTAACGAAATAATAGCAAATTGAATTCATTAATATATAGAAGGATTATATGACCAAGTAGTATTTATCTCACATAAGTTTGGAGGTTATCTTCCCATGTAATTTCTGGTACCACTTCACCCTCACAACACAATGTTATTAGATTGGATTCTAGGTATCTCTTAGGGCCTTTTCTATTCAGGCAGGACTTTTACATGAAGCACTTGTTCTTTTTTTTTTAAGGTATTATTGATATACACTCTTATGAAGGTTTCACATGAAAAAACAATGTGGTTACTGCATTTACCCATATTATCAAGTCCCCACCCATACCCCAATGCAGTCACTGTCCATCAGTGTAGTAAGATGCCACAGATTCACTATTTGCCTTCTCTGTGCTATCCTGTTTTCCCCGGGATCCCCCACACCATGTGTGCTAAACATAATACCCCTCAATCCCCTTCTCCCCCCCTCTCCACCCGCCCTCCCACACCCCTTCCCCTTTGGTAACCACTAGAGTTCCTTCTTGGAGTCTCTGAGTCTGTTGCTATTTTGTTCCTTCAGTTTTGACGAAGCACTTATTCTTGACTTTTGTTTTAAGTGTAATGAGGGAACAGCAAGATCATGTAAGAGGTGCACTGGACATTTAAAGGAGTCTAGGTTGGTGTGGGAGAATCAGGGAGTCACACTGACTCTACAGCAGTATGAGTCTGTGCCTGAGAGGAGAGTGGGTACCATGGAACGTTCTGGAAGGAGAGAGAATGGACTGTGTAAAGTGACCTGCTGTCTCTATTCTAGCAGTAAAAGGGAGTGGGCAAGAAACTGAGAGAAGTGTGCCCCCTATAAACGGGCAAGGTCAGCCTGGGGAGGTGTTTCCTTTAGGGCAGTGTATGTACCAATGAGGAGAAAGCACCCCCAAGCCCACGCCCCTGTACTTTACTCCAGGCAGATGCTTAACAAGGATAGTTTCTTTTCCCTTTTGGGAGAAACATTTTTAAATAACCATAACAATACAGTAATTATATTTTACTTTTGTTTCTAATTACGAACTCAAGATCAGATATTAAGTTCCTTTCATTACTTTGCAAATAAGCAGCTCATCCGGCTGGCTGCCCACGATTGGATAAGGGTCATAAATATTTTGTTGGCCCAACTAATTGTGGTTGCTTTCATTTTGTCCCTGATAACTTTCATTTCCTTCCATGAAACTTCAAGAACTTCCTATGGGGCAAAGATGATGAGAGCTGAGACCATTGATCACTTGCAGACATTTTTGTTAAATGAATGCTGCCATGTGTCTGCAGGGCCAGCCATACCGAATAGGAGCTCACTGAAAAAACAGTGGGAGGCGGCAGACGACTGAAAGAAAATGAAAGGTGATTCCTGCCTTTGTGCAGGGGGTATAAAGCATAATGCACATAATATAACATCTGACCCCAAATACATAGCTACCGTTCACTGAGCAACTATGGGACACGTGCACACACAGTTTAATTCTCACGAAAGCCTGGGGGAGGAAAGCATTGTCTTTTTCTTCCCTTTTACCCTATGAGAAAACTGAGGTTTTGAGAAATTAGGTGACTCCCCCAAGGTCCCCAGCGAGAAAGTGGTGGTGTCAGGTTTTGAACCCGCGCAGAGGGAGGTCCCAGGAGAAAAGCAGCTTCAGGCTAAGTTATAGTGGGTTTTAAGGGCTGAGAATTATTTTTAACTTTGCTATGATCATGGGCAGTTATTTCGTTAACGCGGTTCTCAGCATCCCTCTCTAAAGAGCGCGCCTTCACGCGGTGGTTAGGAGGCAACGAGAAGGTGCGCGCCCAGCGCGTCAGCACATTGCTGGTGTGTGACGCAGGCTCCCTCTGGACAGCAAGCGGGCCAGACTGACGTCACTGGTGACCCTCCGAGGGGACTCCGGTTCCTCCAATCCCAGGATGTGCGCTCGCTGTAGATTTCCCTGCTTTGACTTAAACAAACCCCTGAAACCCAAAGGGCACCCAAAATTTGCCTCAGCCAGCCCATTGCTGCGAATGAGATTTACCCGCCCGCACTCTTCTCCTTAATTCCATCCAGCTTCCCGAGGGTTTTTTTGTTTTTCGGCCTGTGAGAGGTCGGACGTGGCGGTCGGTGTGCACCCTGGGCTTGAAATCAGGGAGAGGAGAGGCCGCCACCCAAGCAGCGGCGTCTCCCGTGGGGCAAGCGGTCACTCGCCAAGTCCACGCTCCGGGGGGGACCTCGGCGACAGACAAGACATTACAACCCCCTCCCAATTCGGCCCCCGCGAAGGGCCAGGCTGTCAGCGGGGTGGCGGGGCGGCGGGGCTGGTTTAAAACGTCCCACGCGCGGCCTTCTTACCCTGGTCTGTCCCTCCCCTCCCCTCCCCCGCCTCGGGCCCAGGCGCCGGGGGCAGGGCCAGAGAGGGTGCGGCGCGCTCCCGCCCCTGCCGCGCACCCGCGCACTGGAAGGTGCTGCCGGCTCCAGCCGCGCCGATCCGCGCGCGCCGACCCGCACCATGCCCCGCATAGATGCGGACCTCAAGCTGGACTTCCAGGACGTCCTGCTCCGACCCAAGCGAAGCAGCCTCAGGAGCCGAGCTGAGGTGGGACCGCACTGGGGGTGGGATTTTTTTTCCCCGGGTAGTGCGGGGCAGGGGCGAAAGGCAGTGCGATACGGCAACCTTGCAGCCGTTCTGTGGGGTCTGAGGACGGATGGGGTGCTGACCTCCTTTGCCCTCCCTCTTCCGCACCCCTGAGAAAGGAGAAAGGCCCCTGGTTCCCTGCCAGGACATGTGTTTTAAGGAGCCTAGCTCAGGCCTAAAATTCTGAGTGGGCAGGAGGTGGATACATTATAACTAGACCATCGAGGAGCAAAGGTCAGGTGCTAACTGATTTAGAAAGCATGGGGCAGGGGGCTTGGAGAGGTGCACACAGAGGGGAAGGGCACAAAGGAGAAGCGACTAAGGAGCCTGGGGCTTCTGGCAGCGTCTCTCAGTGCCGAGAACAGCTCTATGCATTCAGCAACAGAATTCCTTTAAAAGGTCTGCAAACTAGGGAAACTCCAGGGTGAAAGGTCAGGGTTTACTTCCTGCGTCTCGGTGGTCTTGCTGGAAGTGAGGCTGGGGACTGTGCCTGGCGCAGCGTACTTACTGGACAGTCACATCCTCACAGCCCTAGGGAGGCTGAAAGGACTGGAGTGCAGGTGTGGTGGGGGTGGTATTGGACCCCAAGTCCTTGATGAGGTGATGAGATCAAAGCCTGAGGAACAGGTGGAACCTGGACTGGAAATAGCCCAGGGATGGGGTGTGGGGACAGGGATGCCCCTCACGGGGAGGAGGAAGGTCAGACCCTGAAGGTTAAACTATTTGCAGAGGTCTGCAGAGTCCCCTGAAAGGGTGTGTGCGGGACACCATGGCTTTGCTTGGTCTGCTGGGGGCTGGAGAAGGTGAGGAAACGGCTCCAGCTGGAGGCTGGGGCCGTAGGAGTAAACAGGAGAGGGCCGAGCCAGCACACTGTCCATAGGCCCTACTCCAGAAGACCATAAATAATCCCCTTGCAAGAAACTCGGCTGCCTGCCTGTTCCTGTGCTGACTGCAGAGCCTGGTGCTGTGAGCCCATGGCTCGTTTGCATGAGGGGAACCTCCTGGTTCAGCCAGTGAGCAGAATCAAGGTCCCCTCTCAAGTAGAAGCGTGGGCAGCTGGAGCTGGAGAGGATGAGACAGGACTGGAATGGGAAGGCGGGGAATGAATAACCCTTACCACCTTACACTGGACTACTCTGCTCCTGTCCTTCGTCATGTCCTTTCAGGTGCCAAAGAGTGGCGCAGACTCTCAGAAGAAAAATAAAGTTTGAATGGCTGGCCCAGGCTTCCTGAAGTATAAGCAGTGGCCTGTACTTAAGGCCAGATCAAGATGAGATGTAGGGGTTCTGGGTACACTAACAATTTGGTGGCCTCTGTATTCTTTAAATATTTTCTCAAAATTCACTTCGTAGAGAGAAACTTACTTTTAAAAGAAAAATTATATGCTTAAAACAAGGATGTCTTATATGTGTTTCTGAACTAGGAAACATTTTGAAAAAATAAAGCACTTATTAGAATTTATGTAATAGAATAAAATACTTTCCCAGGGAATAATATGACTTCATGCATACATTATTTTGGTTTCATAATTTGGGCTGATGGAAACTACTGATGCCCAGCTTCCAATGGCACCTCGCAGTCTACATGTGCACGGTGGGAACTCTGTGACTTGAGAGATGTTTGCATATTTCCACTTCTGTGCGAGTGTGCTGGGAAACCTGAGTTAACTGGCATGGCCCTTCCAGTTGGTTCTGGCCCGTAATGGTTAAACTGCCTGGCTGGCCACTCCCCATAATTTGCCTGCCTGCTTCAGTGATACCAAGGGATCTAGGTAGGCTGGATCCCCTCTCGGTGGTTTCTCAGTTTGCTTGTGCATTCCTGGAATTTACTGTAGGCAGATAAAAACTTCACTGAGCAGATAGAAGCCTAAAATGTACGTCCCCTAGCAACAGTAATACCTGAATGCACATTTGAAATTAAATGGTAAATGACTGACTTTGAGCCTAACCGGACCGCAGATTTGAGTGGAGCCAGGAAAGAAAACATACCTGTGAGCGGAGTCTGGCTGGAAAGGGAGAATTTAGACTGTTGACAAGGTCTGTCATTGCAGCAGTGTTGCTGAGAGCCAGCCTCTGATGGGTCATTAGGCAGTGAGCAGGAAACGGAGAGAAAGTCAGAGCGATCCGCCACTCAGAAGGTCTAGTGGTCCTGCAAGGGCGTTTCCACAAGCATGAAGAAATGAATTCGAGGTCAGCTTCCAGAGGCAGAGGCTGGCCCGGCGACCATACTCTGATTGTACCAGATGGGCAGTCATCTCTCAAGTGTTCATCTGTTGCATTTGCTCCTGACTCTGCAAGTCCCTGCTCCACAAGAATAAAGTACCACAGGGCAGTATGGGGATATTTGGGTAATCTTTTCAAAGGAAGTGACGTGTGTTGACTGAGGCAAGATCTTTGTCCTTCCTTCATATACTGATGAGGTTGTGTCATTCCTTGACTCCCTGAGTTTTCTTCCTGGGGACCCATTCCTGCCTCTGATGCCCCATCCTAGTCCTTTTCCTGATAAGATTTAAAAATACCCTTAAAAATGCAACCATAACTTTGGAAGTCAGACATTGAAGGATTTCGCAGCAGGATTGGCCGCCTGTCCTAAACAGAGAAGACATGACTCAGTGAGCGTTCAGCTTCCTTAAAATTCTAGTATAATTTTTTCACTAGCAGTCCCGTGAGAAACAGACCAGCTCCAGGGAGCTCTCCGCCTCAGTGGCCTGCGGACAGGTAGGGGGATGAGACCTTGGCAGAGAGGGGGAGCATGGGGCTGGCAGAAAGGACACCTGGGTGCCAATCCGCACAGCGCAGTGTTAGCTTATTACCTTGGCTCTGTAGTCGTTTCTCGGGGCTGCTGTAACCAAGTGCCACAGACGGGGTGGCTTACACAGTAAAGCTCTGTCTCACAGTTCTGGAGGTGGAAGGGGCCAGACCCAGATGCCCACAGGCTGCTTCCTTCCCAGGGCTGTGAGGCAGACTCTGTCCCAGGCCTCTGTCCTGCCTTCTGTTATTTACACACCAGCTGTTGTGGTCCTGGGCTTTTCGATGCGTCAGTCTGATCTCAGTGTCCATCTGCATGTGATGCTCTGCCTTCCTGTGTGTGTCCAGATTTCCTTTCTTCATGAGAACTCCAGTCGCACTGGAGTAGGGCCCACCCTAATGACCTCATCTTACCTTGACTGTCCAATTTCCAAATCAGGTCACATTCACAGGTACCGGTGGTTGGCATTTCAACATCTTTTTGGGGAGACATGGTTCAAACCTTAACTGCCTCCATGAATTTTGCCCTTTAAATTAAAGGGTTTGATGAGACTTGTTCTTGTTGAATGCATCAGTCACCTAGGGAGATACTCCAAAATCCACACATTGTCTCAACACAAAGATTCTGATGTATTAAGTTGGGGCAGCCTGAGCATGTGTATTTTGGCAGTCATCCCGTGATGCCCATGTGCACACCGATGCCCTGGACGGGCCACTGGAGCCCTTGCCATTTGCAGATCCCTGTGCCTCACTTTTATGCACAGTTGCATGCACTTCTCTGGACCCTGACAACTGATGGTTCCAGGGTTCAGAGCACGTCCAGAGGGCTGGGCTGGAGCCTAACAAGCATTGTCTTGGAAAAGGCTGAGGCCAGAAGACAATATAATTCTTACAGCTTAGCCAGACATTAATTTATTCCATACTTTTTGACCCACTGGGACTAATTGTCCTTAGACTTACAATCTACAGGTGAGACAGATAATGAGTAATCTATTTAATGAGGTAATTGCTTTAATCAGTACCATCCATAGATGTATGCAAAAGGAGCCCCTGCCCTGGACCCCACTTCTGTTCCCCTGACCCATGTCACTGGACAGGGCTGGAGAGCCATGCCTTTCCCTCTAGGCCATGTTCTACATACTCAGGATCCTGGTTTTCCCCACCCAAAGGACTGGATGCTGATTCCAAGGCCTGCAAGGGCCTCTTCCCCAGGGCCAGCCATGCTGCAGGTAATCCAGCCTCTGAAGAGTGGCAGATGGCACCTGTCTGGGATGGATGTGTGTGTACAGCTTGATGTCCAGACTGTTGCAGAATGTTGCAACTAAGAGGCCCCTTGAGTTATCTTCCAGAATGTAGGTATACCTTACTTTATTGAAGTAGAGCCAGGGATCCTAATGAAGTGGAGAAAGGGATACGCTGCCATACATGCTCATACAAAGGGGTGTCCACGTGTATACACAGGAGTAGGGTGAGAAGAGGAGGAGGTGTGATGGGGTGCCAGGGCTGGCTCCTCATGGCAGCATGTTCTGGTGCTTTCCAAGTGGTTAACAAAGTTGTGTTTGTCCAGGCAGGATGACAGAACAAAATTTATGCATCAGGTTATTAGCTTGATTCATAACATTGGGATAGTTAGACATGTGGGAGGTGGCCTTCCATTTGTACTTCAGAGCCCCCAAGTGTTGGGCTGTAGAGCAGACTTTTGAAAGTGTGTTTAAAGAGCTGCAGAAACATGTGTTTTTTAGGTGAGGTAGTGGTAGTTTATTACTTTATGTTCCCCTTCAAATCAAGCTTAGTGGGGTGGGAATTTGGAGCTGCTGTATTTGGTGCCTGAATGCCCAGTTTTGGTCCCAGGAGGTTGGAATATTTAAAATATTTCTCTCTCTCAGGGAACAGCTCGTCTATCTTGTGTGTGCATGTGTGCCTGTGTGGATAAGGTCAGGGAAGATAATGTTATTTCTCATTCTCAGAATTAAGGATTACACAGAATCTACTGTGTGAGGACGATCAGAACTGAGGGGAAGAGTTCATTGTCAAGGCTGACCTCTCCCACGCAGGGCTCTGTTTCTTGTGTACTGCTGATAGGTGTTGGAGTGCCAGGGAAAACCCGGTCCGGGGGTAACAGCTCTCCCCATGCATGATGGGAGGAGTACAAGAGTAATCTAAGACCACGGAATTCTGATTATCTTAATTAAGATAATTAATTAAGCCCATGAAGCCAGAAAGTTAGAGGGCCATTAGCAACACAGAAGGTTGCAACTAGTAGACCCCTTCTGTTACCTCTCAGAATGGAAGACATTTGCTGCTTCAGTGAAGTAGCACCGAGAATCCGAATGGAGGAAGTGGAGAAAGGGATGAGCTGTCAGAGATGCCCAGGCGGCGACAGCGTGTCACTTTGCCTCACTGATGGCTGTGTCAGGCCAGTGTGGTCAGGCTTGTGACATCATCCGGCCAGGAAGCCTTCTGGACCTGGAGCCCTGAGAGCTGAGTTAAGTCAAAAGCCCTGAGCTGGAGTTAAAACAGGAGGGCCCTCCCTCCAGCTGTTTGCAAGTCAGAGGAACATGTGTCCATATGCGTGGCCATATGCTGCAGTGTAATTCCTTCCAGCTCTTTGAAAGATGCTCATTGTCACAAAACAGCTGAGACGGTCAAAGAGTTAAGGGATTAATGGTCTGCAGCTCACTGCAGGGTGGATTTGGAGTGTGCTGCTCTTGGGAGGTGAGAATTAAGGGCCACGGTTGGCAGGGAAGAGTGGAGTGGATTTTCCCAGAGGGACATGGTCCCTTGGAAGTGGGGGAAGATAACATACATGTGGGTGTCTAAGACTGGGATGAGCCAGCTGGGGACAGACTATGGCGGTGGGATGGGAGAGGCTACTGAGGGAGAGAGCTGGCGAAGGCTTAGCTTAAGGCAGAACACCCAGCGCCCTGTACTGGTGTTCGATGATGTAAGGAGCCTGGGCCACCTTTTGTACCTATTACTCAGTGTCCTGTCTTTGTAACACCTGGTCCAACCAGTGGACAAAGGGACGTATACTTACTTTGTGTTCTTCCCACTTGCCCCTAGAAATTCTGCACAAATCACATAAAGAGCGAAGCACTTCTTTTTCCTTGTTGCCAACAGGTGGATCTTGAGCGCACCTTCACATTTCGAAACTCGAAGCAGACCTACTCAGGGATTCCCATCATCGTAGCCAACATGGACACCGTCGGGACGTTTGAGATGGCAGCCGTGATGTCACAGGTAGGTCAGGGGGCTTTTTTCCCTCTGTTGCTCACACTGGGCAGGTGGTCAGGAGCCCACCTGGATGCATTCAAATGCAGGGAATGGGAGAAAAGTGAGGCACTTTGGGTCACTGGCTGTGGCCAAAAGATGTCATTCTGATTGTTGCTAGAAGCACTTCTTTTCAAACAGAAGATAGAATCTGGACTTGGCATTCAGTGAGTTGGTCTCCATCTGTATCTTTTTTTCCCTTGAGAATGTCCATGATAGTTTAGGAAATTACAGATACAAAAAGAAGTTGGGCATTGTGCCATGTTATAGAAGAATGACAGCACCTTTAAAATTAAGACAACTGCTTTGTATACAGTCTGTGCTATTGCATTTATTACATGATTATGTAGAAAACATTTATTGAGCATTTCTGTGCCAAACACTGGATATAATGTATATAATGGCACAATTCCACCAGGTAGGTTGCTTTTACAGATGAGGACACTGAGACAGAGAGGGAGAGGAGAGGTGACTTGGTCTGGGCATTCGGCTAGGTAGAGACACTGCCAAGGTTCAAACCCAATTCCAGAATAAGGAATTTGCTTCCCAATTTATACCGACAGATAACAGCACACGTTCAAGATCTCTTTTAGCCAATTACCAGTCTGATTTCCTTTAAAGGGAGCAGCTAGTATACCGGCCTTGGGGAAAATAAAGGAAAAAGCCATTTGTGGGCAGGACCTGAGCCTCATGCAGCTGTGTGTGGGGCGCAGCACGCCTTATTCATCCTAGATGTGGAATGTTTGCTTCTGACGTGCTTTGGCGGTGCCTGCCAGGTGAAAAGATAAGTCCAATTAGTTGAAAGAGCTTCTTGCTGTGGGTAGCAAGTCTAACCTCAGGAGGTGCTGGGATTCATCATTATATAGTGATTAGAAAGTAGATTTTCAAACAAATTATGATCTCAAAAAATTGGAGTAGAGGGTGGTCTGTCTCCAAGATCAGTTGTATTATAGTCTTACAGTCAGTCATCCCTCAGCCCCTGCCGAGCATTGGGCTGGAGGCTAATACATTAATTGGCAAAGGAATTTGTATTTTTCTCCCCCTATCTTTTCCTAGCTAAACTCTGTGATCAGCCATCACCAGTAATGAGTTATGTATTAATGTAAAAGTGGGCGGAATCAGAGCAATAAATAGCCCTGTATCAGATGATCAGTCCATGAAAATGTAGAACTTGCTGTGCTTATTTCATAGGGGAGACTCCCCCCTTAATGAGACAGCGCACCATGAAATAGCATGCGTGGGCACCATGAATTTTCTATTGCTAGGATCCACTGAGTGAATAAACTTATAGAATTTTAGAATGGGAAATTGTAGCTGGGGAAATAGACCCACATAAGAGAGAAGCCCCCACACAGGGCAGTGAGCCAGAGCTCTGTAGTCAGATGTCAGTTTGGCTTTGGTCTTCGTCCCTTATTGGCCAAGCAGTTGTTCACTTCTTAAATTTCTTAAGCTCCATTTTTGCTCCCTAAGCTAATATTACCGTACAGAATTGTTCTGAGAAGTGAATGAAATAATGTGGGCAGAGTACTTACACAGCATATAAACGTGACGTTGATAGTCATAGATTTAGGATTATGATTTATATAATTCCGTCAAGAACACCTCCTTCAAGAATGCCCGCTGTCCGATGGGTTTAGTTTGTAGCAAGAAATGTATAGGTTGTGAACACAAAGAAAAGCCATCTGTCTAAGTGGAGGTCCCTCCGGTCTGGCTAAGCACCTTTGCCTCAGGCTGTGCTTCGTGCGGGCTGGGGACCTGCTGTGGTACTGCTCAGAGCCTAGCTCAGGTGGGGGGCTGCTGCAGGGCTTGGAGAACACACCCATACTCTCCCCGCCTCCTGGCAGAGCCTCCTAAGTCATGAACACTGCATTGTCTGATCAGATTAGAATGGAAAACATGGTTTTGTGATTTCACTGGTTACACCTTTGTCTATGATTTTTTTTTGGCTCCTAGGAGCATATTTAGAGCAAGTTAAGCGTGAATGGCCAGAACACCTGATACCTCACGCTGGTGTGGTGTTGGGTTTCCGCAAGAGAGAGCCTGCCGCCTTCCATCCTAACATGCCGTTTTGTTTCCTAGCACTCCATGTTTACAGCAATTCATAAGCATTACACCCTGGATGACTGGAAGCTTTTCGCTGCTAATCACCCTAAATGCCTGCAGGTAGGATTGCATCCTGGTTATCAGTTATAATGTTTGCAGGGGGAAGATCTTCAGGATTGTCTCAAGGGTTTGAATTGGCAGATAGGAAGTCCCGAGGGACCTAAGGAGAGGCAGATGTGGTTCCCGGCCCTTTATCATTTCCAGGGATTTGCTAAGGAAACCTGTTCTGTATCCTATCTGGAAAATACTAGGATTTACCCATTAGGAATATCTGCTTTTGTTCCTTGAAAGGTGGAGTGTTATGTCATGACAGCTTGGAGAAGACCTGTTATCTCCTGCCAGGGTGCATCCAGTCTGAACATTCCTTTGGCTATAGAAAAAACATTTAATTCTTATAAGCTGTTTTGGAGTTGAATCAACCATATGCACATGAGGATGGCTATGATCAAAAAAACAAAAAGTGTTGACATGGATGTGGAGAAATTAGAACCTTCCTACACTGCGGGTGGGAATGTCAAATGGTGCAGCGGCTGTGGAAAATATCATGGTGGTTCCTCAAAAGGCTAAACCTCAGAGTGACCGCATGACCCAGCAGTTCCGTGCTGGTATATCCATGCAATGGAATGTTATTCAGTTGTGAAAGGGAATGAAGTTGTGCTTCATGATATAACCTGGATGAACCTTGAAAACACTTTGCTAAATGAGAAAGCTGACGTGTACGATTCTGTTGCCATGAAATGTCAAACCCATAGAGACAGACAGCAGATGAAGGCAGGGAGATGGAAGGCTTGGAGGTGAAGGCTAAAGGGTATTGGAGTTTTTTTGTGGGGGAGATGAAAATGTTCAGAAGTGGACTCCCCTGATGGTTGCATGGCTGTGGATGGATATACTAAAAACCACTGCATTGTGCGCTTTGAATGCATGAATGGTGTGGTATGTGATTCTAACAATAAAGCTGTTATTAAAAAAAAAAAGGGAGGTTGAAAATATCACAGAGCCCCAGTGTAACACGTCTGACTGTCCACCTGGTGCATTCAGCGGTTCTGAGCCAGGGCCCGCTGGGAAGTCTCCGTGTTAGAGATGCTGCCCTCCATGATCCGTCAGTTGTGATGGGAGAGTGACTTCATATCATAATGCTTTTGAGGCTACATTGGCTTTTTTGTTTCTTTTTTTTTGGAGTGGGGGGCTATGCTTTATGTGTGCAATTTGACAAGTGAGAAGGCTGTTTTGGAGGTAAAAAAAATTCTGGCCCTTGCAAGTCTTTCATTTTTTGCCATGTTGTGTTCAAATGAATTATAATTGCATTGTCTTCTTCCCCACTACTCTGTAAGACGTCTGGGGAGCGATGTGTTACTGTTTTTTTTGGTCATGCGTCCGACTTCTTCGCGGGGGTTTCTGGCAATGTGTTGTTAGCTGGAACCTTAGCCTTCATTAGCAACTGTGTCATCTGACTTAGTGCTCTGACCCCTGCCATACTGAGGGAAAATGTTAAAGACTCAGTAACACAAAGAAAATAACCAGTCTCAAGTTCCACCTGCCAAACTGTAGCAGGAATGGATGGGAAAACTTAAGAAGTAGAAAGGCTTTAGTGGGAGGGAAAGATGTGTGGATTGGGCTGGTACCGCCCGACGGTCACCACGCGGCGGGGAAAACTGGAGTAAGTGTGTACCATGTTACCAGTCTGCTTACACTCCGCCTCTGGGTTGTAGCTACATTGTTGGGATTCTGAAGGAATGACAGGATATTAAGATATGTTCCTCCTCTGTGGCTTATGGTTTAGAGATGCAAATTAAAATATAGATATTTTTTAAAAAGGTGAGACACTGATTCTGGGCTCAGTCCCATGGCTTTGTGTCACTAAGGCATAAATTACTGAAAGCAAGTCTTTGGCCAAGGAGCGGATTTCCAGAGGAGCAGGGGGTGGGTTGGACGGCCCCCGGTGCTGTGTCGGGGAGGGACAGCGTCCTGGGGAGGGGCTGTGGTGGCATCTCAGGGCGGTTTGTTCTTGCACTTGGGAACATTTAAAAGGAACATTGGATCTCTATGTTTGGGTTACAGTTTGCATGTTGTGATGGTATTTGTCTTGGGAGTGGAAGTGAAAACAGGAAGGAGTTTTATCAGAGGAATTTTAGACATCTTCCCCTCCCTCCTCTTCCCTAAGTGAGATGCTCACAGTGGTGGAGCTTAGGCTGGAGGAAGCCTGTGTTGATAGGTCTCCCCTCATTCTTCGTGCCTCTTCTCTGGAAGAGGAGAATTTGCACCGACAGAACGTTCCACATAGAGAGCTTGAGGAAATTAAGCAAAAGCCAGGGACATGGTTTCCTGAGCATTTAAGCGTCTGTTTACTGCAAAGATGCCATGGCTGAGGTCCGGGGTTAAGGACCTATGCAATTTCATGGTGGGAAAGATATTGGAGGTGAAGTTTACTGAATCTCCTTTACCTCTGCTGTTGGGTTTTGCTTGAGCACTGTGTGTATATTTGATCAGGGTAAACTGCAAAGGGTCCCTGTATTGTCCCCACAATGGGCAAATGGCTGGAGGCAGGGTCTGACTTCTGAATCCTACTTACTGGTCGTGTCTTTGGCTCTTGGTTTATTTTGTTCCAGCACGTAGCTGTGAGTTCGGGCAGTGGGAAGAACGACGTGGAAAAGATGAGCAGTGTCCTGGAAGCCGTGCCGCAGATTAAGTTCATTTGCCTAGATGTGGCCAATGGATATTCCGAACATTTTGTGGAATTCGTGAAACTCGTCCGTGACAGATTTCCAGAACACACCATTATGGTAGGTATGGTGGAACCTCCTCTAGCTGGGGAAGCAAGGAGAGACCCCCTCAGGGCTTCAGGGGAACTTTATTCTTTTCCGAGCTTGTGGGACCTTTTTCTTGGGAGGCTAGTGGAGAATCATTAGGAAAAGGACAGGCAGGTCATGGTTTCTTGACAACAGTAATACCAGTGATTGAGTACCTACTGTGTTTCAGGAGTATACACCTGTTCTTTCTCTTCTGCGCATGTCTGTAAGGAGTAGAAGCTGTTGGCCCAGATTTACCACAGATGAGGAATTTGCAGCTCTGATTGGTTCTCACACTTAGGAATTTTCACAAGGTCACAGCAATGTTGAGCAGCAAAGCTGGGATTTAAAGCCAGGTTGGCCTGAAAGCTCAAGTGCTGCCCGAGACTTCCTGACATACCCCGTCCTTGGAGGCTGTAGTGACAGGGCTCCTTCTGTCCATGGGCCCTATGTGTGTGACCAATTTCTTCCTTCCGAATTCCGAGGTGGGAGATGGGCCTTCTCAGGTTTGCTCTAGGTGGTGGTAAGATTACTCTGTCTCATGACCCAACAATGCGTACGTATCTGTCCTGAGGCCCCAACTGGCTCGTTTGTCTCCAACCATTTGTGGTAACTTTTTCTCATGAAAACCAGAAAAATAAAAGCTGGACTTCTTGGAGAGCAGAAGCCTCCAGCTCCCAGCTGGGACCTGGTAGCCCATAAATGGCATTTGATACTAAACATAAAAGCTGTGAAACAGTTCCTGGGTGGTAGAAAGAACATGGCAGGAGAGGGGCCCGTTGTTTATCCTTTAGACAGTAGGAGGTGAAGCAGGCCCCCGGTTGCAGTTAACATGTTTTCTTATCTGAGGTGGTGGGATTTAGGTCTTTTCAGATCTTTTCAGCTTGCCTCTAGTGTTTTAATTGTTCTCCAGAGCAGTTAAATACATGGGACTAATAAACTTGGGTGGTTGTGCATTACATCTACTGGCATTTTAAGGTATAGAATTAGTTATGAGGGGTTAGGATTCAGAAATTACCTGGATTTCATGAAGCAACCTAGTGGCTCTGCTTTTTTTTTTCTTTAGTAATTCTTTTGTTAAATTGTGAAATGTGACATTTTAAAAAACAATTCAATCAAGTACATTTGAAGATCTTACTGCCTTTATTAAGCGACTCCAGATTATTAAGTGTCTGGCAGCATTCCATCCCACAAGTAAAGGTTTTATAGGAAGGAAGGTGGGCTAAGAAATTATTAGCAAAAGAAAAGAAGGGGTTGTTTCCAGCCAGGTCACTTCCCCTTAGGGAAAGACCAGGGGGCCTTCTGCAGATTACATCAGTAGTAATCAGAAAATTTGAGATTGATTGGTTTAAAATGCCACTTCTCAAGAGGCCGAAATTGCAGTCTTTAAGGCAGTAAGCCCCGGTGTGGTGTCTTGACGCAGCGAAGCGATGCCATGTTTGACCTGTGTTTTCTTCTTAACACTGTTTAACACATACATAGAGAAAAGCGTGTTAAACCTAGATGTTTAATAAATAGTCATAAAATTAGCAGTCCTGCAGCGTAGCCATGCTCAGAAGCCCTTACTCCCACTCGGACAACAGCCCCACCTGATTTGTGATGGTTTCTTCCCTGGCATGTCTCTGGTCACACACCTGTTGCTGCATTCCTAAATCATGCCATCGAATTCTGCCAACTTTTGAATCTTCTATAAATGGTAACCCTACTGCCCATCTCTCTTGTCTTTGATAGTATATTGAGATGCCCACACGTTTTACGTCAGCTGTACCGTATTCCATTGTTCCTGGAATGAATTGCCGATATCACTTCCCAGATGCCTCCCTGTGTGCTTGCCTGACTTTGCCTCTGGCTGTAACTCCCTTAAAATAAGTGACTTGATATCCTTGGAGTTTGTGTGGCCACAGGAGCTGAGTGACCCTGGGGAAGTCCCATAGCTCCAGAGTCTCATTTCCCTCACCTATAAGGTGAGATTGGGATGGCTGGAGAATTATTGCAGGGACCAGATGGGTGATCTGTGGACAGCACCACATTTGCAGTTTGTCAGCAGCAAGTAGCATTGAGGCCATAAGCACTGAGAAGTGGGTGAGTGATGGAGAAGAAGAGTCAGGGGCGGGATGGGGGGTAATTCCGTTTTTTTTTTTAAGAAGATGGAGAGAGCATGTACCACCTCTTTCAGAGGGGTGAGTGACAGCAGAAATCCACTGGAGTGCCAGAGCTGCTCATTGCAAGGGCCACATGGCTGGCTCACAGCTGGCTGTGCTGAGCGCTGAGGCAACCTGCCTGCTGTGGGGCCCAGGCAGCCTGTGTTCCCCCATTCAGGGAGGAAGACCAGGGCACAGAGGGCCTTGCAGGAAGGAGCCAGCTGGCAGGACAAGGGGAGGGCAATGATGGCAACCCAGAGCCTGGGGGTTGCTATGGGGGGTGAGGCCGGGAGGGGGAGACTAGGGCAGCATTCCCATGACCTCCAGGCAGCCTCCATCAGTAAGTGCCTCTCGGCGTCTTCTGGCTGGCCCAGGGCTGTGTTTTCATCACTCTCGTTGGTTTCCCCAGCAATGAACGGGAAACTTTGGCGTGGTAGACGTTTCTTCCTGAGCCACTCTTTTTTTGCGCTGACCCCTAAAATCTGTGATTCATTAGGAAACATCCGGTACTCGTATGCCCTTGAATTTCGGAAATACCATTTCTCTTCTGGTTTTTGGAGGTATTGTGAAGATGCATTACCATTTGTCTGTTGTTTGGGAACCGAAAGGTCTATAATATGGGTGCTGAGTGTTAATTATGATCGTTACAATGTAGTGAACAGAAGGAGTGCTCAGAAGGGTTCTTGGCAGAGGCGAGGAGCGAGGGCTGTGGCCCCCTGTGCCCAGGACCTCCTGGATTTACATGCACACACTTTTCTCTTGCCTTTTGTCGAAGGTGCGAGCCTTGCCACATGTGCAGGGAAGAAGGAAGCAGGGATTTTTAGAAAATTTCTTTGGCAGAAAAGGGTCCTGTAGAGGTGCTGGCTCTTAGAATTGTGTAGCAAGTTCCATGGCTGTTTGCCTGTGGCTTTCAGAGAGGAAATAGAATCTGCATTCTTGGGTACATTCTAGGTACTGAGGAAAAAAGCACTTGCATGGATAACAAATCCTCGAGCATAGGAAAATAGCACAACTTTTGTCGATGTGAAACTTTGTCTTAGAGTTCCAAGGTCTTCCTGTCATAGCACCCACCAGGCAGCGGCCGTGCCAGCTCAGGCCTATGGGGACATGGAAGTCCCTATGTGGGGTCTGGGAAATGCTCTTGTATGGGTGGTTCTTTCTGACCTCATCCTGAGGACGGAAGCCTATGAGACTGGTCTGTTCAGATTAGACCAGAGGCCTAGCTCTGTGCCCCTGGGGAATGCCACATTGCCACTATTGGCCCATTCCCGATAGCTGTGGGCTCAGCCTGGGTATTGCCTGTGGCCAGAGGCATGGTCACCTGTCTGCGGTCTTTCTCTGTCCGTCATGGTAAGACAGGGTTCTGGGCCACACAGAGATACTGTCCACTCCATACATACCTCTTCCCAGAGAGCTGGGCACTCTTCAGTGCTCCTTGAAGGTGTCAGCCATGGGCAGCCTTACCAGTGGAGCAGGCCTCATTGAAGTACAAGCAACTTGTCACGGCTGAAGGCCCCTCTCAGGCTGGGTTATCTGCATTTTCTGTGTTCACTCTCTTTCTGGAACTGGTGTGAACTGGAGCTGTGGCAGAAGCTATGATGGGCCTCAGAGCTTCATGTTTGTTTCAGAGAGTTGCACAGTAAACTGAGTTTAATGTGCCATGGAAGGCGGTTACTGCCTTGATATTATCTCCTATTTTCTGATTCCATGAGTAGGTAGGTGGTGGGACATTTTCCGTGTGCTTGGGAGCAGACTTCAGCATTAATGTCCCACCACCTGATGTTAGGACTTGTGGCCACGGGCCAAATCCAGCCTGCTGCTGTCTGCTGACCCCTGCCTTATATCATTCGACAGAATTGATTTTCATAGAAATTAAAATTCTTATAGAAATAAAAACCTATAGATTTTTCTTGGAAGACGGCCTCAGAAGAGAGTAAAAAGTGGGTAGGGAAGTTACTGTGTAATGGGAACAGAATTTCAGTTCAGGATGACGAGGAAGCTCTGGAGGTGGCCGCACGACAGTGTGGATGTGCGTTAACTCCACTGGCCTGAACACCGCAAAGTGGTTAAGACAGTAAATTTTATGTTATGTGTATTTGAAGACAAAACTAAGAAGAAAGAAAAGTGACTAGAAGAACAATACACAGAAATCCCTGTTAAGTGGAGGGACTGACATTTCACTGAACCCCACTGGGAGGTGGGCACCACCCTGGGAACTTAATAGAACATTCTTGGTTAGCCTTACAGTGACAACAAGCAGTGGGTATAATTAGCCCCATTTTATAGCAGGATAAATGGAGGTTCAGAGCTGGACAGATTTTCTTAAAAACACAGGGTAAGTGGAGGGGCCGACCCCAGGCTTTCTGTGCGGATTTTGCCATAAGGTGTCCAAATCTAAAGGAAGGCTGGAAAAACAGGGGCAGAACAGTTTGGTTTGGGTTTGAGGGCGGGTTTTTGCCCAGAGGCGTTTTGAAAATGGCCCAGAATTACTTGAAATCCTAGTTTCTTGCCTGCCGGCCCCTCACCTGCCGTGCTGCACCTGTCTGACCCGGAGGGGCAGTCATTGCCCGCAGAACGAGGGGGCGGTGGGCGGAGCTCAGCCTCCCGGGAGAGGGGCGCCTGGCCGGAATCTCCACCTGCCCGTTAGGTGCCCGGAGGGTGGGCAGCTTCCTTTACAGTCGCGGCTGCCCCAGGAATGACCCTGCGTGAACCGCAGGAGCAGCGGGCGCGGACGTCCCCTATCTGCCCCGCGCAGGCTCCGCTTCGGGCTCCGGGGCGCGGCTGCTCGCCCTCAGCCTCGCCGAACCCGCCCCAGCCGACCATGGTCCCCTTGGCGTGCTCGCTTCTGATTTTGGCTTTTCCTTCCCCCTCTTAGCTTTACCCTTCTTGGTTTCAAATTTGAGTGGATAGCGTTTTGTGCCACCCTCCCCGGTCTGCAGGCTTCCTGCTGTGGCGTCCTGGTGCTGTCTGGGGTTTCCCACAGCGGCCCTCCTTGCAGCGACTGTCCGAGCCCCGGGGAAGCGGGGACCCCTGCGGCCCCCTCTGGGCTGCCTAAAGTGGACCACCTTCTTCTCTGCTTTAAACCTACTTCCACCATTTATTTTGTGTAAAGTGATTTGTAGGCAACGCCAGATTGGGGGAGGAATCCACATTGAAAATGAAATTATTTGGGGAACTTAGAGTAGCTTTTTAATGTTATTTATGTATTTAAATAGAAGTTTGAAAAAATTTTATTTTTTAGCAAGTCCACCAGTGAGGAAGCGTGAGGGCTGAGAGTCTGGTTTCTCCGGTTCCTGTTAAGTTCTTTTTTGGGTACAGAGTTCATGCTGTTCCTTGTGCTGCCACACATGCACACACGCACACACACACACGCACGCACACACACACACACACGCACGCACACGCACGCACACACGCATGCACGCACGACACACACACCAAAAGAACATCGTATTTAGTTATAGAAGTGCTGTAGTTTCTACTATAAAATGCAGAAAATTTTAAAGAAGAGAATGAAAAGTCAGGTAATATCTTTACCTAGACCAATTTGTTAGCATTTTGGTGTATGTTTTCATATACATAAACACTTTCTTTTTTTACCAAAAATCGAGATCTTACTATTTCTTTCTATTTCCTCCAACATTATACTGAAAGCATTTCAGCATTTTCCCAGGCCATGAAACCGATCTTAAAAACATCACGTGGATGGGCCATAGATTGTCGAGCCATTTCCAGCCCATTTGGGGCATATAATTGCCGTTTTGCACTGTTATAAGTAATACATCCTTGTCATTAAATCTTTTGCCTTTTCTAAGATTATTCCTTTGGGAGAGAATCCTGGGAGTAGATTTACTGGACAAAGGGAATACATAGTTTTGCATTTCCTCCATACGGACACAGAGCTTTCCAGGAAAAAGTGTACTGAAACAGACATTCCGACAGCAGGGAAAAATGCCTGTTTTCTCTTTAGTGTTTATGATCATTGATAATTTGTCAAGTGAGAAGTAGTAGCTCCCTAGTATTTTAATTTAAAATTTGATTATTAGTGAGGGCGAACCCTTTCCCTGTGTTTATTGGCGGCTTTTCTTTCTTTCCTCTGGCTTGTTCAGGACCCTTGGCAGTTATCCTGGGAGGTGTTAGCGTTTCCCTTGTGAAGCTGGAAGAGCTGGCTCGTGCCAGGAAGCCGTGGCCATGATTCCGGAAGCTCTTCTTTCCTAGCTTATTTGCCTCAGAGTTTTGTTGATTGCATGAGTGTGTATAGGTATACATTTTTTAATTTTCATGTACACAGATCTGTCTTCATGTATTTTTTACTTGCATGCTCATTACAAAAGTATTCAAGGTATTTTTGTTTTTGTTTTCTAAATGTGGGAGGATAGAACTTTCAGTTTAACTCTTGAACCCATCCGAAGCTTATTTTGGTGAAAATGATGTGGGATGATCGATTACTTGTTTCCAGAACATCCCTGTGCCCAGCTCTATTAAATACTGTTTCCTTCCTCAAGGACATGTAACGCCATCCCTACTACGCAATGTACCATCATATGTTCTGTTTCGGGCTGTCTGTCGTTTTCCACCATCAGATGTGTTGGATTAAAGCAGCCTGAAACCCTCCTCATGACCTTTTTCTGAGAAACCTTTGTACAAAGTTAGAAGTCACTTTGTCTAGGTTGAAAAAAAAAATTCCATCTGGGAATCAATTCAGTGAAAAGACATTGGGGCTTTAGTGCAAATATATATATATATATAAGTAGAACGAGTAGGGATGTGGTTCCCAAAATAAGACAGCACAGTTGTGAACATTCAGTGAGGCATCTTGCCGACTGTCCTGTGGACCAGCTGAAGAATCTACAGGGCAGTGAGTTGTAATATAAAAGGCTATTTTTGTGCTCCCAGACTCTGATAGAGAATGCATTTGTACTATTTCCAAGCCAGACACGTCCTTTTTTAGATTTGCCGCTTCCTGGCTTGTGTGTTTATTCTTAGGGCCCCAGCTTCATGTTCTGGAGCTGGAGCCTGTGTCGGCACAGTTCCATAAGGGCTCCTCTGTCCTTTCACATCTAGGCAGAACTGCTGACCTGAGGGTGGAACACTTGGGTATTTTCTCAATGGTGAGATGTTCAGGTATTTCCTAATCCTGAATCCCTGCAGTTGCACAAAGGTTCCTTGGGTTTTACATCTGAGACAGTAAGGGCTGTAATCAGCTGGAGTGTTTCATTGCTTATTTTATGTATTTGGGTTGTCAGTAGGATTTTGTTTTCTCCATCACTGAAATGTTCAAAGAGCCCTGACTGGGGTCATCTCAGCTATCTGGTAGTTCTAAAATTACACAGCTCTCTACCTTCTCATGCTGTCAGCTCACCCACATGGAGTGTCAGGTGTCAGAGTTCTGCCCTCCTGGTCGCTAGGGAAGGAGACCAGGAGAGCACCCCGGCCCACCAGTTTCTTAAAGTAGATTCAGGAATTGGGTCCATTGTTTTCTCCCACTTTTTTTTTTTTTGCCCCCAGTCTGCCTGGTGGCTTCAGAACTTGCTCCTCCTTGGGTCTCATGTGGAGCTGCTCACTCATTCACCTTTGTGCCCCTGGGACTGGTTCACAGTCACGAGCTGTGTTCTTTTTGTCTCAGGCAGGGAACGTGGTGACAGGGGAGATGGTAGAAGAGCTTATTATTTCCGGAGCAGATATAATCAAAGTGGGAGTTGGACCAGGTAAGACATGCTGGGAAGCACAGCCAAGGCTTGTGTGGGGAGGACTGGGTCGGGGTTGTGGGGGGACTGGAGGAGGCCAGACGGGGACCCATCAACCATCCATCCACAGATTTAAAGCACGGTTCTTTTGGAAGGACCCTTGAGCCTCCCGAAGGAACTCCTGATGGGAAACGTCATTGATCTGCTTGCTGATGCCCTCAGGGAACATGTACATGAGCTCAGATGTGCTTACAATGTGAGGTCCTAGTTTCATAGCATTAGTGTGGCAGAAAATAATGCAGATTTCATTAATGATCCCACACACCTCGAAGGGCAAGATGAGGGGTAAAGAATCCATGGTGATAGCTAATGGTCAGCAATGACTCAAGTTTATCTGAATGTTTGAGGGACCCTGAACATTGCAAATAGGAATGCAGTGAAGAGGCCACATTTGAACTTGACCCGTGGCCCAGGCAGTACCATCTCTGGCTCCTTACCTGATACACATCCCTCTTGGATTTTGCCCATGTCCTCTCAGGCATTCTCCCCTGGAATCACCCATTGGCATCTTGAGTGGAGGAACGAGGCAGAACCTTTGTACCCTTATATGAGTGGCTCCATTTTCTCTTGGGGCCGATTGGGTGCCCACTTTCCCCTTTGCCCACACATGAACGTGAGCTTCCACTGGTTTAAATTCTTCATGGCACATCCATTGTGAATCAAACACTAAAACTGGAGAGAAGGAAGAAGATAGACATTTTCAGTTGGGAATTTAAAAATAAATAAGCAAAGATGGAAAAAAATCTCACTCACCGCAAAGACACTACCAAAAGAGGATGCAAACTATAACCAACCATGGGAAAAATGTGGGGAGCCTGTGGGAGGCGGGAGACAGCGGGGTGCCCTGCGCGGGGCTTGGTCATCGGCCTGGACGGAGTGGGCTGGGCAGGAGGAGGCACAGGGAAGAAGCCTTGGAGGCCTGTCAGAGGACATGGGGAGGTGGAAATGATGGGGCTTCTGTCCTGCCACTCGCCTAAGCCAGTCAGTGACGTTCTGAGCAAGAGGAGAGGCAACTCTGGTCGGTCATTTTTGAAGTCAAAGAGGATGAGGCCTACTTCTTGCTTACAAGGAGCGCCCCCTAGAGTAGGCTGCAATAGACCAGGAAGAGTCTCTTTTTCAAAGGCAGGGCGCTCGCCAGTCCTCTGTGTAATCTGAAATATGTGCTGTCTCCTGGTCACCACTGTGCTGGGGGCAGGGGGCCGGGGGTGCCGTGCAGCACGTGAAGGGGCATAAGCGGTCTTCTCAGCTCTCAAAGACCCGTTCTTGATATAATTTTGTTTCCTTCGTGTACGTCCTCTGTGTGTACATTCTGTTTCCCCTGAAGATTTATTTTCCTTCCACTTGCACAGTATGTCTCCCCCGCCTCCCTGAGCTGTCAGAACAGATGTGACTGAAGAGACTAAAGGGATATTTCTCAGCCTGATAACATTGGAGCCACTTGCTTAAATTGATTGGCGGTGTTATTTAAGTTTCATGAATTCTTTATAAAAACACTGGGTATTCTGTGTCTGCATGACAGCGTTAAAAATGGTTAATGAGCCACTCTTGGAAACTGGGAAAAAGCATGAAGAACTGTGGGCCTTGCCCCTCTAACTGGGAGGAAATACCTAATTTCTCCTTTCAACCCGGGGGTTAATCAGGACCATTTTCATGCCTGTTGGAAACTTTTTCCTTAATTCTATACAAGAAAGGCCACTGGCCTAACCCATGTGAGTCCTTCATGTGTGCAGAGTCCCAGGCCCTGCAGCTGAGGCCCCTGCCTTCCCTTGAGGGTTTAGCAAATGAGTGGGAGAGAAGCAGAAAAGCCGATTCTGAACCAGAGGTTATAAAATTAATTCTGCCTCGCACGGTGCACAACTGGCAGCTGGGACAGAGGGTGCCTTGGGGAGAGGAGTTCATTGCCTCCAGGATCGTGGGGATGGACTTGGATTCTGCCCTGCAGCTGGGTGATGTGGGAGAAAAGCGGGTTCCCTCGTCCTTCTGGGTTCCTGCTGAATCCAGGCCTGGGAGTATAGGCATGGTTCTCTGATCCTGTCCTGAAAAACTCCTGGGAGAAATGTGTTGGGAAGCTGTGAAGGGGCTGGTGGAGGGTGGGAGCCGGGAGAAGAGGAAGGGGCTCAGAGTGGCTTATTCCCAGGTCTGGCAGCTCAGGGGTGCCCTGTAATCCACACCACAAGACATCCAGGAAGGACTGAACAAGTGGTGAAGTAGGGGAAGCAGGGATGTGGGTGACTCATTTATTCTTGGGTTTGTGCATTCCTTCAGCGACTATTTATAGCACCCTCGTGATGTACAAGGTTCTATTCTCTGTGCTGGATCTACAACAATGAATATCCATGGAGCTTACCATCCAGCAGAGAAAACAGATCCCCAGCCTTCTTACACAAATAATTATTTAAACGCCTCTTTTTGAAGTGAGTGCTGTGACAGCTCCCCTGAGGCAGTGACATTTAAGATGAAGCCTGAAAGATGAGAAAGGTTGGCAAGACCAGGGGGTTGGTGCAGAGGGGAGGCTTGGACAGAGAGAACAGCGTGTCCGGAGAATCCCTCTAGTGGGGACGCACTCGCTGCTGAGGACCTCCAAGGTCAGCGTGGCTGCGGGGTGGTGAGCAGGGGAAGACCAGGGCGCAGGTGGGCATTTGGGAGTTTGATCTTGGGGTGCACGGGTGCTAACCTGCTGGGAGGGAGGGACAGGACTTGAGCAAGGGGACATGTCCTGGAGATGCCAGTGCTCTGGCCTGGTTTGGCCTGGACCTAACTGGGATCGTACTCGGCAGTCGGGTCACCCAGGACCCGGGCTGACCCTGGGAAAGGCAGAGATCAAGGGGATAGAGATGTCCAGTTGGCTGGTGTGAGTCTGGAAATGGAGGCTGACCGCAGAGCGCAGGCTGCCTGGAGACTCCGGACAGGGCGACGAGGCCGGTGAGATGACCAAGGAGAGGCGGGGGACGGAGTGGAGTGAGAGAGGGTGCAGGGACACGGTCAAGGCCGGCGCCCTTTCCTGAGGGCTCACTGCCGGCCACACCCTGTCCCTTCTAGAAGCCGGTTACTCTCCACTACAGCCCTGAAGGTCAGTGTTCTTATTTCCACTTCACAGGCCAGGCAGTGAGTCTTAGAGAAGTGATTTCTGACAAGAGTTGAAGGTACAGGAGGCTAGAGGCCGGGAGGCACCGAGGGAAGTAGAGGGCGGTTGTGAGGAAAAGTGGAGGAAAGTAGAAAGGGATGGGAGTTAAAACAGTCAATGAGGTCTTGGTGCTGGGTGCAGGCTGATGTCATAGGGAGGGAGACAGGGACAGGATGGGGTGGGGGTGTCCTGGACCCCGGCAGTCGGTGGTGACAAGGGCCTGAAGGGATGCTGGCCAACGGTGGGGTCATAACCACCTCCACCCACCTAAGGGCAGACCCCCCCGCGCCGCCCCACTGCCACGGAGAGCTCACCAGGGGCTGGGGGGGAGGGCTGTGTGACGGCGGCCCGGGGCCCACTTTGTCGCGTTCAGCTCCTTCGCAGCCATCTCTCTTTGGGGTCTGCTTCTTCCTCCATCCAGGCTCCGTGTGCACCACTCGCACCAAGACAGGGGTGGGCTACCCCCAGCTGAGCGCCGTGATCGAGTGCGGGGACTCCGCCCACGGCCTGAAGGGGCACATCATCTCCGTAAGTCCCCGGGTGAGCGGCGGGGAGCTGGGAGCAGCTTGGGACCGCAGGGAGGCCCCGGGGAAGCCCGGTCCTTGGCTGTCAGGTACGCCTCCTGTGCGTGCTGCGGCTGGCGTCCTGTGGGCACGGGAATGAGGCAGGCATGTTCACGGCAGTGGCATTCGGCCAAGGCACCCGCCCTGCTCCCCAGTCACTGTTCAGAGGGAGGCGGGCACGTCTGTTAGTACCAATGTGAGGCGGCATGGTGTCGGATGGACATGCCGGGAGCATTGAGGAAAGGAGAGGTTCACTGTCAGTTTGCAAGGCCTGCCGTAACAAAGTCCCCCAGACTCAGTGACTTAAACAGAAGACGTTGATCATCTCACACTTCTGGAGGCCTGGGGTCTGGGGTCAAGGTGCTGGCAAGACCCCGAAGGCTCTGGGGAGGGCGGTGTTCCAGGCAGCCGCTTGTCCTGCGGCACTGAACCTCAGGTCTTCACACGGCGTCCTCCTTGTGTGGGTGTTTGTGTCCCAATTTCTCCTTTTTCTACAGACATCACTCACTGGATTGGGGGTTCTCTTACTGCAGGGTGACCTCATCTTCGCTAATCACATCTGCTGTGGGGGCAGATGCTGCCAGCAAGTGGGTCGCTGGTTACTGCAGTGAGAATGGATTTAGTGGCATTTGGGGGGCAGAAGTTAGGTTTATGTGGCTCGAGAAATGTATGGGAAGGAGGTGAGGGGAGGCAGAGGCAGGGATGACATTTTCATGAAACTCCCAGAAGGATGGCCCCGTGGACTCATCCACTCAATATTAAAGATTGAATGAATGACAGCCAGGTTGGGCTACCCTCAACTTACCTATAATTTTTCACCTTTACTGGCATGGTGCCTGTTCAGACAGTCGAAGAAAACGATCTCTCTCCCCTTCTAGATGAGATTCTCAGGACCGAGTGTGTTGGGTATAGTTGGACAAACTCAGAGCTATGGCTGTCACTTATGTGGATGGATGTTTTGTATATATATGTGTGTGTGTGTGTTTGTGTATTTTTTTCACATATTATGAATTAGTGGTGTATTTTTAGTGGTCCTATCACAATGATGACTTACTGAATATATTAAACCTTCAGATCTTTCCACTTGTACAGTTGTTAAGCCTGGCTCCCACATTAAATAATTGATTGGTCATTAAAAAAAAACCTCAAATGCATTAAATTACATACCTCTGTGGAATAGTAATACCTTGTTGATATTGGCTTAACATTTCAGCTTGAGGCTTGATTTCTGGACCTTCTTTGAGGGTGTAGTAATACTCTGTAAATACCCAGCAGGCACATGATCTCATTTGAGCATTTCTTGCAGCATTTGAGCGTGCAGCCGTTGCTTCATTGCATGGAACTTTTGCTAAGAACCGGAACTAGGATTCTGCTCCTCCCCTCACAGTCCAGAGCAGACTTGCCGTGCTCCTTCTGAGTCTTCATCCAAGTTTTCATCCTTCCATCCTTTCAGCCAGCAAGTATTTACTGAGCATCTACTATATGCTAGAAGTGGAATAAATGATTGAGGATTTACTGGTTGCTGACAGAGTTCTGAGGCCTTCCTTTAGTTCAATACGCTATCCTTTAGTTTTTGTGCAAGTGGACAAATTAATACCCATTTACTGAACAACTACTATGTAAAAGGCTGACGTAGTAAGCCTTCATTCCGCGTTTGCTGAGTCAGGTGATCCAAGTCGCTGGTGTATGTCACCCACAGCGAACGCCCTTCCGCAATATGTGCTCCCCGTGGCCTTATCTTGGGCTGGCCGCATGAGCACCACCAGGAAAGCTTTTTAAAATAGAAATTCCTGGACCCTGTTGTAGCAAACTGGACCCTTCAGAGGTTGCCCACCCAACATCAACATAAGTCCATTACCTGATAGTGTTTACCATCAAGAGTCATAATCAAAACTTAGACACTATGTCATATATATTCCTTGAGTGGCCACCATTTCCAGGTCAGTGGAGGTCAAACTGGTAATTTTACAGTGAACATATTCTGAGATCCCGTGCTTGTGTCTTTCGGGAAATTTCACACTGGTTTAGTTTACAGGACCATTCGGTGGAGAATCTGCTTGCACCACCAGCAGATGATTGAAAATCAGCATGGGGTCTCTTCACTCAGCCCCGCCTATCTTATAGTTTATCTCCGCAGTTCCCTAAATACGGTGCCCTGAGCGGCAGCAAAAGTATCGACTAAGAACTTGTATTTTCAGGCCCCGTCCCATACCTACTGAATCAGCAACTCTGAAGGCGAGGTCCGGGAATCTGTTCTGACAAGCCCTCCAGCTAATTCTGCTGGGTGCCCAAGTTCGAAACCACAGGCTTCTATAGCGGAGGCTCAGGACACACGGGCTGGGCAGTGTTCCGGAGCCAGGTCTCAGCTGCTAACACCCAGGGAGCAACTCTGAATTTGTCTGTTCAGGACACTGACAACCCAGGCTGGTGGTACTGGTGCTCCAGGGTTCTTATTTTTCCATTAATGGGGAGAGATTTCCCAGATAGAGTTAGAAGTTGAATTTGTAGCTGGAAGACCAGGTGAAGGTCACAGGCTTATGTAGGATCTGCACTTGACATCAGCTGAGCACCGGGGGTTCACTGAGGCCGTTTGGCCCATTTCCCTTGTGTCCGCTGCAGCCTCACGAGCAGGGCTCTCCCATTTGCCAGTAGTCCTAAGCCCCCTAGAGACCCATTAGTGTTTTGGATCCTGCTACTTTGTCCAATTTCCTTCCAGTGGTCTCCTTCTTTTACACTTTAGATGCTGAGTTAGCACGTCCAGGCCACTGAAGTTCAGAAAAAGGAAGCCACAAAGCATAGGGTATGTTCAGCAGGGACTTACACCCAAGAGGCTGGACTTGAATCAGGTTTCCATTTATTGTGGCCCACATGGGCTTCTGAGAGGCAGAGAGCTGAAAAATTCACAACACCCCCTGTGCAGGTGATTAAGGTGTGACTAGTTAATTTTCTTTTGTCATCTGCTATGGACATCACACAAAGGAGAGATTTTAAAAGGTGGAAACACCTTTAGAGGAAGAAATGGCAGTCATTTATTGAGCATCTAGTATCTTCTGGGCTCAATGCACATATAATCTCTTAATTCTTGGAACAACCTGACAAAGTAGCTGTTATCTTCATTTGACAGGTGTATTAGTCAGGGTTCTCAGGAGAAATAGAACTGATAGAGTGCATATGTGTGTGTGTAGAGAGAGAGAGAGATTGGGATTCATTATAAAGAACTGGGTCACATGATTATAGGGGGTGACAAGTCCCAAGATCTGCAGGGTGAATTAGCAAACTAGACACCTACAGGATGTGATGGTGGAGTTCCAGTGTGAGCCTGAAGGCCTGAAAACCCCAAAGAGCCAATGTTTCAGTTGGAATCAGAAGGCAGGAAAATGCCCAAATCCCAGTTCAAGGCAGTCAGTCAGGAAGAATTCTCTCAGGGTGGTGAGAGAGCTTTTTGTTCCAACAACAGTTTTTTGTTCTATTCAGGCCTTCAACTGATTAGATGGGGCCCACCCACATTAAGGAGGGCAATCTGCTTTACTCTACCAATGCCCATGTTAATATCATCTAAAAACACCCTCACAGAAACAACCAGAATAATGTTTGACCAAATAGCTAGGTCCTCTGTGACCCAGTCAAGCTAACATAAATTAACCATGGCAAACAAGCTTTGAGACCTTAAGTAACTTGTCCAGCACTGCACTGCTGGTAGAGTGGAGCCAGCACTCAAATCGAGGTGTGTTCATCTCCATCGTTTCCCTCCTTCCTGTCCTTGGGTGCTCTCACTTAGGAAATGAGGAGACTCGGAGGTTGAAGGGCTTGCTGAAAGCTATACAGTTTTCAGGGTTCATACTGGATCCCAGGTCTACTGATTTTCCCACCCCATTGCTTTGGGAAACTCAAGCTTAATGTGTTCTTATAGCTGGTCCTTTCCCACAGGGTGCCCACACGTGTCTTCCAATGGAGAGGGAAGAGTCAATATCCACTGAACCATTAGAGGGAGAGGGATTTGAGCACCGTCCACTGTCCACTGATGAAATTGCTTCCCAGGACCTCAAAGAAAGTCCCATGATTAGGTGGATTGGGATCACTGTTGTCTCTTCTTTACTCAAGTGCCAACATTTTCATCAGTACATTTTATGAAGACCTAGAGAGCCAGGGTCTCATGTTTGAGGTGGCCCTACATGATAAGGGTCGTTACTTCTCAAGGTGACTCCCATCCTCTCCGTCCTCCACCCGGTCCGTACTGCACCTGTCTTCTCACTGATTCTGCAAAGAAGTAAAGGTTGATCAGCAAATCTCCTATAATTTTATTGATTTAATGTGGCACCTTACATATAGTTAGATCATTATTAGAAAGACCCAAATTCATTCACATAATTTAATTTTTTCTTGAAGCTTGAAAAATTCTCCAACAAAATAGGTTTAGTTAGAAAAAGACAGAAAATTCAAATAAACGTAAAGATTGCTAGAGCTGCCATCATCTTAAGGGGACCCCTGGTAATGATTTCATACGTATGCTTCTAGACGTTTTTAGAGTGTTCTGGTCTTGTTCTATAACACAAGCTATGTTAGAGCTGTGTGACCTTGGGAAAATCACTCAGCCATTCTGAGCCTTCCTCATTTTTTACCCACCGACACAATACCACCTTCAGGTTCCTGTGGTGTTTGAATAGGAAAAGGAAGATTGTAACAACCCCTGGCTCAGAGGTGCTTGATTGGCATCCTCTCTGCGTGCTCTATGCTTGCTTTCACACCCCCCAACCCTGGTTAGGGATGAGCAAACGTGTTTTTAGGAGGAGGTAGGCTGACAATTCACAGATTGACTTACCACTACTCATGTCATGTGCTGCTTTTTCTACTAAAATGTAATGTTAATACTTTTGGAAAACAAAACTAGTAGCCCTTTGAATATATGCACCTTTTTTTTTAAAACCTTGCAGCAGCTATGAATGTTTTTAGATTGTAGGGGTTGGCTCCAGCTGCTCTGTCTCCTGAGAACATGAAAGGATGCTTTGAACAACTTCTGGAAGTTCCTGTAAATGGTAGCAGGGGGCAGACTCTTTTGCCCTGGAGCGTGACCTTGAATCGCACTGGGTTAAGTGTGTAGTCTGGCTTGTCCAGTGGGCAGATGATGACTTGAGTATGGCTTCCTCTCTCTGGCATATCACCAAGTTCTATTAACTGTGGCCATCTTAGCCCACACTGGGAACTCTGAGTCAGGCCTCCTCGTGGACCACAGAATGTTTTCAGGATCCCACACAAGACACCCTAGCAGTTACAGAGACTCACTTGCAAGTAAGCGGGCCAAAGACTGAAGGAGTATGTGTGTGTGTGTGTGTGTGTTTTGTTAGGGACCTGTTTTAGTGGGAACATGACTTAATTTAATCTTTCGAGGTTATAAGGCTGAAAGTCTATTGTGTAAAACTGGTTTTGATGAGGAGATAAAACACTTAAAAGAATTGGCAGGACAAGTGAAGGGCATGTAGGTGTTGTGCCTTTGAAAGAGAAAGTAAATATGCTGGAGCTTTGAAGCATGAAGATATACAGACCACACATCCTGTTACTGTCTTCTTGTGCGGGGCTCTGGCCAGATAATTTATACGGACAGACCACCTCTGATATCAGCATTCCTTAGTACCCTGTGGCCCGCTGGGGGTCAGGGGAGCTACATATGAATAGCAGACTTTATGGAGGAAATACCTGTGGTCAGTAAATATTCATACAAGAAAAAGATTGAGCACCCATCACTTTTTGCAAAGAACCAATGAAGCAGTAGTTGAGTTCTGGTCCCCAGAGGGACAGGCCTAAAAAGCAAATGGAAATAGAACTGAGTCACAGAAACCCCTTGTTCTCAGTTGGAGGCCCTCTTAGAGAAGTGGTTCAGCCCAGGTCCCTGACATGCTGCCCACTCGAGAGGCGCATGTGCCTTCCTGCCGGTCGTAATTCAAAGTCGTGTGGGGAGCCTGTGTTTTCTGTATCCTCTCAAGGTTTGTCTGACCCCTTTACTGGTGGGTCCCACCTTCTGGGGATGGGTGCTTCTGTCTGAGCCCTTGGTGTTGCACCCAGACCTGTTCTGAGCTCTGGGCCCTGTCACAGAGCCCTAGGCAGGGACCCTGCCTCTCCCTGTTGGGTTGGCTGCTACTCAAGGCCACCCTCACTGTCCTTTCCCTCCTGGGACTTCACACAGGCCACATTGTGAATAGAAGGTACAGCCTGGTCATTTTGTGTTTGTAAGGATGCCCAGCGGGCTCTGCATTCTATAAATCCCCCATGGCCGAGCAGTGCCAGGCAGGTAAGACTGTCCTGCAAGGCAATAACCAGCCCCAGGAGTGCACTCTGTATCGGCAGAGTGTATCTCAGGAATGCATGTTTGATTTTAAGATAACTGGCATATTACATGAAGGTGAACAGGAGACACATGGAATGGCTGGAAATACAAAGAGCTAACTTGGTGTCCTTTCTTTGGCTCTTAAATTCAGCTTTTGTATTAAATAAACCTCCCCTCATGCCTGGCAGGGAGGGAAAGGTGACTGCTGAATGGGAATGAATCGGACAGCCCTGGCCAGGCATGTCATGTAGGGGGCTGGCAGAGGAAGAGGTCTATTAGCTCCCGCTTCCTGGGCAGGGCAGGTGGATGGGTGGGTGACTGTGGACCAGGGGCGGTGCGGGCATCCTCTCGGAGGAAACGGGACAGGGCTTGGGGAGTGGAGGGTACAGTATGGAGGGGTAGAAACCAGTCGGCAGCCAGCGACTGGGGAGTGTGGGGCTCTGGCTTTGACTGCTGGTGCCCTGGGCTGGGGGTGCCGGAGGGATGCCGCCTGCCCCTCACCCAGTTACCCCCGGGAAAGGGGCAGCCTGGCTGAGCTCCTGCTCACACCTTCTCCTTGCTTTTTTCTCTTTGAAGGATGGAGGCTGCACTTGTCCAGGAGATGTCGCCAAAGCCTTTGGTAAGGGGACACAGAGGGATGGGCGGGAGCTCCCACAGCCGTGTGCTGGGGCAGGGTGGGGACCCGAGTGAGGAGGTGGGACATGCAAGTTCTGGGCCAGTCCAGAGCTTCCTCTCCCTGGATTCCATCCCCAGTTGGCCCAAGGCCTGGCGTCGGTGCACTGCTGGTTGATGGCAGAGCAGGCTTCGTGCCCAGGGATAGACTGGGGCGTGGGGTTGGGGGTGGGGGCGACATCCTGCACCCAGCAAGGAGGGAAGTCCTGGCTCAGAAGGCACAGCCGAGAGGGCTCAGGGCACCCGTGGAGGAGGACAGTCCCTGGTGTGACGGGCCCAGCCTCAGGGAGGGCTTTGGGACCCGGCTGGGGCAATGCCTGTGGGGACCGGGTCCAGCAGCCGTTTCTCACCGGAGGTGAGGAGCCCACGTCCAGCGTGCTGTGCCCAGCGCTGAACCTGCCCAAAGTGCGTTCAGAAGTCAGAGCTGGCCGCGCGGTGGGGCTCCGGGCTGGGAAGCGGAAGATCAGCGCGGCTGCAGGGGCCCTTGTGAGGAATGCCTCTGCTGGAAAGTTCCTTCCATCAAAAATAAAAAGAAAGAGAGAAAAAGAGCCTGGCATAAGGAAAGGAGGGCGGGGCCGTGGGAGCGTGGGTCCTGCTCCTGGATTTCTTCACCGCTGTTTCGGAGCTCATCCTGTAGGGTAGCTTAGGCTTAGGCATTGGGTCTTGTTTTTTTTGTTTGTTTGTTTAAATGAAGCACCGATACTGATAAGGAAACAAGGGACAGTATTTTTAGCAGTGGGGTGTTGTAGCAGCCCTGGAGAGTGTCGTATGAATGGGCAGCCTTCTTACTTTATCCCGTTCTAATCGTACCTCCTGCTCAGGGAAGGGAACACACAAGTCATCAGTCTAACCCAGCTCGCCTATGTTACGGTTGCGGAGGCTTGGGCCCTGGGAGGTGCGTGCCAAGGCCGGGGCCCTGCAGTCAGGGGCGGAGCAGGGGAAACTCGGGACCCTTGCTACACGCGTGTTCACTTGCCCCTTACTACAGGGATCATCAGCTGAGGGCATTTTTACTCTTGGTTTTGGAGCTGCACTGACTTTGTGCTGCCGTTGCCTCCTGGGCTCCCTTCTGACAGCTCACAGCGTGGGAGCTGAGGACGCTTTAAAGGCACTGGTCAGTAAGAAGGCGCCGTGCAGAGAGCACATCGGCGTGCATCCTGATCTTGGCCTCTGGCTTCTTTCCCATCACTGTCCCTCTGTGGGTACAGCCATTCCTGTGCTGGGGCTTGGGGGAGGCAGGGGGACCGTGTCAGGGGAAATCCTGGCTACGAAAGCACAGGGGAGTATTCAGAAATAAAAATAACTGGAAGGCACTTCCAGGCATAGTTTGAGTGGATCTGTGCCCTGGGCTCTGCTGATGGCATCTGCTCCACACCAGCCAGCTCACAGGTGCTCTGCTCTCAGAGCCGTGGCCATCAGGAGGCCTGGCCGGGCCCTGGTTATCCCTCTGCCCTGTTAAAATCATGGCAGGGTGGCCGAGGATCCAGTATTCCTGTGGGGACCCTGGAAGGAGGGGTCTACAAAGCTTGCCGCCAACTCGAAAGGTCCTGTGGCGCCTTGCTTGCCAGAGTGCCCGGCCGAGGCGCCAGCCCTGCAGGGCCTGCGTGGCTGTAACGCCGAGCAGAAGGGACTGTAAGGCCTAAGGCACCCCCTGAAGTCTTGTAAATATTAGAATGACCAGAGGAGAGAGGTCAAGGCCGCTTCTTAAGGGCTCCTATTTTTGCTTCTCCTTGTCTTTCATCCTAATTACTTAGTGCATCTATATCCTGATGTCCTCGTATTCTCAATGTAAACCTTCAGTGGGACTTACTCAGGAGGAGACGTTCTAGCAGTTTCTTCTTTAACAGTCAGTGGAGAATCTCTCTGCACAGCTATCCACAAGCAGGATGGGGGGCTGCGACTACTCCTGCTTCTTCCTCTTACTGTCTTGACAACTGGTTATTCCACATCTACCAGGTGCCGTGCATGTGATAGAGCCTGGGGTCAGCCCTGGTTGTGTTCCAGCACAGCCAACAAAGGCAGCTCCGATACCGCCATCTCCTCTGTGCCTGTCTTGGGAATTTCATGTCATTTGGTGATTAATATGTGATATTATTTACCTTAGAAGTCTCACAGTCATCACAATAAGAGGTGCAGGTTGGATTTCACTATGTGTGTGTATATATATATACAAACACACACACATACACACACAACTACATATATATATATATATATACAGTACAGTACATAGCTTTCTCCACCTTATGTCCAGTCTTTAGTATAGGAGGTTCTGTTTGGTCTGAGGTCCTTTCATCCTCTACACAAGCTGAAAGCTTAAGGTAGACCAGATGCCTGCTGGAGACCTTGTAGAGGAGTTATTATATTATGAGACTGGACAACATGCTGTCTGAGATGTTGCCCAGTTCTTAATGATTCTAATTATTAAAGAGTTAGACCTCTGTTTGGAAGGGGGTCATAGTTGTTACTAACAATTATTAAGGATTGTCTAGGGCATTCGCCACCGACCTTCAGCAGGCTGCATTCTGTTGCTCTGTGTGTCCAGCACCTGCCTCCCTGTGTGGAGAGCCTTACTAACTTTTTTCAAAAAGGGAGAGAGGTTGAGTTTTGTGCTTGACACTTGCTGGGAGGAAGGAAGATCAGTTAGGGCAGCACTTGGGTCTTTCTAGAGCTGATGTTCTCTGAGCTCTTTTCTCTGCTCTTCCCTTTTGCCCCCACTGTTGGAGTTTAGGAGCCGGAGCCGACTTTGTCATGCTGGGAGGGATGTTTGCAGGCCACACTGAGTGTGCTGGAGAGGTAATCGAGAGGAATGGGCAGAAACTCAAGCTCTTCTATGGGATGAGCTCTGAGATGGCGATGAAAAAGCACGCAGGAGGAGTCGCCGAGTACAGGTGAGGGGAAGGCTGGGGCATCCTTGGCGTGGGCTCACATTTACAGGAATAGGATGGAAGCAGGTCTCGAGGAATATCAGTTTTGTTTATATTGGGTACTGTGGGAAGGAGCTAGAAAACATATCTTGCTTCTTTTTAAATAGCTTTTATTTTTATCCAGTATGAGCAGGTGTGACCCCTGCTCAGCCAGTCCTGGAGGTGACACTCAGGACTTACCAGGAGTGGGCAGGAATGTTCTACCTTGGCCTTCTGATGGAGCCTTTACTGAGCTCCCCCTGTAACCTCCAGTGTGTGGCCTGTGATGAGTTCAGGCTGCAGGAACTGGGTTGAGGAATGGGTCTCCTATTGCATATGCATCAGGTGTGGTCTAGGCCGCGGCATGGAGGGTGGCCCTTTCTTGAAGAATGCTGTTTCACTGCATAGCTCACCCAGAACTCTAACCTGCTCCAGGCTCTGACAGTTGACCCGGGCAGCACTTTTGGCCAATTAATTGTGTCACTCACTGCAGAGGGGACGCTCACTTTTCTCAGCTGTTTTTTTTTTTTTTTAAATCCATGATCTCAAGAGATAACCTGGCCTTTTCTGTTTCACTTGCACTTTCACTGTCTGCACGGGTATTTTTAAGAACCTGGCGAGAGACTGTATACCCACCGCCTTGCCTTTCTCTGGAGAATCCACTGTTGCTTCTCGTTAGTGTTAGTGCAGATAACAAGCCGCACACAGTGGATGGGACAGGAGGTCTAGCAGCCTCAGAAGGTAGTTGGCTGTGAGTGGGCTCACTGCCCTTCTCCAGGAAGCCTTGTTTCCACTGGAACGGAAACTGCAGCCCTCCATGGCTGACACCCTCCATTTCCTACCAAGGTTCCACACCTAAAAGCTTACTTTGAGGACACAGGATTCCAGTGCAGCATATAAAGCTCAAACCAAGCTAAAGGTGAAGCCTCAGAAATCTGCTGTGATGCGCAGGCAGGCATGAAGCAGGTGTGGGGTACTCTACCTGAGCTCTGTCCTTTAGTGGGGTCCTGGTGGGCTGATTTCAATTCCCATTCTCTCCAGCCTTTTTCTCTTTTTGCTGTGAACCTCAGTGAAGATGATATGATGGTATGGGGAAGCCAGGGTTGGGAAGAGGAACAGGGGACTATGTTTATGCCTTCATCCTGGAGACTTCAGGCTGTTGGAACCAGAGGGTCGTCCCCTCCGTGCGGCAGCCTCAGGGGCTCTCTTTCTGGAGGAGGCTGCACAGATTATCAAGGGAAGAGGGCGCGGATTACTGTCTCGGTGGCGACCTGGACCTCTGGCCAAGAAGCTGAATGCTTTGCCAGCAACCAAGGTTCCCATCCCATGGCCCTGCAGCATCTGCCCTGTGCTGGCATGCAAGCGCAGCCAGCATGAGTCAGTGACAGCTAGATGCTTTGCCTGGAGTAAGGCTTTTCCCTCTCATTGTTGCATCTGGGGTGGGTTCTAACAACGTGGGTAGGGAAGACTAGAACAGGTTGGAGCACAAACAGAAGCCGAGGTGCCAACACCAGAACCATCTGCTGTGACTTCAGCTGTGTGCAGACAAAACAGAAAGAAGATTCAGGCATGTCAAGACTCAGTTCTGGGTGAGGATTCAAATCTTACCCAAGGAGGGAAAGTGCTAAAGGAATTAGAACCTTACTCCAGAGGCCCTCGGAGCCCTGCATGGGTTTTTTCTCTCTGCCTCTGTCTCTCTTTGGCAGTCTGTCTGCCAGTCTGTCTGTCTCTCTGCCTCTCTCCTTACTTCTCTTTCCCTGGCAGTTTGCAGCCTCATCACCATGAAAATGCTTCTCCTACTTTGACATTACAGTTAATTAAAGGCAAAGCTATTTATGCTTTGCTAATTCCTTCCCAGTCATTAACCATTTAGTTCTCACACCATCCCTGGGAGACAGATCAAAGTATCTTTGTTTTACAGGTGAGAAGACATGAACATCAACAATAAATGACTTGTGAAAGGTGCCATCTCCAGTTAGCAAGGCAGCAATGAGAGAGTTTTCAATAAGCCCTGGCAAGGCCATGGGCATCTCTTTGAAAATCAAAATGGCAATAATTGCAGGCACGTGTGCACAGACTTGGGGCCTGAATCATTCTGGGCATGGCCAGGGACTGGTTTCATGGGCTTGGTGCTCTAAACCAGTCACTACCACCCCTTGGTCTAGTCAGTGGTTCCAGCAGCTAGGGTTCACCCAGGGGGAGTCTTACATAGGTAAAGTTCAATGCACAAGAGTTAATACCCTTTTGAAATTCTAGGTAATGAGTTTCTGATCAAGAGATGCTTAATTATTTTTTCCAGTTGAAGAGATCAGCTAAAGAAAGTTCTAGAATTTGGTTGGTAGGCTTTCCAGATCGCCTGGCCTTCAGATGAGAGCCTGAGTTTTGCGTAGATCGGAGACTTCCTTCTTGTCATGCCCTCTAAATGCGAGTCTGGACTGTATCTTTATTTTTGAATAGAGCTGACCTGTGGAGTCAAGGAGCATTATTTGGAGGCCTCAGAAAGAGTGGAACAAGGGACCCTAGATATTGCTTAGTGTCCATGCCGTGTACCAGACCTTCTGCATTTCAGATGTTCCCCTGAAAGCGTGAAAGATGCTAACCCAAACCTCGAAGCCTCTGGTGCTGAGAAGTCCTTAATTCTGCTCCGGTGCCACCTTGCTGGTCCCCCACAGCATGCAGGACAACAGGTGTAGACACTTGTGCAAATGCAAGGAGGTGCCCTGAGGGATGCACCTCACAAAGGGCCCTGAGAGGGCCAGGCAGGCCCTGAGGTAGAGCCACTGGGTCTTGTTCGTGGAGGCATCCACATAACCCAATAGGGCTTGAGTTCTCCCGTTTTACAGATCTTCCTTGGCTTACCAGGGGTTAGGTTTCAGTAAAGCCACGGTAAGCTGAAAATACTGTACGTCAAAGATGCATGGAATCCTCCTAATTTGCCGACGTGGGAGCTCAGCCTGGCTCACCTCCACCTGCTCAGCATGCTGTTAGCCTAGAGCTGGGCAGGACCTGCTGACACAGAGCCTATTGTATAAGGAAGTGTTGGTTATTGTGTCACCTACTGACGACTGTGCTGGAAGTGAAAGGCAGAATGGCTGTGAGTGGACTGGCTGTTCCCCTCATGACCGCAGGGCTGCCTGGGAGCTGCCCTCGCTCCCCAGTCCCGTGTCACCTGGGGAGAAATCAAAACTCAAAATTCAAAGTGTGGTTTCTACTGAGTGTGTATCACTTCCACAGCATCATAAAGTCAAAAAATTGTAAGGTGAGCCATCATGAGTTGGGGACCGACTGTACCGATATTGTCCTCTTGGTTGTCGCCTTGGAGGACACTCGGTGTCTGGCCAGAGAGCTGACGTGGCAGGGAGAAGCTCTGTTGTTGATCAGGGAGGCAGGTGGAAGAGGTGACGGCAGGGCTGTGGAGGTGATCGGCCAGGTCTGTCCTTCCTCTTAGGCCTTGTGGGCTCTGGGCCAGTTGGACATGGTGTGGGGCTTCAGGTTTCTGTCAGGGCCAGAGTGGAGGCATGCTGCTGAGAACGTCTCCACTGGGCAGTGTGGGTCTGGGAGTTCCTCTGGTGTTACGGATGCAGACTCCCTTTCCTGGCACCCTGGGGAGCCGGCAGTGGGCTGGGCCTTCTGGTGGGAGGACTGTGTTCACATGAGGTGCCGGCATGATTAGCCGGCCTTTGTAGCAATGTGGGAGCATGGGCACTGGGCGGGGTTCGGCTTCCTGAGCGCCTTGGGGCTGCTTAAGGTACGAAAGCTGGAAGCTATTCTGGCTGGGTTCTTAAGGAGAAACAACAGATTAAATGAAAAGTTTCCTTTTTCTTCCAGAGCCTCTGAGGGCAAGACTGTGGAAGTGCCTTACAAAGGAGACGTGGAAAATACTATCCTGGATATTCTTGGGGGACTGAGGTCCACCTGTACCTATGTGGGGGCCACCAAACTCAAAGAGCTGAGCAAGAGGGCGACATTCATCAGGGTGACCCAGCAGCATGACACACTGTTCAGCCGACCCTGAGGATGAGTGGGGGGCGCGGCGTGTGGAGGCCCCCACACACCTGCTCGCCCATCTCCCCGCCACGTCGGTGTTTCCGGCTGCTCCTGAAGGGTGGGCTGCTCCCCCTTCCCCGGCCTGCCACTCGGCGGCTTTGGGGCCCCCCTAGTGCCTTCTGGGGGCCCGGAAGCAGGGCGCGGAGGGGGTCAGTGGTCAGAGCCCAGCCGCCCACGACCCAGAACTTCATTGTTAAAACTAACACCTCCACCTTCTTTTTAAAAAAGAAAATAGTTTCACTTTAATATAATGCTATTACCTTAAAATTTTCTTGAGTGCGTGCTGGAGTTTGCATTTGTAGGAACCAAGTTTCAGGGGCAGTTGGGGGTTTTCCGCCTCCTTCTCATTCTTGGCTCTTGGCTGTCAAGGCACCTCGGGAGGGGAGGGTGAGGAAGGCCGGGCCGGAGTCTTGAGCTGGCCTCCCCTCCTTCCAGCCTTTGCTGCTGGGAAGGAACGAGAGCAACGGAGTGGACACATGAATGGAAGGATTGGTATTGGTTTCCCGCCCATACAAGGTGTGGTGGCGTTTTTCACTGCCTTCGTCATGCATGCCTTCTGGGAACAGGTCCTGTGTGGCTCCCAAACTGGTGTCACTCCCAGGCAGCTGTCCCCGCCCTTGTCCTGGTTTGTCGCTTACTTTTGTTTTCCTCCATCTCTTTCCCTCCTCAGTCCCAGCTTAGGCTGGCCTCTCTCAAAGAGATTACACCTTATTTTGAAATTCCACAAGCTGTTTCATTGAAAGGTAGAGTCCATTGAAACCAGCGGGAACCTCCACCAGTGGTTTCCTAAGAGGCACTGGTTTGAAAAAATGAGTCAGGGCCATCCCCTTGCCATGCCGATGGAAACGGGGGACCTCAGGGTCCCACTGAGTAATGGTCGATGCCGTCCTGGAAGCACGGGTGTTTTCTTTGAGAAGAACCCACGGCCTTGGCAGGAAGCACTACCACCCTTGCAAACCGTGAACACAGATGGATTGCTGATGGCTAGCCTCTTCTTTTCAAGCATTACTTGATAACAGGACTGGAAAGTGTATGCAGACCAGCATGTTTTACTTTATTTCCTTCTAAACAAAGCTCAAGAAGCAGACTCAGGAGTAAATTTTCTTTGACAAGGCAAGTGACGCCCTGTAGGCAGAGAAGGGCTGCAGGTCTGGCTGCATATGGGTGAACTAATTGTCGGATGTCCATGGGAACTGACACCATATGAAGAATCCCAGCAAACTGTCATCCTCCAGGGACTGATAGGCCTGCCTGCAGCCTTGCAAGAATACACTGAAAGATTCAGCAACTTTAACTCCATTGTAATAATTTCCCCCACCAAACCCATGAATTCTTGCAGAAATACAAATGGCTCCACTGGGGACAGAGGGTCTAGTAGACGTAACGTAGAGCAAGAGGCGGGGCCGTGCTGGTGGCACCCATCTTTCCTGAGTGCCGACCTGAGATTTGAGCCCAACAGTGTTCCCGTGGAAGACATGGTTTATACGCAGGCCCTGAAGTTTGCTAGTTTTAAGGGATTCTTGCAAAATAAGAGAGAGAAGCAAAGGAGATGGGCGTCTTAAGAAAACCCCATACCAGCAGCAGGAAGGGAAGTTCAGGACAGGGTCCTTCTCCACACTCTTGTTTTAGCTTGGGGTTACCATGTCCCCTTTTGCACACCAGGCTCCTGTTCTACACCTGGAGTGGTTGGGGCAAGGGACACCCATCAGCCTGCTGTGCTAACCCTCCAGGCGCTCCCCTGCAGTGGTTTGTGCCTGCTTGAGTGTAAAAATTTTCCAGGCTGTCTTTTTTTGTTTCCATGGGCTAAAGGAAGGTTCCTTTCTCACCCAGCTTTTAGGGAAGTGAAAACTCAGTTACTGCGAAAGCCAAAAATTTGTCAGGATCATTTCCAAGCAGTTTCACAAAAGGCATCTCAAGGCCCATGACCCGTTGCCCTGGCAAGCTTGTGTCTGCCTCCAATGGAGTGGGCCTGGGCAAGCCCACATTGTGGCCCTCAGACCAGGCATTAGTAGGACATGGAGAGGGAGGCCCAGCCCTCCACCCACCTGCAGGCATCCTGCGTGGGGGTGGGTAGGGGACCGAAGTAGCGAAGGAGACGCCACTCCCTTGGCAACACCACTGGCCGCTCCCGCTGTTTGGTTTCAGGCTGGCCCCACTGCAGCTCGTGAAGCGAAGGTTTCTCCCTAATCAGTCCGAATTGTTGAGCAAAGTCTCACAGCCACTGGACCCCAAACTTGGCGAGCCATTAATGTTCAGGAGTGGTGGTCGTGCCTGCTTTCCCGGCTTGCCCTCAGCCTACTGCAGGTTTCCCGGACTACGTGGAGGAGGGGCAGCCCTTCTTGTCACTCCAAGGCTCATCTAATCACTGCTGGTTTAGCACATGCTCTTTCACACATGGACATCCATGATGCGTCAGACCTCAACCCTTAAGTCCTGAGAGTCAAGTCCTGGTGAAATGTCCCCACTTAATCAAGAAAGACAGTGAAAGGAAAGGAGTTGCTCATTCTTCCCCTGGGCCTAGTGAAAACTGAGTTTAACATGGAGAGCTCTCTTCCACCTCTGCAGAACCTTAAGGCAGAAGGATTTGAGAGCCACAAATGCAGATGGGGGTGGAGGGGTCACCTGCATGGGCCCCTGAGGAACGACCTTCCGGGGCCACTGCTAAGCTGACCTAACTTACCAGGAGGCATGGTGCAAACCTGTGGTGCTGGACTATTGAAACAGGCTCCTCTACGTGCCAGGAACCCTGCTGCTCGCTGAGTTCCCAATGGGCGTGAACTACAGGAGGCGTGAATGAACCTCCCACCTACAGACCACCGATCAATTCACAGCCAAACTGTACAGAATATATCAGCTAATGCCACACAGGCCATGAAGCTGCCAAGGGCTGCTTAGAAACAAGTATCTCTTGGAAGCATTAGTCTTCAGATAGACATAAACATGAGCTGAATGAGTCGAGCCATCAGCCGCTCCAATGTGCCTTTTATCCTAAATCCTCACCTCAAGCACGACCAAGCCCACACCTCCCACAGCCAGTAAGAAAGGCGGTATCTTCTGTCACTCTGCCACAAAACCACCTGGTGACCACAGTGGGGGGACGGACGGAGTAGGAACTGCCACCACTTACTTGCTCAGCCTTGTCTTCAAGAACCGGACACAAGGCTAGGACACATACTTGCAATTGGCACTGTTATTTTATTAGTACGAGTATACTGAAACAATAAACTTGTACTGGTATACAGACAATTTATTTAAAACAATTTTGTTCAAATTTTGAATCAAACATTGTTTTATTATAATAATGAAATAATTTCTACCTAGAAAACCTGCAAGCACCATCAAAGAAAGGGACCATAAAATTCAATAAACAGACTCGAGTGTATCCTACAAATAGACACACCACAATTAGAAAATAGAATATGAATTCTTCCATTTTTTTAATATTTGTTTTAGAAAAGCTAGTGCAAGTACAGTATTTTACACTGGAATTACAGAGAGTATGCACGCATATGGAAAAAAGTTCTCCTGTCACAATAAAAGCTCTTAACTATGTATGCACTTAAAATTTTCTTTTCAATAAGGTGCGAAACATTCCTTCCCTAGTTCTCTGTACTGGCCATGTCAGTCTGATAGCGCCCTCAAAGTTCTGGTGTCTCTTTCCCTTTGGTCAGTGGGAGGCATATGATTGAAAGTTTGCTGGGTAACGGTCTGATAGTAAAACATACAAAGGTGCACATCTCAGCGATGGCTCTGAGGCCAGGACCCCACTGGCTGGAAGTCAGGACTCTGTCTTAAGTGAAGGTCACCACAAATACTGGCAGGGCTCTACTGAAACCTCCTTTCAGGTGACAGTAATTTGCATTTATAGGTGAGCAGTGAAGGCTGAGGAGGAAGAAACCTCTCCAAAGGCCGAAAGAGCAGTAGTCACAGAACTGAATGCACGGGTACCATGTTTAATGTTCACTGACTATAAAGAATTTACCCCACTTCTGGACCGGATGGTACAAGGAGGTGGCTTGTGTAAGAACTAGAGGACATCTGTGTACCCAGCTTATTGGTAACTGCCTTTAAAGACCACAGCTCTGAGCTGGGATCACATCAGACTCGATAATCTGGAGGACGGTACGTTATCCGGGTAGGGTTTCTGTAAACAGCGCTTCCAAGGGCGGCCTTCAGACTGGCCATGGAAAAGGAGACAGGCTCATTAGCCATCCAGACAGCAAATGAACAAACTAAAGGTAAAGAAAATGGGCAAAGTCTCCAATTATTTGCAGTGGAAGACTTGAGTCCTTTCAGATAAGAAAAGTCGTGGAAATTCTTAAGAAACTGTTACTGAATGGATACTACCTATTGGCCAAATGCACTTCATTTTAATACAGCTGAACCATTTGTATGCGAGTCACGAGGACATGAAAACCGAAGCCGCTGTCCCCTCCCACCATTGTACAGGTGAATGTCAGCTACTGGAAACATTGCATTTAATGGAAAGGGAAGGGCTGAGATTCTGAATTTAAGAATTGTAGGTGGGTCTGTGCAATTTCCCCGCAGCTGTCCTGGCTGGCTTGATTTTTGGACAGAGTGTGACTCTTCTGAGTTGTTGCTCCACATTTATTTTGGCCTCTTAATATTAAAGAAAAAGTTGAAACTAAAAACGAGGCATTTAAATGGAAATTCATGTTTTACCCCTCCACCCCCAATTAAATGAGGTGGGGGGGAAGAAGGCTGAGTTGTTTTTTTTTTTTTTGTCCTCGTAATGAGTCCTGTTTTATTGATAGCTAGGGTCCCATGTTACAAACACTTCTTGTTCAGGATTATATTCTTTGGGTTTATTGGAACAGCAAGTGTTGAAAATGTCAAACATCTCTGAAAAAAAGAAGTTGCAATGGCTTAAGAGTTTAAACTAAGAAGGGAGCTCAGAGAAGTATTTTCAGCATAGGAATGAAGAGTATTCTCAAATTTCAGAATACAGAGTTGCCCTCCCTCAGAAGGGGGCTCCATGTAACAAAAACATAAAGGAAGCATAGGTATAGTTTAAGAGCCTTTTACGTAGTAATTCTTCCAGGCCATAACCATACAAGTCTGATTATTTAGACATGACAAAATTTCTATATACAAAAAAACATGTAACTTTCAACCTTTATGCTTTTTTTTTGTTTTTTTAACAAACAAGGTATGAAACTCATGGTTTCAACAGATCCGTATCTTTCAAACACTGAATAAATCATTTCGACATTCATTTTTCTTTTGTGCAATTTTTTAAAATATTACCTGTACTCCTCAAAGTGAGTGCTTCAAAATTTTTTTTTCTTCAGCGTCTCAAATTAGGTGTACATTTTTTTTTAAAAAAGGAAAATTCCCACAAGGTATAGTGCTACAAGAAATGATCCTATCAGTAAGGTAACATATTTGAAGCGAGGTCATCTATGTAAAAGAAATCTCAGCTCCGGAGTAGAGGTGTGCAAATTGTTTGGAGTTTCCCTATCAACAGAAACACAACACTGTCCATGGAAAAAAGAGGGAACCAACCAACACAATAGCATATGCATGTGCTTTATAAAAAAGTATATTCTCTGTATATTTATTACTTGATGTGTTTTTAAATTCTCTATTTCAGAAATTCTGGGTTAAAAACACAAAGGCAGAAGCAAAGACCTCCGCGCCACTTTAAAAAGCTTAATTCCCTTTCCTTTCACATCACCGCCGAAGAAGCTGTATTGGGCCACGGAGACAGCTGGCCCTTTTTCACCTGGAATCGTCGCGGGTGACTAGGAAGTAGGAAGTGCGAAGGGTTATTTAGGGGAGAACAGACCAGTCAGCCGAGCTGCTTTCGGTTCATGAGACGGTAGCCATGACAACCAGCACAGCTCAAAAAGCCTGGCCTTCGGTCCCCAGAGCTCTGCTTCTTCGCCCATATCTGAAATAGCATGGCATTAGTGTCTTCAAAAGCATTTTGAGATTTTTTTTTCTATGAAAGAAATAGGTTTCTTTAGTAGTCACAGATGTTAAAGGGTACTGTCAATTGTCTCCTTAAAAAAATGAACAAAATTCCAAAGCTACAACAAAAATAAATTTTGGCAACATATTTCAGTAAAGATCAAACTATGTGCAAAGAGTGGATTTGACGATGACTAGGAGCTACCGTTCATCTCGAACATGCAGCATCATATTGCGATCTATGCGGTATCTAAGGAGTAATCCACAAGAAGCAGGAAATCCAAACATTCCTTGAAGTTGTACAGCCCTACTCCAGAGCAGTCAAAGTGCACTGCTTCTGGACACATCAGTGTACCCCACACACGCCAGCCCCGTCCCTGAGTAAGAGGTGTGAAAGGTTCCGCAGAGTTCTTATAGGGGAGAAGGGAATGCTGCCATTTCCCAGTGGGGGAGAAGACCCCCAACACACTCACCCAACAGAAAACACAGAGGGTCATGATTCGGAGTCAGAAATGGAATCAACAACAGCAACGAAATAAAGATCAAATCATCCGAAACCAAACCGGGTGAGCTGGAGAAAACAAAAAGTTGAGTGACATAGAAAATTATCCTGAAAGTCCAATGAAAATGTGACTTGGATTTCCACTTAGAAGATCTGAGGTAAGTGGCATCCATCTGTGTATCCCACGCTGTGCCCCCTGGCAATGTGGCCCAGACTGACATAATTTTTAAGTTAAACATTCTAAGGAACAGTCATTTTGTATATTTGGAAATCCCTATAAAGAGAGGTTCTTGTTTGTTGGTTTCTTTCTTTTTTTTTTTTTCTCTTCGCCCTGACTAATTTCTTGGTGATTGTGTTCCACTGTAAATGAAAAAGGCCTGTGGTTACTAGTTTGAAAATGGGAAACAGACAAGAAAGAACTAAAGATGGCTGTCAGTAAATACTGCAGAGTGGACATAGTACAGAGGCACATGGCTGATCCTCGTAAGCTGCATGGCACCAAAGAATTTCTATGCCTGCCATTGTCATGCATGCTGTGCAGGAGTGGTGATGAAGGCTCTCTGGGAGCCTCAGGGCTCACCAGTGTCTGAAATGAGAGGCGGTTCCCTGCCCTTTGGATGTTCTTCCTATTTAGAGAGAAGACTGCCCCTAAAGAGCAGTGACCACTGTTTCTAGGTGGTCTCTTCCACAGCCACTGGCTGGCATGCTTGGAGTGCATGCACACAACAGGCCACACTTCCTGCTCATCCTCAGAGGCACAGCCCAAAGTCTCAAGCACACGGACATGAAGAGGGGCCTGCCCACTCTTGGCAAAGACTGGGGCAATGGGTTGATCCTGGCTATATAGCCCCAGGGTGTGCCCCAGCCTCGAACCTGCCTCATTCCTCTCCGGACTCCACATTCACGACCTCTCATGGCGACGGGGGAACTACAGGTCTTTCCCAGACTCCTTGCACATTCTGCCATCTGGTGACAGACACCTGCACTCCTGAAAGCTCTCTCAGCACTCAGCGTCCACAGCAGGGCCCGGAGCTTACTGTGGGAGGCTCTCCCCTTCCTGGCACCTCCCCTCCAGCCTTTTTTCTGGCCAGTACAGGGAAGACCGGCCAAACAAGGCAAAGGCCTAAAGGATATGCTCTTTAACTAGAGCACACTGGTCAGACTTGTTGGCCCAGACAGTATTGCACATGCTAAAAAAGCAAGAGAAGGAAATGGGACAATGTTTAGAAAGAACCAGTTATCTTACAATTCCTAGACCTGAAACAGAAGCACAAAAACTCTGATGATGTTCCTATTGCTCCAAACCACGTGTCTTCCCATTTTAGTGTTGGTATGGTGGATCCAGTTGGTTCAATACTTGAAGGAAGCCAAAAGATGGTGTGTTTTTCTGAGTCCACATGAGCAGCTGTTAAATAGTGGTACTAAGGAGGACAGTCTACATGGCAGCCCCATATTCCTCTTGCCATCAAAGGTTACAGAACAAAAATAAAGAACAAAACCTAATCATTGCAAGTGCCCTGAGCAGAATATATGGAAGATTAAGCAAGTTCTCTGAGCAGAAACGTTTAAAAAAACAGTAGAAAATAAGCAGTGTGATTGGAAGAATGGGCTCACGCAGCTCTCTGCTAACAGGCCGAGAGGATAATGAAACTGGAAGAAAGTCAAGGACCAGTTCTAGCTATTCTAAACCTATTCAAATGTTTTTGGTACACCCCAGAAAATGGTTTATCAACATTATTAGTCCTGATGAGAGCGAAATGTGAGGAATACTCGGAGGCCCAAATGTGGGTTGACATTAGAATTTTTTTAAATTTGTGAAATGGAAGAAATACTATTTTCAATGGTAAAAAGAAAAACCAGATATTTTGTTCAGATTAGTTGCAGCCATTCCAAGTAAGAATATTTAAAAAATTCTCCCTACTTATAAAACTTTTTATTTTTAAAGCACTTTAAGACACACTCTCAAAACCCACAAACAGTATTTCAGATCTCTGGGGATAAAAGGTTTAAACCATGAAATACGCTTTCTGGGTTTGTACCAAACATTACATCTTGATTTGATTTCAGATGGTAAGAAAAACGTCATTCTGAAAATAACATTAACAACAACAGTAAAGTAATGTTTTTGTTTTTTTTAAAAACTTGCTCACATATATAAATGTCTTTATGGGAAACTCTCTCAATGAATCTGAAGAAAATTCTCAGAGTTGTCCTGCTAACACCTGGTTTTTGTGACAGATGTGGTAGAAAGACCAAAATGAAATCTGAAAGGAACATAACCTTAAAAAATGGCCTAGAGTTTAGGCAGGTTAGAAAGTAATTTTGCTACATTTATTTATGCTCGTTCAGTCCCCCAAACCTTTCCCACAATGTTATTGGATAAAAACTGCAGGAATATCACACAAATTATAAACTCAAGATGTGCAAATCGCAAGGAGGTTCTTTAAAAGTTCATCTTAAAAAGAAAAACACTGGACAAAATTGAGTATTCTTTTTTCCATCCCTTTTCTCTCAGTTTCTCTCCCAGCTCTCCATATGCCTTTGATTCTTTCTCAAACATCAAAGTGAAAAGTGCCTCCTGTCAGGCTGTACTTGGCGGTCATTCATTATCACGTACTAGTTCATAATTCACATTCATCTCGTTAAACCACATTGAGACTTCAATTATCTTGCTCGTGAGAAACTCTGCAGAGCTGAAATGTAGTTACAGTGTTGAAAAAAAAAAAGCAACTTAGTTTTTTGTTTTTCTTCCCAAAGAGTTTAAAGGGAGATACAGTACTTGTTGAATGATAGACCAAGATGCTTGGTAATAAAGTGTGAACAGCATTTAAGTGCTTAGAGATAGTAATATATATGCTCATCTTCAAAATCTTATTCCTCACGTCACACTGGAATCTGAAAAAAGTGGCACCCGAGTTGTCCATAGTCATGAACTATAAACAGTACTAGAATTAAAAGACAAAAAGATTTGCAAACCCAATGCGCAGAGCTCCTGCCGTGCTCTCTGTAGGGCAGCTGGTGCCTGCCTCTTGGGAGGAAGTCCATGTGATGACCTGATTGGTTTTCCTAACACTGCACAGAAACCAGGGCGGGTGCCCGCTCTCCCCGCCCCTGCTGCCCACCCCCACGTGGAGCCAGGCGAGCAGGGGCCGCACTGCCACCGTGCCACCCTGCACACGTCACTGCACTAGTGAAACAGAGAGGAAATCCCACGGGTGGCAGTTGCTCTTTAAAAAAATATCAGTGCAGTCAGGCCCCATAGGGGGAAATATATATCGATCTGGTTAAAAGTTGCTTTTATTGTAAAATAGGTTGGAGGGAAAAAACGTTCTTTTACAGGGTTGGTTCTGCATCTGCTGTCTGATGCCGCTCCAGGATGCCCTGAAGCTGGGTTCCTGATGTCTATTCTGCACGTGAGAACCTCACGAGGACATTACTCTGGACCTCCAATCCCGTGCTGAGAGCAAGAGAGAGTGAGACAGAGGGAGGCAGAGAGAAAGAGACCCTCACTGGCAGGGCGCCTGTGTGCCCCCACTCGCACCCACCCCTCCCGCAGGACTCCCTCGGTGGGCAGACGTCGGCGCCCAGGGATGCTCTGTGCTGCGAGCAAAGGCAGGTGCTGAGAAGCCACATTCATTTCCCCAAGATGCCCGGGGCCCAGTCTGGCCCTGCCCCGGCCCCCCACCTGCCCGCTCATGTCAGACACTCGTGGGAAAGCATATGCACCAGTCTCCTACGCAACACCAGCTGTAACTCTAATGACAAGGTTATAACAGAAACCTAAAGAAAGAGGATAACATGTAAATACTGTGTTATTTAGCCTACAGTACAGTAATCTGGATACAAATGATAAGGGAAGCCAAGTTTCCTGTCCCCGTACTGCCTCTACTTGCCTACGTTAGACCGGCCTTCAATGCAGATCTTAACCTCCTGAGGAATTAGAGAAGGCTTAGGAAGAGTCAAAGGTGGTTCGTCTTCTGACTTCTCCAGCCTGCGGGTCTCCGGCGCTGACCACCTCCTCTTCCTCGCTGCTGTGGGCTTGCTGGGTTCTATTTTGGTGAGCAAGGGTGCTGCAGGCAATCCTATCTTTTCTGGAAACTTCAGTTCGCCATTCTCAGAGAGCATCTGGGCACTTCCCTGATTGATTCCGTTTTCCTGCTCAGCGCACCTGTGTCTGCTGCCCACCAGGCTGTCGGCCTTTGAGTGCTTCAGCAGGACACTGGCAGGGTCCACGGGCTGGCCCTTTTTAACAGAGCCATTCTTCAGGTTCTTGAGGGTAAGCGAGATGCAGACATCCCCGACGGAGAGTTTGGAACACGGCAAATCGAAGAGCTGGCTGGTCCTCTCTGGGCAGCAGGATGACCAGCCTTGTCCAAACACAAAAAAAGGGTACTCTACCAAAACTTCCACGCTGACCTGTGGGAACGGTGGGAGACAGAGAGGGGAAAAGGGAAAGAGACAAATGAAGATATTTTATTCTTATTTTACACACACACACACACACACACACACACACACACCTTACATCCGTATATAAGCTAAATGGAGGAAAATAAGACTTAGTTCCTCCACCAACACACACAAATGAGGCTGTTAATTTTCTTTTGTTACCTGTACTTACCATATATGGAAGTTGGCAAGAAGCCAGTAAAAGTCCATTCAGTACTCAAGACATTTTACGGAGTATCCGCTCTACGGCTGGTCTCTGTTAAAACAAGTCAATGGCCCCCCAAGGATGATGGGATAGCTAATTAGTGTTGAGCATTGAGTTAGGCTCTGCAGGAGACTCAAGCTCCAGATATGGTCTTGTGCTTGATTATCTCACTGGACAAATGGTATTCTCATGAATTACATAGCTAAATATGGCTGAGAGTTGGACTGTACATAAGCTCCACGAGACAGGCACTTAATGTGTTTACCACTGTGCCCCTGGCTCCTAAAAGGGTACCAGCACATAGCTGAAGCTTAATAAATATTTATTGGGTAAACTGCAGAGTCGGTGAGGGCTAGAGTAAGCAAGAAGGGCTTTCCCAGGACTCTGAAGAATGGGCAGGATTTGGAGAGGTCTGAAGGGAGGACATTGCTGGAGAGAAGTAAAATGGGCAGGCAGAGCTCAAGTACTTGTCCCATCTGCAATGTCAAGCCCCGAACACTCAAACCCGTCTCTGCGTTTGTTTGAAGAACAAACACTGCAAGTGGGGGAAGTCAGTATCCTCTCAATAGCTGTCATTTTCTCCATGCCACTAAGTGCCCCATGCTGTGCTAGGGAAGCAAATTGGAAAAGCCAGTCCTGGTGTCCTGGTCCCGAAGGACTTCACAATCAAGTGGTCGAGAGGCACAGGAACACATGGGTTTTCCAGCAGAATAAACATAGTTGAAGAGAGAATTAATGAACTGAATTCTTTAATTAGGCTTTTGGAAGAAACCATACAAAATGAAAGAGAGACAAAGAGATGGCTAATACAGAGGAAAGGGTAGGAGACATTAGAGACACATTGAGAAGCTTTAGCAGACACGTAAGTTGAATCCTACAAGGAAAGAGAGATCATAGGGCAGAGGTAATACTTAAGGGGATAATGCCTAAGAATTTTCTGAAACTGATGAGACAATAAGCCACAGATACAGGAAGGACTAAGCAGGGAAAATATAAATTCTTACCTTGGCAGGTCATAGTTTAACTGTTAGAAGCCAAAGACTGAAAAAAAAAATCCTAAAAGTCTCCTGAACAAAATATACTTTACCTATAAATAAGCAACAATTAAACTCAAAGGTGATGTCTTAATAAAAATAATGGAAGCTAGAAGCTGATGGGATATCTTTAAAGAAAAAGAAATGCCAACAAGAATTCTATATTGAGCAAAAAGGTCCTTCAAGAATGATGGCAAAACAAAGACATTTTTCAAAAGTTATTAATAGAATTTACCACCAACAGATCTGCACTAAAGACAATACTAAAGAGTATCATTTAGGTAGAAGAAAAAGGAATCCAGGTGAAGAGCAATGAAAATGGTAGGTTTATGAATAAATCAAAATATTGATTATATACAGTAATATTGAAAATGTTCTGTTGAATTTTATACACAGGCACACATATAGAAACACACAAGTAAAATACCCGCCAAAATTGAAAAAGTAGTGAATTCCCATGTAATTTACATGGATTATGGCTTTTCTGTTTGAGCTACTTTATCCTTTCTTGATAACTATGATTGCTCTAGTTCTAGACACACTTCTTGAATTATATGCTTTATTTGCTCCACAGAAGACAAGTGTTTTTAGAAGGAACAGTGTTTTTAGAGTGAAATTATATGGAAACATGACTACGTTGGATGTGTGAGCATAAGCCCATATAAATGTGCATATTATCTGGGGAAAATGTTATTGTTCTGGACTATTTTAACAATTTAAAGAGAGCTAAAATTTTGAGTACATTATCTGTCAAACATTCGGATACAAACTTGACAGAAAGTATTTTGTTTAATGCTTATAATATCCTAGTGAAAAAGTGTTGTTTCACATGATATCCTGGTAAAAAAAGCACTCGGATATATTTCATAATATCCTGGTGAAGAAGGTACAAATAGGGAACTACAGTCTCAGATTAAATCATTTGCCAATAAGCCAGAGCTATAAAGTGAGACATGACTGAAGCTCAATGACAGAAATACATTTAGAGGACACACACACACATATATTTACATATATATATGCACAAATATTCATACATATCACAGTATCACGTGGGGATGCCCATTAAGTTCCAAGCATGGGCACCGACCTGGAGCTGGCTCCATAAATCCTTAGAGCTGCTGTCACCATACACTGAGCAGAAGGAACAAACCCTACTTCAAGGGGGGCTTGTCTAGCTGCATTTCCAGTCCTAAAAACAAAGTTCTCAAGTGTAAATGTGTCCCTACCCAACTCACTGTTTGCTTACTCCTGCCTAATACCAGTCAGAGTAATGTGATAGTCATAATATTAGAAATCCTATTTCCAAACACCCTGGCCTCTTTTCGGCTTTGCATGTTCCTGGATGAGTCCCTGCTCTCAGACGGAGCCTGTCTCCTTGCTGACAGACAGTCCAACACCTACGGATGGACACACTGATATGGTGAGGGAGCCATACTCTACACATTCCTCACAGGAGCCAGTGTTTCATGTCTGGAAGTAACATTTCCTTATACTCACAGACAAATTCATCTGAAGACTTTCCCACATTATGCAGTATCAGTAGAGTCATTTTTAAGAAGCCATGTCTCCAAGGGCTTTCTAACAGGTAAGTTATTGATTATTCAAAAAAGCATGATGGAGATGCACACATTTCCCATTATACATACCAGCATGCTTTGGGGCATTCTGAAAGCTGTTCGTTAGACCCTTGCCTCAAAACTCCAAAGACAGGTCTTAGACCCGAATGCTGTGAGGTAGCTCTGGCTTGAACAGCCTACCCAAAAATTCTTAAAAGAAAAGTGATGAGGGAGAGAAGAGTATTTAAGAAGTGTGCTCAAAAGAGCTGATGATAATGGAATTTATTTTAACCTGGATAGGTTTGGGAAAATCTTCATCACTTCAAAGGCTTGGCTCTGGACCCCACCTCCTGAATTCTGGCTTTGCCTCTTCCCAGAGGAGCTCTGCACCCTGGGAAAAGATGCCACACTACACATCCTCAGCTGGATCTCCGCAGATTAGGGGTGAAAAATGATTCAGCTAGTCAGATCTTTGTAAGCAGTGGACTGGATAGCTCAGGTCATCGCTCTTTTTCTCCTCCCTGCTTATTTATCCTTGCTAATATTTCTCTCCTCCCTAATTATGCAGTCTGAATTAACTAGATAATGCACTTTTTTTTTGGTCTGTATATATGTGAACTAAAAAATGTTCTTTCCCTTTCTTTGGTGAAAGTTAAATTCTTGTTGCACATATCTCAAAGAAGCACACTAAAGTATTCACAACAAATCTATTTTTTATTTCGTAATTAGGTTTTTCAGAAGGACGTAAACATTCTTAAAGGTTAACTGATCATTAACAGTTAATGAAGAAATCAGACTGAAGGACTTCTCAGTAAGAATATACATGTTAGCCTGTCTGCTTGAAATTACCTTAGAAGAAAAGCATTATGTACCTCAAAACACACCATCAATGCCAATGGGCAGTGTTTCAGACATGACACAGAAATGGTGGGATTTTGTGACATGCTCCTCCTTTATACCAGAATGACGAGTTTGTGAATTCCTTGAATTTGAGACCCATGTGGGTCTTTCCTACAGTGCTGAGAGCTTTAAAATATTATTGATCAAGTGTTCACCCTCTAGATTTTGTAGTTTAAAGAAAAGTTCAATACATAACACTGAGCACCTGGCAAGTGCGGGTCTTGTTGAAAAGCTAGTTCTCGTCTTTAGTGGGCAAGCGAAACAGTGACTTCACAAGGGTATATTTGGATACTGGCAACCATGTGGTCTGATGGTGTCCACTTGGGTGTCTGCTGGCATCTCAAACTTAACATGTCCAAGAGACCTTCTGCCATGCACCTGCCCACTGGAGCCTCTTGGGTGCTCTCCCCCATCTCCATGGGTGGCCTCCCCATTCTCCCAGGGGCTCAGGTCACGGGTTCACAAGGTTCTTCCACACCCACACAAATATAAGCAAATCCTATTGGCTCTCTTCCAAATATGTCTAGAATGGGACCATTTCTGGCTTCCACCATCACTGTCCTGGCCAAGCCAGCTTCTCACTGGAAGAAAACATGGCCGTGAGCAAGCCTGGCATGGTCTGCATCCCACCCTGTCCTCACTGCACTGTGGTGACACTGGTCTCCTCGTTGGTCCTTTAACTCCAAAAGACCTTTGTGCTACCGTGTCTGTGTGTTGGCTGTCCCCTCTGTTTGGAATCCTTTTTGCCCTGTGTACCATGGCCTCCCGTTCCCCTTCTCAGAGAGCGTCACTGTCACCTTCCCCACCCATCTCAAAGAACAGCCCTCTAGCCCTAGTTGCCCCGGCTTCTAAGGCTGTTTTATTCTTGCCATAGCATTTAGCATCTTCTGATGCATCATTTTTTCCTTACATATATACTTGTTCGCCTCTTCCCCCAAAACTCCCACGAACTGCATGCTCCATAAGGGCTGAGAGATTGTCTATTTTGCTTCTAATCCCAGAGTGTCAAATACTTCCTGGCATCTAACAGGTTCTTAGTAAAAATCTGAAAGAACGACTAGTTCTATGTGTGCCTCCCCCATGTGAAAATGCTGCAATGGCACAACTGGCCATCAGAGGTCAGTGTTTAGACCTGCAGAGGCTGAGCCTGGCCAACAGAGGTCAGTGTTTAGACGAGCAGAGGCTGTCGTGCTTCTTTTCACCGGTCAGGACTAGATGGGGCTTCTGGTCGTCCCCGGGAGGAGGCGCGGTGCCTTCCTCGGTCTGGCTCACTCCTAACAGGCAGCTTTCTGGGCTGATCCGTCACTCCTCACTCAGTTCCCCCATCAGACGCTGAGCTCACTGCGACTGCACTGAATCATTCACTTATCTTCCCTCCTCTCTTGAGGTCCCCTTTTGCTCTTTCAGCTGTGCTGATAATCATGCATTTTATGATTTTGTCAGGGTTCAGTCTCTGATTAAACCCCAGTGAAAATATATCTGTGGGGGCAGCACCATATAAAACCAACGGCATGTTACATAACTCCTGGCAGCTTGACACAGCCCATTTTTCTCATCCCATAAATACATCCTTTTCCAAACACTTTAAGTAGTCTGTAGGATGAAATGTGAGCACGAATAGCCTCTGTCCTTATGTCAGCTTGAGGCCCTGTCTTTCATCTCTGAATGCCTGGTAGCCAGTCCCTGTTCCTTTTAGGGGAGGATCACCTCCTATCCTCCTCCCCCATTTCCAGTCCTCCAGCAGCTGGCTTCAGGCACACCCACCGGCTCACCACTGCTCCTCTGAGAAGTCTGCCCACCCCTCTCTCTCCCCAGCACCCCCAAACCAACTTCTCTGAAACGACCACTTGCAACTTCTACTCGGGATGGAAGAAGCAAGATGGGGAGGCGGGGCAACACATCCTCACTTGTGGGCTAATAATTACTTACTCAACATGGCCTTCCTGGTCTGGCTAACGACTGGCTTTTTTAAGATCATTCTTCACTCTTCTGTGTGTAAGTTCAACGAAATTCCCTTAACTGACTAGTCAATAACTACTGTATCGAAACTGTATCTAAACACTGTATGCATACACATATTTTTGCTGTTTGGTTATATATTTTAATCTTAGATTGGTGCTATCTATATACACACATATGTACATATCACCAAAAACAAGATAGAAAACAAAACGTCTGTTGTTTAAATATGTCTCCTTTTTTCCTTCACAAGAATCCCTGTTTTCACAAATGTGAAGGGCATCTGTTTTACAAAACATTTTTGCTTGACACCATCCCAGTGCACAAATTCTACCTGTGCCTGGGAGTAATGACATCTCTTGAAGCTGGTTTTCAGTGAATATGTCTTGCTTTTGGTGAAATTATTAAATTGGGAATTGCTAACTTTGTCTGCAAGTGATATTCTTGATCCTGTTTTACCTGGAGAGAAAAGCCAATCTGCCTTCCTTGAAGGCCAGTTTGCACGTCTATGTTCTCAATGTCAAGAAAATCAGAAAACCCTGGAGCAGTGATTAAGGGCTGAGCGAGAGACCCATTTACTTCAATGTTTAAAAATCATTAATAAAAACAGTCACAACTCTCCAGTTGAGTGTAAGAATATTGAGTTGTTGTATTTAAAACATTTAATCATGGTAATGCTAAAACCTGACTCAGTCGTTGGTGGAAGTGTTTCAGGGCTGTTCAGAAAACCCACGCACCAGTGCAGAGATGCCTCCAAACACAAATCCCAAATGAGCTGGGTTCTTCTTGCACAATGTAGCCCGGAGGCTCTGGGATCCTGCCGCCAAGCGGCTAGAGCAGTGCTAATGCACAGATTCCATCCCACTCGTCCCCCTCCCTTACAAGGTGTGCCTTAAAGAACATCATCATTCAGTGCTAAAAAGAAATGAGCTATGAAAGTCACAAAAAGACACGGAGGTCCTGAATCTTAAGTGCCCATTGCCTAGTGATAGAAGCCAGTCTGAAAAGGCTACACCCCTGTGAGTCCAACTATAAGACATTCTGGAGAGGGCAGAGCTATAGAGATGCAGGAAGATCAGTGGTCACCAGGGGCTCGAAGTAGAGGAGGGGCGGGGCATACAACAAACAGGCAGAGCATAAAGGATTTTTAAGGTGCTGAATACATGACATCACACATTTGTCAAAACCCACAGAATGTACAGCATAGAGTAAAACCCTAATGTGAACTATGGACTCTGATTAATAATGACAACGGATCAGGCTTGGCTCATCAGCTGTAACAAATCTACCACACAAATGCAAGGTTTTAATAATAGGGGAATCTGTATGCATCTGGGCACTCTACTTTCTGCTCAATTTTTTGTAAAACTAAAACTACTTGAAACAATAAAGGCTGTTAACTTAAAAAAAAAGCTATAAGCAGCCAGAGAATCTGCTTCTCATGTAAGAATACATGTACGATCACTTAGCTGGGGGCACATCTATCACACACAGGCTCAAGGGGAGCATTTTTCTCCCTTTTTCTTTGGAGGGATAACCAGACACACAAACAAAACTGTGGTGGATACTGTTTTTCCACTGGAGCCTTTCCGGCAGAACTAAGAAGATTACCACCAGCAGCTGGACCACATGCCCAGGGTTGGGCTTTGCACACCAGGCAGTTGCTGTCTATTTTCTGATACATTAAGATTCATTTCCACCAAGCCCTGTGTGTGCAATGTTGGCAAGTCAGTTTGCCTTGGCTGCTAAGGGCCTATACAGGCTTCTGTGCTGATTGCATGAGGGCTTTGGCTATTTTTAGGCACCAGCTAATCCATTAAATGCATAATGCTGCCACTGATGACTCGCAGCACACAGCAGTCAAATTAAAAAATAGTGGAATGAAAGTAAAGCCATTAATAGTCATGCAGTAAGCACATCATTACAAACACGCTGTGAAAGTGTGTGCATGTAGAAACATGCACACACCAGGGCAGCTGGGGAAGAAGATGGCACTGAATATTAAGCAGCTACCAAGGAGGCAAAGAGAAGTCACTTCAGGAGGCTATGGGAAGTGACAGACAGCCTAATAATGTAAGGAGCTTGGCAGTTAGGAAAGAAGCCGTCAAAGGAAAGTGTCGCCCCAGAGCACTTTACAAATACAATTTACTACAATTCTACTGAGTAAATTTTGTGTACCCTTTGGAAAAATTGAGCGTGGGGGAGGGCGCGACAGAGGGATGGGAGGCTGTTCATAGATAGTCCTACCCATGTTTGCCAGACGGAAGCAGAAGGCTTCCCAGGTGGGGCTGTCTGGGCACGCTGCACAGAGTGGGACGCGAGCCCCTCTTTCAGCTGTAGTCCTCTGGCTGCACCACCAGGGCGCCCTCCAGTCCAGCTCATGCTCAGAAAAACCCCAGGTATATAGGCACAGGCCAGCGTGAGGTCAGTTAGCTTTCCTAACAGAGCAAGCAGCATGCATGCTTGGGGCCATTTATGGGAGTGAGCCTCACAGCAAGCCAGAAGGGTAAAAATGGCTTAGTGTGCTCATTGGAGAAGTCATCTTTCTTTCTAGATTTTTCTAGGCTGTCTTTCCCTCCATGAATTCCTTTTAGAGCATAAAGCCTTGACATTGTCAAGGGCCCCTACTACCTGCTGGGCATCGTTCCTCTGAATACATTTTCGAGAATTCTTACAACGATCCTCATTCTCATTCCTCCCACTACGGATGCAGAGTGGAAGTAGCTTGCATGGTAAAATATTAGTGCACTGGTTTGTAAGTGATCTGCATAAGGTCCCAGCGCTTCAAAGTGGTGGAGGCTAGAGTTAGGCTTAGGTCTTGCCTCCAGGTCCTGCATTTTCCTACCAGCTCTCCTGCATCCCACCCAAGCAGACGATGCCACATCCTCTTTCTGAGCTGCACGGGCTCCCACGTGGGTGCTGTTGCCCAGGAGTCCCTTCTGGACGCGCGGCAGACTTGCGGACTCAAGCTTGGAGAACTCTGAGTGTTTGGAGTGAGGCCTCAGGGCAGTGATTCTGCTGTCCCCGGGGGCTCTCAGCCTGAATTTCAAGGCCGGGAGGAGGGTATGACAGAGCAGTGACTGTCTGCTACCCTGGAGTGGGGGAAATGTGCCACCTGTCCTCCGCAGACGCTGGGCGCAGTACACACAGTGGGGACATATGCCTGGAACCCCCTCCGTTCTCCAAAAGCCCCCGGGGTGGTGGTCTGGGATGCAAAGACACTTGCCTGTGTGTAGGAATACTGCCCTGGGATGGCCAAGCCACAGCACACAACTGTGGGAGACTCTGTCTCCTGTACCGCTTGCTCTGAGCTCCGGCAGGGGACAACACTGGAGGCATCTTCCCACACTGGTAATAAAATCCTCACCAAAGGGGGAAGCCGCCATCTTCTAGAGGATGGCTTTAGCTCCCAGTGCCTGCTTGGTACAGAGCCCCTGTACGTCCCACTTTGGTTTTTGGAGAGCCGATGCTGGTAAATTTTACACGGGCTGTTCCACAAGACACAAAGCAAAGGATCCCCAAAACACGGGCGCCCGGTATAGTACCTTGTCTAAGGAATCATTTACCTGTTTAAGAGACGAGAAAAACGGCAGCTCTGAGAGGCAAACCAGCTTGTCTCACAGCAGACCTGACCCCAGGCTGACGACTTTCTGCCCCCCACACCACGCTGAGCTCACTGGGGATGCCCAGGGTGGGCTTAGGAGGCCAGCTGTCCCTGTGACTCTCCTTCCTTCCATGTTGGATTTCCACCCAGGCTCAGAAAGCCTGTCTTGTGGAAAGCCTTCCCTTCCTCAACTCCCCCAATCAAATTCGTGGCTTGGCTAAGTAAGTTAACCGGTTCTCACATGTCTCCACGGGCTGTGGGTGTGGCTGTGGGTGAGGTCCTCCCAGGGAGAGACACGGGCTGATGACCCAGGCCAGGGCACTGGTGAGGGCAGGGAGGCTCAGCCCTCAGGAGGGGATTCTCTCCTGATTCCGGATCCTGTCACTTGCGGCAAACACAGCTGGTGGAGTATTTTGGCTGCGAGGATGTCAGCCTGTTTCTGACAGGCTTCTCGGTAAACTAACAAATCATTGGTTGTGTCCAGGCCTCGCACTTCTGTTTCTACAGATTGAAAACCAAGCCACCTTCTCCGCAGACCACAGTCCCCCTGCCTGCCTTTGCAAAAGCCCTTCCCAGCATGCAGCACGGCCACACAGGGGCCGCCCTGACAGATCTGTGAAGAGGCCGTGACAAATATTCCACCTCCTAATTTGCACCTGAGCTGTCAGCAAAGAGACTAGTGGTCTGGCTGCAGGAAAGGAACACGCATTCACAGGAGAGCCGATGTCTCTATCATTTAAGGGTTCATTTTGCAAAGCATCAAGTGGGGACAACACGAAGTGGTGCTTCCTCTCTAAGACGTGCACGGTCGGTCTCAAACCCAAGGGAGCCTGTGGAGCTCCGGTCCAGGAGGTGCCAAGGATTTAGAGATGCAGCCCATGGCGAGAGCTGCTCTTTATTCTCAAGCTCAAAGAAGTGGTGGTAAGGAACCAGGAGCATTTCAAAATAACACCTCTTTCCATGCCTACCTCTGTTCACAATAACACTAAGGATTAAAGAAAAAAAAAACCTCTAAGGATTCAAAGTACATGAAAAACACATTTACCTGTTTTTTTCCATGCTCCACCTGGGGGCTATTAAAAGACAACTTTTCTCAAGGTACCTTGTTTTCTTTCTGCTAGTACCCACCTCTTATCCAGGTAGGGAAGGTGGGAGTGACCAGCAACTACAGATGGGTAGTGAGTTCTAAATAATGATGTCATTAAAAAAAAATCCTGATGTTTGCTATTTTTAAAAAAAATCAGAACTTTGAGAACTCTTGGATTTTACCGAAGACTGTAAGCCTACAGAGACACTGCACCAGAAAAAAGCTAAAAGCTCTTGGCAATGCAGGCCCCTGACATCGTGTACAATCCCTCATCCAGTCATTCGCAAGCAGCTCTGGAAAACACTTTAGAAAACTGGTCTCCCTCCCACCCCACTTGATCTTTTAAAAATACATTCAAAACAATTCAAACCATTAACTAGTTTGTCTTTTTCACTTGTTTCATTTCCTCTGAATGTCCCAAATATCAGCTACGCCAGGACCATATTCAGCTTAGACCTGAAGGGGGAGCTGTCCCATCTGAGGGTTTCAATGACCTCAGGGGGAACTTTCCCAGAGAGAGGGAGGGTCTACAGCCAGGCAAGTTCTCAGCCTCCAGGCCAAACCTGTTTGACTCTAAGCAACCTGGACAGTGAAATTGATGTTTCCTAACAAGGGGTCTGGAATAAATACACCCAGGTGATTTAAGAGACTGGAAAAGAGGGCACTGGAGGAGCCCCTGGACATCAGGAGAGTTAATCCCAGTTCCAGTTTTTAACATGACTCATCTTCGCTGCATCTGCCCTTGGGGTCTTATTTCACACAAGCCTAGGAGGTCCCCTGGGACAGGCTCTGAGGTCTCGGATTGTACCCACGCCTTGAATCGTCTATATTTTGATGCTTTGACATCTTGGGGCTTTGCTGCTCCAGGGCTAACCTCCCAGGGTCAACCAGTACTTAGGGGCAGTAAACAACGGGTTTGTGGGAGTGTCCTCATCTTCAAACCAGACACCCACACCTTCTGGCTCTCACTCTGGGCCACGATCCACCTGCTCTCACCATCCCAGGGCCCGGTACCAGATTACTGGGCACAGCCTCTGTGCCCCAGAGCCCCTTAAATTATTCAAACTAGCCAGTGGGAAGCCTGTTGCCGTCTAGCCTGTTCTTTCCCACAGAAACCACAAGAGAGGCTCTTTCCCGGCCTCTGCCTCCTGACTGGCCCGGGGGCTTCTCCGTGGGGTCGCACCCTCCTCTTGGGAACTGAGAGTAAAACAAACTATCTTTTCAATGCCAGTTGTCTCCTGATCTGCCGGCCTCACTTTACCTGGGTAACAGTAAAACCTACATTTTAAAACATGGACGTTGGAACGGGATGTGGGGGCTCTGGGCATCTAGTGACCTCACCCCACCAGCACTGTGCCTTCCTGAGCCAACAGAAACAAGGAGAATGACCACTAAAAGGGCCTTCAGCCCTACAGCCTTTGTCAGTCACGGCTGCTCATCTAAACCACAGAGCAAAAAAAATCACCTGAGCGGCAATTTTCTTCAGCGTCACGGAGGCCACCTACCCAGCCCCACTCCAGCTGCGGAGAAGTCAGCTCATCGCCAAGAGCAGACGCCTGGGGCGTTCGGACTCGGCTCTCCTAGAGGGCAGGACTGGCTGAGTCTACAGCCTGGGTGGGAACCAGGCCCTCGGTCCTCGCACAGCACAGCTCCCGCCTCGCACATAAATTCATCTTGCCAGGGAATTGAGGTGGGGGGTGGTGGGGTGGTGGGGTGCCCCCTCCCCGGGGGCAGGGCCCTGCGCCGGTGTTACCTGTGCTCGGTGCTCCCCCACAGCGAACTGTATCACCGCCACGCCCGGGCTGTGGCGGTCCTCGATCCTCTCCACGGTGCTGGAGTCGATCTTCAGGTCGTGGCTGATCTCCGCACTCTGGATGAAATCTTCCGTTTTCAAGTCCTCCACCTTCTTCAGCTCGCCGTTGGCCAGCTGGATGATGGAGCCTTTCATGAAGTAGGGAGGCAGCGTGGGGGGCGCGGCTGCAGGGGTTGCCACGGACTGCACCACGGGCAGGTGGATCTGGGCCTGCACCATGGCTGGGTAGGCGGCCTGGGTGCCCAGGGCTTCTGGGCTGAAGTTCTCGCTCTTGGGAAGGGCGGTGGTGACGAACGTGTGCGGGACTGCAGCAAACTGGGGCGACGACGTGGCGATCGCGGAGGTCGCCCCCGGCGCGTCCACATCGGCGCTGCCCACGGGGATGAGCAGGGGCTGGGTGCCGGGGATCACCAGGTGCTGCGGCAGGCCACCGGCGTATGTGATGGCTTGCTGCTGGCCACTCAGGTAGCCGATGACCGGCGGCTGCGCCCCCGCGTAGAAGGCGGTGGCTGGCAGCCCCACCGGGAGTGGCTCTGAAGCGCTGTGTGTGGTCTGGATGACCGTGTGGGGGGACAGCGTGGCGACGGCCGCGGCCTTCACGCCCTCGGGGCCCAGAGCCTGTTGGGGGGAGAGCGCGTAGGACCGGTGCGCAGGCTTCCCTAAATGCAGGCCGCTTTTGTCGTTGAGGGTGGAGGGGGAGGCCTCCCGGTGCGTGACCTGTTGCACCTCCAGGTCGGCCGCAGGTGTGCTGCTGTTCGGCAGGACCATCACGGAGGCCCGGACCCCCGACGCGTCCCGACTGCTGTAGTCGGCGGGGTTCGGGTGCACCACCACGTGCCTAGGCTCGTAGGGGTGAGGGACTGGCTTGCCGCCCGCCTTCGCCAGGCCCAGGTCCGCTGAGGCCGCGGGCCCGTACCGCCGGCCCTTGTCCAGCTCACCGTTCAGGATCTCCTTGGCCTGCATGGCCTGCTGCAGCCTGCTGCTCTCAGCTTTCTTGGTGGCGTCCCGAGCAACGAAGTGGCTGCCAGAGTCGGTGTATTGCACTACGACCTGGGGGGAGGGCCCCAGCGTGAGCGTGTGTGGGATCATCGTCTGGTGCGGGTGGAGGTGGACGGGGATGGCCGGAGGCGAGGCCGTGCGCCCCGCGTTCTGCGGCGAGCTGGAAATGTGCACGTACTGGCTCTGTTGCGTGGGTGGTGGGGACCCCGGGGCGACGAGCCCGGGAGTCCTGCCCGAGAGCTGTTGCTGCTCAGCCTTGTGTCCTGAGGCTTGGTTCAGGCTGCCCATGCTGGCCAGCAGAGTGGAGTAGGCCTCCAGCTGGGAGCGCTGGGACGGAGTGGTGGCGCCAGCGGCAGAGGCCACCGCGCTGGTCACGGGGCTGGCCGTGGGGGAGATCAGCTGTGAAGGGATGAACCCAGCGTAGGGACCGCTGTACTGGGAGGACCCGATGAACTGGAAGGTGTGCGGCAGGTGGGCGTACTGCACGGGCGACACGGGGGTCCCTGACTGCGGGGGAGGGTAGGCGGCGGGCAGCGTGGTGGCGGCCGGCACAGACCTGGGCGCGCTGGGTGGGGAGTAGTCCAGGCCAGCGGGCAGCGCTTTGTGCAAACCTATTCCCTGCTGCAGGCCGAGCTCCACCGCAGTCCCCGGGCCGTGCCTCCCGCCCCCGGGCCCTCGGCCCCCCGCGCTGCCCGCAAGCCATGCCACGCCCTCTGCCCGGTGGTTGTCGCTGGGCGGCGCCGCCTTCTCCTCGGAAGGCCGGCTGGTGGCGGGGATCTCGCGCTTCTTGGGAGGCAGGCATTCGTTGCTCCGCTCCTGGTTGGATTTCATTTTTCGCCGTCCCCCCTCCACGGTGACTGTTTCACTGTCTGGCTGGCTCCGATTTTAGTCTGATAAATGGAAAGTCACATTTGATTTCTGTTGGGGATCCAGGCTCTTCATGAGGAATCATCTCCCCGTGGGTGCGATCCACCAGCAGCGGCTCGGGAATCTGGGAAGAAGGAGCGGGGAGTGACAAGGGGAAGGGGAAGGGAGGAGAGAGGGAGGGAGGGAAAAGAAATCAAGCTATGAGCGCCAGGAAAGAACACCCTCCACAAGACCGAGGCCAGGCCTCCGGTGTCCACGTGAATTCCCCAAAACCTGATCACAGCCCCGGCCTTGCAGCAAGGCGAGCCCTGGCATGATGGATAGCAGTCTTGAAGATGGTTAAGACATTGCGCAGGTCAAAGCTTTAAAGCAGATACCTTTTTATGGCGTTAACAACTCCCCTAAGACAGCCCACATCCTCTCAGCCATGTTGCTCGACCTCTCTCCTTTCTTTTTTTGCAAATAGAAGCGTATGATCTGTTGCTTAGATTTCCTTTGCAGAAATGCCGGTCCCATTCCTCACCTCTTCTTTACCTTGCTGGGAAACCAAAAGAGGCCCTCAGGGAGGAGGACACTGTGAGTCAGCCAGACCCTGCCCTCAGGCGCAGCCCTGGGAAAGCACCACTGAGGATGGACATCCTCAGAGGTCTTTGCACATTTTTCCTGAATCCTTCTCTCTCAGAGCCGCTACTCAAAGTTTCCACCAGACTCTGGGTCCATACTGGACTACAGTGATTTTTCATCCCTAACACACACACACACACACACACACACACACACACACACACACATGCCCGCTCAGCAGAGGCAGACAACAACAGTCCCGGCCTCTACAAGTTTTCAAAGAATTCCTAGTACAGCCACTCATAGGGCAGAAGAAAGCCAACTGTGAGGCAGTTAAAATATGAATATGGTTACAGTTAAAAGAAAGAAGGCGCTAACAGGGCGGATGCACTGAGGGCTTCCCTGACGACAGTTACATGTGCACTTCATCCTGCCTTTTTCTACCTTTCCAGGTCATCTCGGTCTTCTCTCTTCAGGCTGCCCCTTTCCCTTTCTTGGTCAGCCCATCAGTAACCCTAGAGATGGAACCTCTTTCAAACCAACCAGACCTGCGTGCTTAAACCTACGTCTATGAATAGTGAGACTGGAGTCAGTCGTATGGACACATCTCAGTGTCTCAGTGAGCACTGAACACAGAGGAGTGGGCAAACAGATGCCCACTGGCAAGAGGCAAGACATGAGGGAACCAACAGGAACCAAGCTAGCCAGGGGCAGATGTGAGTGCCCCCTACAGGCAGCAGCTGCAGACCTGAGCAGTCAGGTGCTGTGGGGCCTGGGAAGCTGTGGGAATTCCAGGCCCTGGGGTTTTAGCATTTCTCCTCCCTAGACCCTCTTAGACGATCTGATTTCAGAACAAACACAATAAGGCAGTCACCTGCAGCATCAGCTGACACAGCGGTGACACCCCTGTTGTGACACAGACCCTTCTCTCTCCTGTGCCGCCCACTGCTCCCCTCCCCGCACTGGCTCATCCCCCATCTCTCTGCAGCAGCTTACAGTCCCCCACCAGAATCGGGGCCCCTTTTTTTGGCCAGTGGTTTAGTGGCCCTTGTTGGTTTTGCTTCAACATCATTAACAAACATCATGACAAAGAACAAATGTTCCTTTGGTTCCCCATCCTTCGTGGTTGTGATCAGGGATGCATGAAGGTAGAAGTTTACAAATTTGGTGTCTTAACATCAAAGGACATTTCAGTAAGAACAGGATTTCTCATGACAGGAGAGGTGCTTTAAAAGCTGGGATGGAAACAAAAAATAAAGTAAAAAACATTAAATATATTAAAGCTGGAGAAATATCTGTGTTGAAAGAGCAATGGCTATTTGCCCTCCTACTGAGAGTTTGTATAAATCACGAACAACTGTGTTCTGTAGAACCTTCCCTTATAAAGAGGGCAGCACATGTTTACACCCAGTGCTTGCAACTCGATTTCAATGACTGCCGCATTCAAAACAATGATAGAATAAAATTAAACTACAAAAGCATCAGAAACAGTTCATCTTTTGGCTGCTTAAAAAGTACCGATACAGATCTTTTGAGATTTCCAGAGTCGTCTTTCAGGAAGAACTGCGTAAGCTCCCCTATTTCCACACCAACGAGCAATCGTTTATATCTACTCAAAGCCCGTTCCATGCGCCCCCTGCTGGCCCCACAGCAGCACTGAGCCAATAAAACCCCACAGGATTTCATTAGCGATGCTCATGCCAGAGCGCTACGTCAGAATCCCAAACGGGAACATTTGCATACAGTAGGCCCAGCCAGTAAGGGAATAGGTTAATTAGCCCAAGGCAGCTTGAGGGGCGAAAAAGCTGCAGCATAAAAGTCCTTTCAAAGCCAAGCAAAATGTCAAATACATTCATTCAGAAAGAGGCCTATTAGCAATGCAAATGTAAAATTGCCTGTACAGCCGAATCGCACAATACATAAAACTAGGAAACCCCTCTCAAGGTACTTTTGAAAGAACTCAGCTTTAGTGACTTTGAAAAAGACTCGGTTCTCAGGAGTGTGTTGGTTTATTTCTAGTGTTTGAGAGATACTGGCTTATCTGGCCCTAAAGTTCTCTGTATGGACTCCAGGGCTGGTCTTCTGTTAGTGGACTAGGACATACTGGCCTTAACACACACACTCAAATTTATTCTTCTGAAAAGTTATCCCTAGATAAACATCTTTCCCAGAAAATACTAATGGTAAATCAAGGATGCGAAGACTAACGTGGGAGCTGGAGTGACTTGGGGCCAGACCAATAAAACTTCCACCCACCCTCCTCCTCCATTTACAAAGACCACGTCTCCTGTGCAGGAGAGGAGAAAGGGCACCCTTTCTTGGTGCCCCAGTAGTTCTGTGCACAGTCTGTATCTCCCACTGCAGGGAAAATGTAGAGGTTTATATCATGATGGTGGAAATGCACAGAAGGGAAAAGTAAAGGAGAGAAAATGAGACATGGCAGAAGAGAAGATTTTATGGTCTCATTCTAGCTGCCGGCAAATGACCTGCATCCCTAACTTGCCTTCTCAGGGCTGAAACACACCCATGGGTCAGCTGGGCCCCGGGGGGGAACTCACTTCTGGATATACTGCTGGATGTACAGCAGAAAGATTTCCTCAAAACATAGGGCCGGCCACACATGCTTACATAAATGCTGAGTTACCAAAGAACCACATACGCAAATCCCACTGCTTAAACATTATTAGAAAAGGGGAAGCAAAGGCAGAGTTAGAGGAATTCAGACAAATTTATTTAGGGTTTTACTCCATACTGTTTGCCTAATGATCGCTGTTCTGCATATATCATGCATCTTAAGCATCTTTATATCAACAGCTGTATCTCCCTATCAGTATTTTACAACTTAGCTCACGGGAAGAAGGCCTTGCTGTCCAACGAGTGGTCATCGGGTCAGCAATATCCTGCAGCCTTAGAAAGGGAAACTCTCTGGTCCCCCCAACCCTCCTGATTTAGAATCTGCATTTTAACAAGATGTCCGGATGATTCGTATGTGCAGCAAGGCTTCAGAAACTCAGGTATGGGACTACATTGTCTACTCATAAGCTCCTAAGCAAATTAAACATCTCAAGCCTCTTTCTAATGGAATAGGTGCTGGGAAGCCAAACCAGGTGCTGCAGGTAAACACAGAATTGATGGAGCCTTGGAGATAAGCTGCTGACATTCAGGAGTGGTTCAGCTGCTTACTCTGGGGTCACCTGCACCCAATACAATTCTACATAACAGGGGCTCCCCCTTTCTTCTTGTTCCTTATGTCTTCAAAAACTATAGAGAAACACATTTTCAAAAGGTTATTATCATAAATTTCATACAGGACTCAATCAACTCCAGGGAAGAAAAACAAAATTTAACGAAGGCAGCCCCACATTATTTTTTGCTCTAATTCAAAAATCTTCCCCCGTTACCATAGATTCAGACTGTTTCAGATGTGATAGGAGGATGAGGTGGCCTCTGAGCTGGGAGAGGTAGGACTGTATCCCCATGACTCTAAGTCCTGTACATTAACAACCAACTGCTCTAACTGGAAGACACTCCTAGACTCTGACACATACAGTCCTAAAAATGCATTCCAAGGTCACAGCAATAAACCAGGGTGCTCTGCCCAGCACACCCAATCCTGTGGGGTTCTCAGTTTGAGTGAAGCCCATGGCTGCCTGGCATGTATGACTGTGCATGACAGATGCATGGGTTTAGTTTTGAAGAGGAGTCTCTGCAGACTGATGAGCTTATGTCAGTTCTAGAAAAACTGTATGACCATTCAGGAAACACAATACCTGCTCCTGATGGCAGAGGTCACTAGGACATAGCAAGGGTTCTCTACACCCAACTTTCTGTTTTGTTCCATTATTTAGCTGGGAGACCTGTGAATGAGTGCCCTGGCAAAAGGTACTTCATTTAGGTTCAATATTAAAAATACCTAACCTTGACATCCTTGGGCTTTCCAGGATGGAAGAAGGTAGGTTGGATGATAACACGATTAGACACCTTCACAGCTGATTGAAAAGCATGCCCCAAAGGAAGTGGGTCACACATTCATTCATCAAACACATTGTTTCCACTATGAAACCTTAATTGCTCAATGTCAGTGAGGAGCAAACGGTCTGCCAGAGCTCTGTTTTTCAGTTCTATTTTGTTCAACCTTTTATTAGTGTTTTGGTTGTCATATTTAGAGGCTAACGGAAAGCTGGAAGGGAAGCTTAATATACTATTGCAACTGATACTCAAATACAGGCAGCTCCCACTTTTTGGAAGCTCACAGCACACCACTTTGCTTTTAGGAAAGACCTAGAGTAGTACCTGTTTTGGCTAACTGAAAGACAGGCGAGGAGATTTTCACTTCCATGAAAAGAAGTTGGGAAGAGAAAATAGCACCCAGCGCTTGTTGGGCAGCAAGCCGTTACAAAGGAGCAGCGAGAGGGCCCCGCCGAGCTCCTTCCCGGGGAACCACTCAGAATCTCAGCATCAAGCCTCCCTAGCTCCAAGCTGTGTCTGTGAGCATCTGTGCTTTCTCTTGTTTTATTTTATGCATCCTTCAGCAAGATGTGTCATAAGGTCTGAGAAAAGCCTAGGTGACATTTTTTGGGGGGTCTAGGAATCCTCAAAAAATTTTCATATAAATTAATGGTAATTGCTTCTTCACTTCATGCCATTTAGGCTTACAAGAGGTTTTACAGGCACGTTCTACTGTTGGATAGCAGGGGAAACCTGGAAGTGATGGCACAAAACCAAGAAAATTATGGCTAATGAGAATAAATGTAAATGCCTGCTCCTGGTTTTAACAGCTCAATGAGTTTAGTAGCTGAGTTTGAGAGCTCTGGCTTAGGAATGGTTCGAATCAAAGAGCCCAGGAATTTTTTATTTGACCATACGTTCAATATAAACGAACAGTTTGGTATGATGCCTAAAAGGCGGGAGGAATTATAAGGTTCATTTAAAAAGCACAAAGTTCAGCATAAAGGAATAAACACTACAACATCATATGACATTGGTATAAAGCCAAAGTGAAAGTACTAGGCCAGGGGACACTGGCACAATGGGGCATGTTCAGAGTGGAGTGGTCATGTCAGTGAGGTCTGACACAAGGCAGGAAAGTAACAGTTCAGGCAATTGAGGATGTGTGGCCTGGGGAAGCACAGAAAAAGTTGGAGCATGCATGAAATGCTCCATCTATAAAGGGCTGTCTACCGAAGGCAAGAGAACAGCTGGAGCTCCAAATTACACGGATATATCCAGTAAAAATCAGAATGTAACCAGGAGTGTTAAAAACAGGCTGGATGGCCTAATGTGGGAGGGACGCCAGTGTCGTCCCAAATAGTTGAGCTGACGGTCCAGGTAAGTGGCTGGGACCCCTGCCCTGGCCTGGCGTGCCTGCTACTGACTTACATTTTTCCCATCACAAGTGTTTTGAGACTGATTCTATCCTGTGTCAAGGTGGCTTGCTTACAAGCCTAACCTTCTTTCCAATTTTCTTTCTCGCTGTGTCCTCAACAAAAACTGCCTATCGGCAATACCTGCCATGCCCAGCAAGAAGCTTTGTGGGCAGGCCTCTTGGTCCAAAAGGGTGTGGCTCCCGAAGGGGATAGAGGGTCCCAGGCAGGTCCATTCAGATCAGTAACCACTTGAAAGGATGGTGCAAGTGCTGCAGAACAGGCTGCCTGAAACCCTCACCCCCACAAACGCAGGCCTCCCTTCTCTACTCAGCACCACTGTGGCATGGATCTTGCTCTTCACAGAGGCGTCAGAAGAACACCAAATGACAGCTTGGAAGCCACATGCTGTCCTCGGTGCCGATCATGGACCGCAGCTGGCGCGGCATTCAAAGCCACGGGCTGGGCAGACTGAAGAAGAGAGATGGGGACCTTTTTATTGCACAGGTAAGTGAGCTAGCACCACCTAGCCCCAGCCTCGGCGATGCCTTCCACAGCGGGGCTGAGGGCCCAGAAAGTGCGCCCTGCAGGGGCCAGATGTGGGGAGCTGTGGACACAAATGCACTTTCTAAACAAGCTGTCTCTTCGTTTAGGTTCATAAAAAGTAAGTTTAAGTCTGCACGTCCCTCACTCCGTGGCAGCAATGCCCGTCATGCAGGGTTTGCCTTTGAGGCAGGGCCTTGCTTGGAGGCTGGCACCTGTCATTCCTCTCTCTGCCATGAATACTGGTTTTTAGGTCCTGTTCATCTATAGATTTTTGGGCAATGAATATGATGACTAAATGTAATCTAATAATTACAGAAAGTCTCAACACTCAAGGGAGCACAGGCCCCTCTGGGTATTCCCTGGCACAGGGCAGCTCTGCATCCAGGGCAGTAAACTGACTGGGAGTCGTTTCTCTGATTCAAGGCCTTGACGAGGGGCTGGAGGGGATTCCTCAACGCGCACAGCTGCTGGGGCCGCCCTTCTTCTACAGAACTCCGCTTGGCGTGCAACTCAGCTGCGACCTCCCTCACCCCTACATGGGTCTCCTTTATTGACTACTACTGTCAGCCTAAGGGAGAGACAGCCTTCATCAAGCCCTGGGGGAAGCTCGTCTCAGATTCCTGGCCTCTGCTATACCCACTCCCAGCCAACATGACGATAGTGACACGGGGTGTTGTTAGTGGCTTCTGCCACCCACAGAAACCCAAGGAGATTGGTCCTGGGGGCAGGGTCATGCATGGGGCCAGGGTGCATGTCCGTGCTGGGGCCACAGGCAAGCAGGAAAGGGGGGGAGCAGGGCCAGGCCCGCAGCTGGGCAGTGCTCTCCCTGGCGGCCAGCCCACGTGGACTGTCACGGCAGCATTGGGGCAGCCGGTGTCCTCTGGCAGCCTGCCCGTGCTGGAATTCCTGGAAAGGCTCAAGACGGAAAAACAATCACTTGGAGGGATAACCATCTGGATCAAAACTGGTCCCAGATGAACTGGCCAACAGAGGTTGAGTTTGAGTTTTTAAGAAAAGCTGGAAATGCCTTTCTGTCAAGACCTTCCCTGGTTCAATACATGAGCAAATACCTTACTGTTTTAAAGTGTCATACATGCCAAATCGGCTACCCAGGGACACCCAGATCTCTGCCATCCCCCGCTCTGGCTGAAGGCTGGGCACTTTCTGTCACCCTAGAAGCAGTGGTTCTCACCCTGCTCTGAAGCAAATTGCTGTAAGGACAGGGGCAGTGGATTCACGGCCTCATCTCTGGGGCTGTTGTAACAGCCTGTGAAGGACTGGCCAGAGTAACTTAGTTAGAACTGGGGTTGGGAGGACAAGAATCTAACATTTTTGACTCTCAGTTTAATGGTCTTAGCACTACAGTGATGTATGCCACTCTGGGATTCAGTAAGCATTAATATCCATGGGATATTTGGAATATCAAGATAAAATACTAATATTATTACTACTAACACTGATAGGAAAGTAACCAACATATTAGTGTTACTACTTTTACAAATAAGGAGGAGGACGGACAACAGAGCAGAAGGAACAGGCTATGGTGTAGGTAGAGCACAGGTTCAGAGCTTGACTTGCCCCACCTGCCTCTGTAATCTTTTTTTACTTTTAATGTAATTTTAAGTATACTCAAAATTTTACATGCACCCAGGTTAAGAGGCACGTATTTCAACACTATGTAATCTTGTAATTAATATCTTCACCAATAAATTGGGGAGGAATTTATATAACATGCACACTCAATAAATGGTAGCCATCCTAATTATAATTCAGCAAATGCTTCCTCATGAATTCCCAGTTTTCACCCCCACCTATCTGTTGCTAATCTCTCCTGGTTCCGTGGTAAAACTCAATACAATACCTTCAAACCATCAATCTTTTCAAACACCAGGGCTTTTTTTCACTCCTGTGATTTACACAAAAGGGAAAGTCATGGATGTTCGAGAATGTATTTTCTTTCTTCAGTCAATAGATGGGATCACGTTTATAATGGTCTCCAGTGGACAGGCCCCCTCACACCAAAACGCACGAAACCAACTCAGCATTAACACAAAGAATAAACTGGATTGCGAGATGCTAAACCCAAGCCAGGCATTTACCGTTCCTCAGTAAAGGTTAAGGGGAACTGTTCCTTGCTGCACTCTGCCTGCTTTTCCACGATGCTTCTTGGATGAGTAATTCCCAAAGGCTTGGTGGGGAAATGCAGAATCTTGTTTCCACACCCCGGGGGGAAGGCTGGCCGCTGGGCACTCACACACACTCTCCTAAGCCTGGCTACACACCCCAAAGCAAAGGGCCAGCAGGAGCTGGAGGAGGCGAGTCAGACTGCCAGCCACCAGGGGGCTGGTTCTCAGGGAGATTTGTCTAAAGGTATGAACAGGGAATGTGAAAATCCCTATGTCAGAAAAATGCATTTCTGGAGTCGAGGCATTCTGAGAGAATCTTCAAGTATTCAAAGGTGGCCAGATGGAAGAAAGTAGAAAGAAGCCTTTGGGTGACCCATGAACCAATAAGACCTTCTCCAGGGCAGTAGATGTTGGCTTGCCTTTTGTGGCTGTCTTCCGGTCTCTGCAACACTGTACGACTTTTCAGTCCCCTTGACCACTAAGGCCCTGGGCCCTCCTGGGATATGGCCTTCCCAGGGTGATGCAAGTAGACAGAAGTCACTGAGGCCTTCTTCATCCCGCTAGAGCAATGCTTTATGGGCCGTGTGTGACTGTCCCATTGTAGATACAAGAATACTGAGGCTCAGAGTGCAAGGGATGTGCCTAAGATTACATGGCCCAGATGTGGCAGAAGGAAGATGAAAATTATTTCTGATGGGAAAACCTGGGTTCCAATCACATGCAGTGGCTCTGCTGCTATACAGTGCGCGGTTACCCTTACCCAAACAGAGGCTGGGCCTTTGCCCTCAGGTACTGGGAAGTGACCTCTAGGCACCTGGGATGTCCTGCCTGATACTCTGTCTGTTTGACATTCTGTATGTCTGTTTGCATGGGGCTTTGGCTGCCAGGCAATCTAACACTATGACTTACAGTGGGGGCTTAGGCTGTGAAGTATCAGTTTGACGTCTGAAGGAATTGATGACTGAATGTATTTGCCTGACCTCTGGGAGGGGCGGACAAAAGATGATCCACATGGGCAGTATGCGATTGAGCTCCAACGAAACTCTGACACCGAGTCGCGGGAGTTTCCCTGGGGGGCGATACTCCATGCGTCCAGTCCTATGCCCTCTATGACTCCAGGGGGAGGATGCCTTGAAGCTCAGCATTTGGACCTCTCCAGAGTGTGTCCTGTGCATCTCTTCCCTTGGCTGATTTGAATCTGCATCCCTTCTCTCTAGTAAACTATAACTGTGAGTGTAATAGCTTTTAGTGAGTTCTGAGTCCTTCTAATCAGTTCTCAAACCAAGGGTGGTTTGGGGAACCCCCTGAACTTGTGATTGGTGTCAGAAGAAAGGGTGGTCTTGTGGGACCTGGTCTAACTTTGTAGTTGGCCCATAAACTCCTTTTTATAGCTCAGGATGATTATACACTTAAGCAGATTAAGTAATAAAATAAACATAATAAAGCCCATCAGGGTTCATGGGTAAGAATGGATCATTAACTTAAGACTAGATCAGTCCAAATCTATGTACCCCTAAACAGTGGCCAGTGACCAGACAAATGAGTGGGCCAGAAAGGAGGCAGAAAACATGCTACCTGGTGTAATCTGACCTGGGCCAGGGTCCCCTAGGGAATGCCCCCCCCCACCCCACCCCATGCAATTACCCAATGGCACACACACGTAAGACACACTGAGCACATCAGTTTTCTGAGCACAGAGTTCCAAGTGTTGGAGCAATGGGGGCAACCTATCAGCTAACTTGCTGGGGCCTTAACATTCTCAGTCTGGGGAGTGGAACTGATTTCCTAGAAATCTCCCCTGGCCACTGGACACTGACCATCCCAACAGACCAGATGAGGGGCTGGGCTCCATCACCAGGCTCTCCAGATTTTTGAGGAAGTACTTTCTCCAGAACCTAGAGGAAGCTGTGCATGTGCCTGGGACAGTACTGGTTTCACTGGGTTCTTGCTTAGGCCCAAACAATGGGTGGTAGCATCTTGGGGGCAACAGCTCTGGGCTGAGGGGCAAGGAACTTGGAGCCCTGGTCTCAGGGCCAATTCTCCTTACCTGCAGACTGTCAGCCCTTGCTGCACATCACACTCACCCCGGGAGCTTTCAGAACCAATACCAATGTCCAGACTCACCCCAGACCACTGGAATGAATCCCTGAACATGGGGGCCAGCACTGGCATTCTAAAGATACACCTGGGGATTCTAACATGCAACCAGAGGTGAGCGTCCAGGCATACATGATCTTTAAGTTCCCTTTTAACTCCATTGCTCCCTGGACGAATGTCTCGATGATGTTTAAATACAACCTCCAATTCCTTGCCCCACCCCTGCCAACAGAAAGTGTTCTCACCTCCTTTAACTGCCCTCTAAAAATAAGTTACCTGTCCACAATGAGATACTGCAGCACCCCCATTACCATGGGCATTACTTAAAAAAAAAGAAAGAAAGAAAATAACAAGTATTGGTGAGGATGTGGAGAAACTGGAACCCTTGTGCACTGCTGGTGGGAACCTAAAATGGTGTAGTCACTGGGGAAGATGGTTTGGCAGTTCCTCAGAAAGTTAGATGTAGAATTACCACATGATCCAGCAATTCCACTTCTGGGTATACACCCAAAGGAATGGAAAGCAGAGACTCAAAGAGATAGTTGAATGCCAATGTTCATAGCAACATTATTCACAACAGACAGAAGGCGGGGACAACTGTGCATCAACAGAGGAACGGATAAACAAAATATGGCATATGCATCCAGTGAACTATTATATTAGTCAGCCTTCAAAAGGTATGAAATTCTGACCTATGCTACAGGATGGATGGATCTTGAAACATGATGCTAAGTGAAAGAAGCCAGATGCAGAAGGACAAATATTGTATGACTCACGCACAGGGGGTCCTTGGAATAGGCAAACTCACAGAGACAGGAAGTAGAGTGGTGGTTACCAGGGGCCGGGGAGAGGGTGAGGGAGTTACTGTTTAGTGTGTATACAGTTATAGTTTGGATGAAAAAGCTCTGGACATGGTGAAGACTGTACAAAAATGCAAATGTGCCTAATACCACTGAAATGTACCCATTAGTATGGTGAAAATGGTAAAATTTATAATTTAGTATGTATTTTATCACAATAAAAAAATTTCTAAAGATTACAAGTCACAGTTTAAAAAGTATGCAAACCAATTACCATTTTAGTTTTAAACTTTGCAGTGCCCCTCACCCCACAGTTCTTCTTGGAGCTAACGGACCCCCAAAATGCCTGCTAGAGTTAGCCTGCCTCTCGTGGCTGGGCTCCAGGGCATCCTCACATCCTCAAATTGTACACACATCCTCACATTCACAATGGAGAGTGAGTGTGGAATTGAAGGGAACATCCCCAAACTATCACGTCACTGCTCTTGCAAGACTGAAGGCTGGCTGGTTTCCCGGGCCTCGTCTTCTCTCCTGCACTTTATCACTGAGTCACTCAGTCTCATCCCCTAGATCAGGGGCCTGCAAACTTTGGTGAAGGGCCACCTAGTAATATTTTTAGCTTTGCAGGCCACACAGTCTGTCACCACTCAACTCTGCCACTGTAGTGTGAAAGTGCCATGGATAATATGTAAACAAGCGGGTGCAATGGTGGGTGTTCTGTTCCAACCCTCACTGCACTGGGGACAAGGCCTCCAGGGATGTGTGTTCCTGCGGCTCTGAGAACCTCCTGCTCGGCTGCCGCTGCCGCCCCTCTGTGGTGCACCTTGTTGCCTGTTTTCCAACCCAGTAGTTCTCATTCCTGGAGCTCCCAGGTGAGGCAGGTGCTGGTGGGCTGGGGCCCGTACTTAGCGAACCACTGTTCTAAGCTCTCTTTTAGGTCTCTCCTTAGATGTCACTTATTGCAGGTTCTTCGCACCCCAACCCCAAACCGTGCCTCTCCTCTGTGTCCCTTAACACCCTGCTCTATCTTTTCACATACACTGTCCTAAAGGTGTGTGCTCGGATCCTTCCCATCACAGCCCTTGGCTGACAGCGGCCATTGGCTCTAATGCCTTTGCCAGGGTGGGCCGCTGACTACGTCCTTTCCGCATCATGCCTAACATCTTGGCAAAGCCACTTAAGACCACTGCCATCCTGCTCATCCCTCTGTTCTCTGAGGCTCCCCAGCTTTTCCGTCACTACCACGTCTGTCACTTCACTGTGCTTTTTACTTGATTTCATGTGTCTTCCTCATGAGACTGTAAAGTCCCTGAGCTGGGTTTAGACAGAGATTTTATAACCCCTTGAGACTCCAGGGCTGTCGTCCTTTCTCTGTGGGTTTACTGTTTTTGTCCTCTGTCTGTCTACTGAAGTTCTCTTTCTTCGGAACTGGCTACTGAAAGGCAGAGTGTTTCTGGATCTTCTTCGGGATTTCTGGCTGTGAGAATACAGTATCAGATCAAAAACTGAGCTCATGATGGAGGGACGTAAAATGCTGTGCATATGAAAAGCGTCGGTACTTGGAGATTCCATTTCTAACACAAATCCTCAGGGGAGATGATGCACCCCGGATCCAGGCTTGCCATGTGAGATGTTGTCCAAAATGTGTGCTCTACGGAAAGCTTCTAAAAACCCACACCCAACTATCCAATCTTTAGCTTTACTGGGAGGAATATGCATTTACAAAGACAACAATTTCATTAAAACCAGCCTGAATCAAGCATAGGAAGGACCGGGAGACAAACTGGAAAAATCAGCCAAGATAAGAATTCTCTCTGAAATAAATGTTTGTTTTAAAATCAGGGGTATGACTCACACTTCGTGAATGCGTGGCTGAGTTCTGACCCTCAAAAACATGAATGGTTCCTTTTGAAAAGCGTAGCAAGTGGGAAGCCTACTTTCTGTCTCCATTTATTTCAGAAGGAGGCTGTGCGTGGAGCCCAAGGCGCCCGAGTCCTTTCCCATCACCAGTGAAACGAACAATGGGAATGAGTCACTACCTGCAGCTGTTTTCAATCAACAAGCTGGGGCATGACGGCAGCCTCTCCTGAGGGTCACGTGCAGCCCAGCACGAAGCCGGTGGAGCACCGAGGACACAGAAGGAACTGCCAGGAGCCCTACAGAACTCGCGGCTGAGCTGCTGCTTCTCCCTCTGGCTCAGCGTCATTAACTTCATCAGGTTATTTATTCAATACCAACTTTACACTCTCCCTGGGAGAATGCCAGTGCCTCTGAACGTGGCACACTGTCAAATCGACTGTGTTCAGTAGGAAATGTCCCGGCCAGTTTTATATTCTGCAATTCAATTTAGGACCTGGGAAGAAGGGAAGCCCTTTCTACACATACTTGTTAGACATGCAGTGGAGGAGAGATCATGAAATCTCGTCAAGGAGAAGAGATGCTTCGTCTGTTCCTCGCCCTTAGACACCCGCATAGTTCTTACTGCCCGGCAGTCAACGTGACTGACTTCGGTGTCTAGACATGGGCTAGGCATCCGGCTTTTGGCATTTGGCAATTGGTGACTTTGGAATTATATGGGACAATGCTGTCCGCACCTAGCATACAGACTGGAGTACTTCAAAAAAAGCTGCCTCTAGCAGTGAGCTACTTTCAAGCCTTCCTGCTGCAGAATTCAGGGCACAGGCTGGTGATCCTCCCTGCTGGACTTGGAGTTTTCATTCCTCACACCAGCTGGGCCTCAGTTTCCTTATCTGTAAGCTGGGAATAATACCAGGACTCACCTCTTATGCTTGTTGTGAGTTCATACGCTCCAAGACTTAGACCAGGGTCTGGCATACTGCAAGACCTAGAAACTTTGGCTTCTGATGTTATGATTATCTCTTGAGAAGGGCCTTCTCCCCTACCTCCTTTGTAGGTCACATTTTCATCCACGTCAAAAAACCCCACACTTTCCTCCCTTACGTTCTTTGCCAGGTTACTTCATGCATTACACGCACTAGTTGATTCCAGCGAAGATGTTATGGGGTACAATCTTTAATTAAAAGGTTCCGTGCCTCACCTCTGTTCATGACGGATTTCAAGTCGTATCAGTTCAGAAAGTTTACTAAATCTCTAAAACTGTCTTCTTCTAAAAAATAACCTATGATATATATTTTTTCTTCCTAAACTGGACTAAAGCCTTGTCTGCAGAATGGTTGATTATTTCTACATTCACAAATAAAATTTCAATGTGCTCATGTTTCAAATTCAGGTTTGTATTATTTGCTGTTTATTCCCGTAGTACAAATAAGACATTTTCTGGTTTGTTTGAACACAGAGCACAGTACAATCTTGAGACACAATTACTCATTACAAATTAAATCAATCTCTTTCCTGTTTAACCTCTTTAGAATACCCGCGCCCTAACCAGAATCTCTACAACACTGTAAATGCACACACAAAAAACAGCCAGCTATTTTATTTAAGGCCCTAATGGCAAATGAAAGACAACAAACAATATTGCTGGTGGCTGGCGGCATGGAACGACTGTAATCTAAACAGGCAATAAAATGTTTAATGGACAAATGCAAATGCAACCAAGTCAGCCGATGCCCTGTTGACGGCAAAGCTCGTTTTCATTACTAGCACTGTGGCCTTGGGAGACAGTTGCCCTCTCTGAGCCTCAGTTTCTTCATCTGCAACATGTGAATGATGGTAACATTTTCAAAACATTGTTGAGAGAGGAAATGAAGATGATCTATGTGAGAAAGTACAGTGTCTGTGACACAAAAAGTCCGGCTATGTTTTCTTTCCTGAACCTCCGTCTAGTGTCTCCAGCTGCCTGTGGGGGATTTCCACACAGACGCTCCAACCTCCCCTTTTCCCCCTCTCAAACCAGCATGTGCGCTGGTTCCCTATTGGTGCCCATAGCTTTGTGCCCCATCCCCAGGCACAAGAGCAGAGCAGCATTTTTGACCTTGCTACTACTTAACTCCTCTATCCTGTGACTCCCCTAGTTATGTGATCTTCCTTCCAAAGGCCTCAACCACTGGGAAAACAAGCCTCACAACTGTCCCTCTTTTTCCATCCTCACTGTGGAATAAGAAATTTGGCCTTGCCCAGAGCAAGGGCCAGTCTTTGCCCTTGGCCTCGGGGAGGCCATCCTGGTTAACCTGATAGAAGTGCCTTTGTTTAGAGAGGAGGCTTTGAATCACAGCAAGTTCCTTAACCCAGGCCTCTGCTTCCTCATCTTAAAATGGGGATAATAATATCTACCCGGCAGGGTTAGCACGGCCATTTAATAGACAATGCCTATTAAGGACTCTGCCCAGTGTCTTAGGGCAGAGCATGCATGCAGTACATAACAGTTAAGAACTGCTTCTCACATTCAGTAGGAACTGAACCAACGTTCACTTTTTTTCCTTCATAATTATGGGACAGATGGGACGGTGAAGTAAATGGTCAGTGTACTCTGAGAATTCAGTCAACATGGTGTTTTCATTATTTGCTACAAAGTGTTTTCATTTTGAGCTTACCTAGTATTCTATTACTTTTCCTGAATGTTTCTTAGAAAGCTCTGCTTCTTTCTTAAGTATGTAGGATCAGTAAGTTTTCCTTATACCGTAATTCCACCAGAGTAAAGAGAAAGTGGGCCTTACTTCAGTGTTCCTGCCTGTAGCCCCCAGTGACCGCTTCCTTCACGATGTGAGCTACAAACAGCAGCCCAGATGTGGGCCGAGGGCCACTGCAGTCCTGCTCTTTTAAAGACTATTCTTTCAACTGGGAAACAGAAGAAAAAACCTTTATTTCAATATAATTTCTTAAAAAGGTTAGTTAGGCTTTTCCTAAAATAAATGAAAATACAAATAAAAAGAGACTTCATTAGAAAATATCTCAGTGTTAAGTAAAAATCTACATCCCTTTAATATTAAGACACTTAATCTTCACATCTGATACACTTGTATTTTTCCATAAGGTCACATCTCAAAAACTGGGATCTTCCTCCCTTCTGGAGTTTTGAAAAATCTATAGTTTGCTTCCGGTTTGGTCTGGTGAACTCAGGATGGTGGATGGGGTGGTGAAAAACAGCAATAAAACAGTGATCGTACCCATCAGAAACATTTCCAAGGTAAATGATAAAATGAACCCCTCATAACATACTGAGTGAAATATACAAAATGCTCATTCCTGAGGACTTTGCAGAAAGTTCTCCATTAGAGATCAGAAGGTACCACCAGGGAGATGTATGTAAACCTCAGCCAGGCACGAGTAATGCCTTAGACCGGTGGGTTATGTATTCTGTTTCACAGCTCATTTGAAATCCTCTCCTTAAGGACAGGATGGGAGATAACGTTTTCATTAAACGCATGGATTTAAACTGACTGCCAGCATGCAGCAGCACATGGGGCCCCAGTTCGCTGTGAGCAAATCCCAGGATACCGGGAGGCCTTTAAAGGAAATGACCCCAGCCAGGCATACCCCAACGGCTCCATCTGTGGTTCAACAGAGGCAAAGTTACAGCCAGATTTCAGCCACAGAGGAGGAAGGTGGGCACGTCTGGATGTGGGGGTACAAGAAAACCCGTGAAAGGCATGACCTTAACAGAGAAGAAATTCAGATGAGAAACGTGGCAGGGCAAAGAGCCTGGTGAATGGCGTGTGCTGTCAGTGGGCTGGTAGCTTTAGAGAGTCGTGAAATGTTCATTAAAAGCAACGACAAACACACTTGACTATTGCCTGAAAGAGTAAAAATGTTTTTTTCTATGAAAGTAAAAGTGAAAACTGTTGTAAGCATTAAGCTTCTGGGTCACAACTGTGCCGGAGCATCCTTGCAGCGAAGCTTCCCTCAGAGGTTTATCAGAAACCCTCGTGTCCCTGCAAAAATATACATTGGCTATAGTTTCCCAAGATTCAGCAGATCTGTGCTGGAGCCCAGGAATCTACATACCTAAAAACTCCCCTGATGAGTCTGACAGGCAGCTCAGTTTGGGAACCCACTACACTAGCCCCGTAGTTCTGAACCTCGGCAGCACCTTAGAATTACCTGGGGAGATTTTTAAAAATCTGGCTGGTTGGGCCACACCCCAACCCAACTGCCAGAAAGCCTAGGATGGGACGAGGCATGAGGGGTTTCAGAGAAGGCGAGGAGCGCCGCCCTCGGCCCTAAGTTCCCTGAGTGAGGACCTCGCTCAGGACGCTGCCCCCAGCCCAGGACCTAGGACAGCGACACTCCACAATCAAGCCAGGGCGCTTTGTTCTTAAAGCCTAGAGATGTCTCAGCTATAGGAAAACACAAATGAAATACAGAGTTCCAGACCAACCCATGAACGAACTGAGCTCCAATTTTATTTGTCAGCCCCTACGGAATTTGATTTTATTGAATGGTGCTTTCTCCAGAAAACAAAATCTAGTCATTTTGTTTGTCCTTTGAGATGTTTAGAGGATAGTTTAATCTCCTGTGATTTGGCGACCAGGGGGGAGGTGGGGGCGGGCCTCTGGAAAGAGCTGTGGGTGCTCAGGGGCCAGGGCCTAGATGGAGAGGAAATGCTGTCATGCCGGCTACTCCCCCAGTCTGTGACAGGAACAAGAAATACTCCTCATAAAGGTCAGGCCCCTGGTTCTCTGATATGCAGGAATCTCCGAGGAGCCGCGGTCACATTCTCAGCTTCCAGCCAGGAGCATAGATGGAAATGTTCCTGGAGCCTGCCACAGGCCCCGCCAGCCACAGGTTCCTGCGTCTCGGAACACGTCTGACTGCAGCACACCCCAAGCCCCCAGTCCCACTGTGCACCTCTGTCCTTTCTCCTTCTTGGTGAGGAGAGGTGTTCATTTTGATTACGAAGACCTCTGTCGTGCACAGTGTTTCCCTGCCTCTGACTCACTGCATAAAGCAGCAGGGCCATGGCCACAGCCTTTCCCTTAGGACTGGGCCAGGCTCGCTGCAGTCTGCTCCCCCCATGACGCTCCTCTACTCCTGGGTGACCTGAGTGCGCTCAGTAACGGTAACTCAATCGTGTGGAAAACTGCAGTGGTAATTTGCTGTCACCTTCCACTTCCCTCAGTGCTAAGAACACCTCTCAGAGACAGGTGACTCGTATGCCACCTTCCCAGTAGGCTCTTCTAGGTTAAGACCCAGAAAAAGCGCAGTCGGGACCCTGCTGGGTGAGCTTGGAGGGGGAGAAGCCTCAGCGCTGGGAAAGGCATGCCTTTTCCTTTTCTGCTCCATGAACCTTGGCGTCCTTCAGGGTGGTCACTGCAGCGGCCCCCCTCACCTCTTCTGTAGCCACAAACACCCCTCGCTCCAAACACCCCTTCTTAAAAACGGCACTGAAGGGCTGCCTCGGTGTGGGACGGGTCCGGTTCATTCTTTCTTATGAGTACTCTCCATTTCTCCTCCTGAGAGCTCTGAAGTAATTAACCCGGAGAGGGAAGTAATGTAGGCACGCTGCCCCGAAGGCTCCTCTTGCTTACGACATCCACGCGACATAGCAAATGAGCAAACGCCTCAATTTCTTACCTCCACAAGTGGGGGACATCCAAGAAGGGGCTCCCTTCTCCCCTCCATGCTTCCTGCAGTGTGAAAAATACATCAGCACTGCCTGGGCAGAGGAAGCAGGGACTGGGCGACCACACAGGCCATGGACCTTGTGCCTCTCCCCCCTGCTCATCCTGGGACTTCCAGGGTTGGTGTGAAAGTTTTCTGCCCTAATTTGACCTTCAGTGGGAAAAATGGTTCCACAGTTCTCTCTCATTGAGTTTCAAAGCCAAGGTGAGATGACACAGAGCTGTATTTTAATTCTGAGCGTAACCTCTTTCCTGTTGGCAATGTTCTGGGGATAGTAATGTATTTTGCCCCTTGACGAATACATTTTTCAGAATCTGTCGTCAGAGCCCGAATAATTGTTAGTATTTTCCCCATAGTGTTTTTCAATTTTTCTTGGCAGAACTGGCAGAGAGATGGAGTAAATTACAATCCTTCAGTTTTTCACTTGGTAAACTATTAAGAACAGCCCCAATTGTCCCCAAACTGCAGAATCGTAAGGACAAATGAGATGATACCAGGAAAGCTGCTTGAAGCTCCTTGGGGGAAAGCATAGAATATATGCAGACCCACCTGGATCATTTGATTTCTTAAAATCCCAGCATGCTGTGTACAAACTTCTCTGGGACCAGGTCTCTCTTCCAAGAGTAGCTCAGAGACAGCCAGCTGGTTTTCAATTAGGCATCTGTCAAACATTTTTAGGAAGAGATATCTTGAGTGAACAAAATTCTGATTGTATTCAGAGAAACACCAAAACCCCCAGGTGTGCATGTATTTGGTGTTGATATTCTGAAGAGCAGAAAGTACGGTATCAACCAGTATAGAGGGTCCCATGTGACCGGAAAATGTAGTGTTACACATCCCTTGTATTCTTGAATGTGGTTTCGGTTTAAGACCAAGAAACCCAAATCTACATGGAATTTATACAAATTCCACCTAGGTTTATGTTTATTTCTAGTTATTCTATTTATAAAAGGCGACTTGTTATTTTATTGGTGGTGACCCGGAGGTCCCAAGAGATGATGTGATCAAGGTCACCAGCATCACAGCGTGTTTCAATTCCATGCGGAATCAGGACTGGAGTCCAGTCTCTCCAACTCCTCCACCACCCCTGGCAGACACGCCACACCCCGTGACCGGTGCAGACGGCTAAGAAAAAACTGAGCTGGTTCCCAGGGTCCAGATAACAGAAGCAACAGTGAATATGGAAGAGAGTCAGAAGAACTGGCAAGTATTAGTGAACGACTGAGTCAAGCTGGGGGAATGAGAGCGCTCTAGTGGCGAGAGGAAGTATGCAACTGCTACCAGGTGGGTAGAGTGGATGTGGTTCTGGAGGAAGGGAGGATCACCAGCTTAAGACTCATTCAATTTTACGTGGGCCTAAGGCAAACACATGGTGTTCATCTGGGAGGATGGGGAGTGGGTGAAGGACCAGATTTCAGAAGCGGCACTGATATCACAGGGGGAAGCTGAGGCTGGGAGAGATACCCAAGGAGGACAGTAAAAAGGAAGAAGAGCAAACACTTAACCCTGGTTAAGCAGAGGAAGAATAGTCAAGAGGGCAGAAGAAAGCTGGCATCAGCCCCAGTAAATGTAGCAGATAAATGAGAAAGATGTGAACTGAGAGCCTTGGATTATTTAGACCAGTGGTTGTCAATGCACACTGAACATTAGAAGCACTGGCGAGCTTCTAAAAGACACTGACCCAGAATGTGGGTTAATGGCCACTGGATTAAACTGTGGCCACGGATGACTTCAAAGAGAACAGTTTATAGTCCTACTTTAAAGTAGAGGGATGGATAAACAAGGTGACATGTTAAATGTGTTTTCCAGCCCTAGAGTCAATGGAGAAATCTGCATTATTGATTATCTTATTTTAAATCTACATATGTCAGTGGGAAATACTGCGCTTGAATAACATATTCTGCATTTGAAAATCTCAGGCCTGGGATTACACGGGCTGAGCCTCCCACATCATCAAGCAAATGCTTGAATAAACAGATGGGCTTTGTACAAGTGCCCTGACAGTGAGGGAACATGATTATGTTTCAATTTAAGGGAAGTAAGCCTCTTGGAAAACATTCTTCCTGTGGTTTGCTCTCTCTTTGACTGGCTTTTAAGCCTAGAACTCATTCAGGGGAGCACTTTGGCCGATCTCAGCTCCTCTGAGGGTAATGCACCTGGTGAGAGGTAATGCAAGTCATTATTAGTGACATGATCTAGCAAGTCTACATTTGAAGAGATACAGTAGAGACACCACACACACACACACACACACACACGTTATCTGAGTCCCTCCTATATTCAAAAATTGGATTCGGGAATAGTCCTATGCATTTGTGATAGGACAACATAAGAAAGTAAGAGGTTTGAAGTCAGCAAGGAAGAATGTCTTTATTGATTCAAGATACATGACTCCCAGGGATGAAGGTACCATGTAGCTAGCAGCTTCTTCAATGTAGCTGCACATTTACAACGTGCATTTAACTTATTTTAGGACTCAAAATGCTCCATACTTAGTATTTCTGGGCCCCTGTGGAAAGCAAGCTGTGTTAATACTCAGAGACATGAAGCATCTGAAAGGCATGAGGAACGTGTTAGGAGGATGCCTCTGTACATGGACATTAAATTCATAGCCAGGAGGGGAATAGTGATTATTATCAGGAGTAACAAGGGGGAAAAAAGGAGAGAAGACAGAACTTAATGTTTCATTCAAGTTCTGTTTTGAAACAGGATTCAAAAAGGATATTGTACCATTTGGTATTAATTACTTTGGTTTGTGTACATAATGGCTAATTATTTCTACAGCGTTTAAGATCTCTTTAAACAAACGTATTTTGCACATACGCACCCACCTTTTAAAATATGCCTTTTATGCCCTTTTCCAGAGGCTTGAGGAACTATCTGATGGATTGTCTTAGGGGCAGCATTCTGGGAGTAAATGCAGATTGTATGCTAAAAATGTAAGTAGCCCCTAAAACTTATATAAACAAATTAACAAAAAGGACATGGCAGCATTAGGATATAAACAAAATGACTCTGAACTTTAACTTGCACATTTTTGAAAAAATGTTCAGTAATAAATTTTACTCCCAGCAGATTATACCCTCCTCTCTCTTCCCAAACTTCTCCTCCTCCTACATTCCTGACGTGTCTTAATGTCAGACCCATACATAATTCAGTTGTCTGGTTTGAACCTATTACAGGAATCACACTTGATTTTTCTGTGAAGCCAACTTTGAGTAAGGATCTTCTGATCCTAAGTGATCCATGTTTCTGTACTCTCAGAAATCATTTGCTGAAGGTGATTCACTCTCTTGCACACCCAGCCACAAGAAAGCAGTATCATGTTGCCTCATTACTTGGTGAATTAGAGCAACTCTAGAAGGTTCCATGGGTTCCTTCACTGGAATTGCCTGGTCTGATGTGCGGATGGCCTTAGTCCCCTTTGGTAAGTTGGTCAGGTCAGCCCCACTGTGTCTAGGCCCTTCTGCAGACCTCTGAGCACCGAGGACCCTACCAAACTGCTGAAGCTTGCTTCCAACCAGCACAGAAATCGGAGACAACAGAGGCTGAACTACTCAGCTGACAACGGAGAAACAGGGCAACTAGCTCCCCTCCTGAGTGGATGGCATCGGAGGCCCAGATCTGAAGAGCCATTTGTAACCATGCGGACCTTCCTGCTTCTAGACCAAGAAGCTAGTTCTCTCTCATCTTGGCACTTCAGAAAAAGGACAGGGCTGATATTCCAGGCGAGTCACCTGTGTGTCTGGTTGCTGGTGCTGTGTTCACACACGGACACGCCGGCTGGGCCTGGTCCCCGCCCTCCCTCTCACCTCTGTGGCCTCCATTACCACTGTCATCACTTCCTTCCAGTCCGGTCCCTCCCCCATTATCACCTCTCTCCTCTGGAGTGAAGCAAAAGGACATGTTTCCACGGCTCTTCCTGCCAGCAGTGCCTCGGAGAAGCTGCTACCACTTCATTTTAAATGGAGGGTGATGTGGGGCAGAGAAACTTGGAAAGCCTGTGTGGTTAAGCTAAGATTTCAGAGCATTCTGGTTAGAATATCATATGAAAATCTGGCTTTCACTCATACTAAGACAAGGTGCTTTATTCGTGTGTGTGTGTGTGTGTGTGTGTGTGTGTGTGTGTATGCTCAGTTTATATACAGGCTTAAATTCCAGCACTTTAAAACCCTATCCACTCATTTAACAGAACTTCATTGAGTGCCTCCTTTGTATTAACAACAGGAGTAGGAATAATAGCTGATGTCTATAAAGCACTTACTATATCCTAGTGTTTATAATGAACATCTCATTTTAACAAGCACTCCTCCAGCTGCCATTGTACCTGATTAAATGAAATGATTTACAGGCTTACAAATATAGAGCTACATAACATATGTATGTAGTTTCCCTGTAACTACATCTCCCCTGTTTCTAGTCCCACACTTGCCTGCTTTTCTCATCTCCCTTACTAAGTTATTTCACCCCAAAAGGGTTTTTCTGGAAAAATAGATGCTTAGTACATGTCAGTTGGGTGTTCACAGTTTCCGAAATACAAGTGAAGTGATGTGGACAACAGATTCTTCCACCAGCCTCTAGGCTCTAAGGATCCAAGGGCAAGCACCTATCTTCTTTCTTCCGCACCCCAGCACCTTGGCACGGCACCTGATCTATGGCTTGAGAGGCACATGCTAAATACTTGGTACACAAATTAATTCCATGATGTGCAAAGCATCATGTTTTGTTAATAAGCCTGAGTGCTGAAGAGCATTTGCTGGCTGGGCTTTTCTGTGTCTGATGTTCACAAAACAATCAGAGGTCGACTCAAGGTTCCGCTCAGAGTAAATAACGTGTAGGAGGGACTTAAGCCATGGCAGAAGTAAGCCAAGGCTGATGTTGTTCGGCATGCATTGATCTATTCAGCACAGTCTGTCTAACCACAGAAGAAAGCAAAGTTCCTTCACGCAGATAAAGTTCCTTCTGAAACTTTCCAAGTGCAGCAGTACTGAGGGGGGCATACTTCCACTCCCCGCATTTAAAACTGGCTGATTTTCACTGACTTCTCAAGTTGTACCCATGGCCCCCTCCTCTTGGCCAGTCTTCTGTTCACTCCACTTTGCTTCCTACACTGGCAAGTGACGGCGTGGAGTCGGACTGCATCTGTAAGCCTTTCACTGCACCCTGGGTAAAGGCTGACGTGATTTGATTGGTGGACCTGCTGTGATAACTGCCAGAACCAGAGCTAACTGATAAATATTGGGGCCATGGGTGCGATCTTTTTTCTTAAGCGACTCTGAGATCGGTCCTGACCTGAATGACAACCTCGGTAGAAATTTCTCAGGACATCCACGTTCAGCAGGCCCTAGAAATCATTTTGATTATGAGACAGGGCATTGCAGCGGCAGCTGCTGGCTTCCATTTTCAAGCTCAGAACTTGAAAGCGTCCACTTTACTCAGTTCCATAGCTAGTCTATTAAAGAGGGGCCTGAATGAGGACTGCAGACCTCCTGGTATTTTAATTACACTGAACATCGGTACTTGGGCAGCTGATAAAACTGAAGTCTGCCTATCCAGCACACCTCATTTACAAAAATAATTCCCCGAGTTGAATTGCCTGAATTTATCTGAATGTAGGGCACCATTTCTGTAATGACTTCATGCCAAAGTTTTAGATATTTTAAGGTTGTAAGAATAAAGCATGGTTCGCCCCCACCAAGGACACTGCTACCTTGTACATTCCAGGGACCCAGGTTTGTAGCCCAATACAAATCTCTGGCATCAAGAGAAATACCACACTGCTCATTAATATGATCTAGTTGCACACCGTTCATGACACTAAAAAGGGACCAGTCACTGAGTTTATTCAACAAACATTGTGTGGACCAGGTAGGACATTAGGGTTTGGCTATGATGCAGAATATGACCTGGGGCCTCGTTTCTTTCAAAGAGCTTCCCGTCAGAAGGGGGACAGAAAGCAAGACTGGAGATCACGTTCCCGTGTCTCCAGCGTGATGGCGCTGAGCTGGAAGTGTGCACGGCTGGGGTGAAAACACAGATGTGTGACACCTCACTCAGCCCTGATTTTTTAAAAAACTAGTAGAGCCAGGCAGACGAAACCACACTCTTAGTTTTCCAAGTGCCGCTTCTTCCTTCTGCTTTACACCATAGAAACATCTACGTGACATCTGGGGCCTGAACTTTCCTAGGCCTTGGTCAGCCCTGTTAGTGGGAGAAAGTGAGGACCTAGCCAAATGGAAAATCTCTTGAAAAACTGTTCTACTTCTCATCTGTTTTTTTCAATTCTAGTCAATTCACAGCACAGCCTACAGCCACGGAGGGTATCCAAGCCCGCAGTGTTTAGGTAAGACAAGGGAGATCCTGCTGGGCCCACACCACCTGGAATGACCTCGGATTTACAACTGCCTTTTCTTTTCCTTCCCTTCCTCCTGCCAGAGGAACCTCCGCTGCTTCTCCTCCCTTAGTAGAGTTACTGCATCTGCGTCAGACGTCATTCATACCCACTTGCGGCCCTGTGGTGGGCCCATCCAGAGTCCCACGTGTGCAGTCCTCATCTATACCAATGGGAAAACAATTCCTTTTCTGCTTACTTATTTGTTCCCCTGAGTTTCAACTCATTCTAAGCTCTTTTCAGCATCAGGGATGATGTTTAGTTCTGGAGCTACGTCTTGGTCAGACTAATAGCAACATTTAAAAAAAAATTCAATCTTAGATGTCTGCCTTCTATTACCCGTGAGGCCTTGTTGATCTACGGAAAAGGGACCTTGACAATGAGTTTCCGTGACATGTCTGCCTGTTAAAAACAACAATAACAATGGCTCTGACACTACCTCCACCTCTCTGACCACATGTCCTCCTGGAGGGTAGCCAGATGCCGGCAGTTTCCTAGGAAACGACATTGCATCACACAGCAATACCACATTAATTGAGAACCTGCCACCTCGCTGAATTCTAGCTCAGGCACCTTATCAGCTGACCTCTTTGCTATCGTCAGGTGCAGAAATGGACTAGAAAATAACCAAAGGGACTCCAATTCTGATAGCTGATCAAGAATCTCAGACACTTACAAATACGTTTTCTGCGCTGCATAAAACAGATCCAGATCTTAAAGCAACCCACGGGTAACCTATTCACAAACATCCCATGGAGATTCTGGTGCAGAATAGAAGAATCCTGTTTTGAATTAGCCACTAAAATGGGAGACTTAAAATTAAGCATGAATGTGTGGGGTTTTTTCTCTTTGACTCGCAAGAATGATCTTTTACAGAGAGCCCATACCAAAGAGTTGTAACTTTCAATGAATTTTTTTTCTTGGCCATCCTGGGAAACCTTCCTTCCCTCCTAGCCCCCACACCTGTCTTAACAGACAAGCCATGTAGTAAAACATAACAGTGGTACAATTATCAATAGCCTTTGTGACCCCAAGTAACCTTAGCAGGTGCATACAACTCTTCTGGAAAGCATATCTTTCCTGGTGACTATTAGTCATAGGAAGTGTTGATAGCGTGGAGTAACATTGTGTATGCTGACCCCCCAGGGCAGCTATAAATTGCTGAGTGGCTGTGCTTATATTCACTGCACCTTCCAGGAAGATCTCAGACACACACACACACACACACACACACACACACACACACAAATCAACCTAAGGATTCTGGTTTAGACCTACAAATACAATTACAAGTGTAAATAAGGGGTAGAGCTAATGAAGGCATGTAAGTTCCAATTACCTGATGTGTACATAACCAGCACACATTCAGACTTGACTGCATAGGTCACATTTTCCCAGGATTTGGGATTATGGTTTTTGGAGCTAAAAGTTTATGGCTCATCACTGCTTGCCCCAATGTCCATTCATTCTCCCCCTATTCCTCAAAAGTAGAAACTTGGATTTTGAACTGGACATATCGCTGCACAGCTGGAAGGCTTGGTTTTCATCCTCCCCTTGCTGTGCTGAGACAATTCAGGCCGACAAGAAGTAAACAAAAATGTGATTGTGTCTTGCCAATGGGTTTCAGCCCTGGGCAAGTTCGCTGTGGATTCAATGTGACCAAAGAAATTGACAGCAAAATGTTCTTTGGGGTTGTGAGGAAGTTGGGGTTCCCATGGCCAGGATCCTCACTGAACTTAAACCACCTGATGATGTAACTGGCCTGTTGCTAGGCTACGGCTTCCACACCTTTAGGCAATGAGCTATTATTGTGCTATAGAGAGAGCTCCACCCAGTGCTCTGGGAGGAGGGAGAGACGCTAGTGCTCGACCGACCGCCCAGAGAACAAGCTGGGTAATAAACCCTTTCACCCTAAAGAATGTTTTGCTGTCAATTTCTTTGGTCACATTGAATCCATAGCAAACTTGCCTGGGGCTGAAACCCATTGGCAAGGCAGGGGTAAAAGGGTTTATTACCCGGCTTGTTCTCCTGGCGGTAGGTCGAGCACTAGAGTCTCTGCCTCTGCCCAGAGCACTGGGCCGAGCTCTCTATATAGCACAATAATAGTTTATTGCCTAAAGGTGTGGAAGTGGTAGCCTAGCAACAGGCCAGTTACATCAACAGGTGGTTTAAGTTCAGTGAGGATCCTGTCCATAGGAACCGCAACTTCCCCACAGGTTGGTACCTCCTACAGGTATCCTTGAAAAGGGGGCTAGGCCCTTCTTCTCACTTCTTTCTGATTCCTGGAATGCTAGTGAAAAGGCTGGAACTTAAGCAGCCATTTTGTACATGAGAAATACACTGAAGATGGCAGAACTGAGAGGTAGGATCAGGTCCCTGAGTTTGTGTAGCCTGCTGCCATATCTGTTACAGAATCCTACCTCCCAGACTCTTTTATGTGAGGGAAAATGTCTGTTTTCATCCTTTTTTTTTTTTTTTGGTGACATGGAACTGTACACAATGCTGTAAAAAGTAGACCTTAGAGGTTGTAACAGCCTTCATTTTACAGATAAGGAAATTAATGATTAAAGATCAACTTCGGTATATGTCACAATCAGTGAAGCAGAGTTGGCAAATTAATTACACTGCTGCTTAATCTACTTCTGAAGATGGATGATGAAGGTTCTGTTTTATGCCCATCAGTATCTGTTAAATGAATATAGTTTTATATTTTACATGTCTGTGAATTTCTGAATCTCTGAGGTCTTCCAGTTGGCACATCTAACCCCAAGTCACACATATTCAAGGAATAAGATATTAAATAATAAACAATGTAGGCACAGTGCTGAAAAGACTTGAGCATATTTTCTTTCATGCTATGTTCACTAGCTGGCACATGCTGTAATCTGCATCTTTGTCCATAAATCCTTAAAATTTGTTAATTTGCACTGATGTTTTTAGAAAGTGCTAAAAGGATATTTTCAAATTTGGAGGATGAGTCAGTATTTGAAATATTAAAAGGTAAATTTGCTTCAATATGTGTGCAAGATAACCAATACACTGTAGCCATAAAACACACTCTTACAGGCTTTTACAGAATAACCCTGTGAAACTAATGGATATTACAAAACTCACTTATTAAATTCAATTATGAGGAAAAATAAATTAGTTGTCTCTCCCTGGTGCACCTCCTACAATCTTCACTCCCACAAATCACTTTATGACCATGAAAAACAGAAGGAAGCTTTCCTCCTCTACGTTGTAGTAATTTCAGATCACCTACTAGTCTTCCAAAACTTCTCTATTGTTTATCAATATTCAAAATGAAAATGGTAACAGAGGGATGGGCATTATGTGGTTCCCCTATTCCACTCCACCTGAAGAATAGAGAGAGTAGTATCTCTACCCACCTGTGAAGCTCCATATCCAATATAGGTTCCTTTGACCCCTAGTTATGGCCCCAAAGTTTGGAAACCTTCCACATAAAAGGCATGAGTCATGGAGCAGCAGAGTCATAATCATCTCTCACCGTATGATCAATTGTACTTATTTGGTGAGTGCCCGTGGATGAGGCTGACCTCTAACATTTGCACGCATCTACTGTTTCACTCTTGGCCTCTGAGCAATTACAGGCATTTAAAGATGTGCAAAAGGGCACCTGTCTTTAATGCTCCCCACACTCCACAGGCATCTCTAGTAATTTTCAACATCTTCTTAAATGCTAGCTTACCTTAAAGATAAACTGTCCTTCTTTGCTTCATTCCACCAGGACTGAATCCTTGACTTGAGACTATTTGCCTTAGAAAATGAGTTTTCTCTCCCTCTGCAGAGGATGACTGCTGTGTATAATGGTCTCTGAAATGCTAACGGAAGCCAAGAAATCACCTGTCATGAACTATAAGGCTATTAGTTATGAAGAGCAATGTTGGTATTTACCTTCTGAACCTTCATGCTGGAGGGAGAAGCAGAGAAAACCTGGCTCTCCCTGGCTCCTGTGCCAAGATAAAGAGACAAACCATCTGCCTCTTACCTCTTCTGCATTTTCGGGTGGAGAAATGATGCTCGAGGTGATAATAATGTCAAGACTGTCATGCAAAGCACTTTCACACATATTATCTGATTTGCTCCTTCCAGGAATCCTGCATGAGGTGGGTATTATGAATATTATAGTGTCCAAAAGAGGGAATTGATGCAGAAGGTTAAATGATATGCTCCAGGCGACCCAGACAGAACAGTAGGGTCACTGCTTCAGCTGTAAAATTCACAAGGAGCTGTTCTTTCTGCATTAACCCTCTGGACATAGTTTTTAAATGCAATTGTTTATCATCTGGGTCCACTCTTTTTTTCATTAATAACAATCAAAGATCTGAAAGGTACAGATCTATTAAAGAACAGAAGCTACTAAAGCTGCTTTTCCATTGGTTGGGTAAAGCTTCAAAAGCAAACATTAAAAACTGAGTAGTGTAATGAATGGACCCGGACAAAAAACGTTTTAAGTTGAGATAACTATGAGAGCAGAAACAACAACTCCCCTCCCACCCCCAAGATGTCTAGATTGTCACTGTGGATAAAATGAGAGTTCCTGTGGCCAGGATTCTCATCTGGCCCTGGCTTATTAGCCCACTGCACACCTGTGGGCAATATATGGCTGTTAACTCTATATAAGGAGTTCCGCCCAGTGCTCTGGGCATGACAGGGTGGCAGGGCTGCAAGGCTGCAGGAGAGCAGAGCAGAGGCTGGCGTGGTGGCAACGCTGAGGACAGAGGCCCAGAGGACGGCTGTGTGAGACGACTGTGCAGAGGCCCAGAGGATGGCTGTGTGGGACAACTGTGCAGAGAGGCCCAGAGGACGGCTGTGCAGACAGAGGGGCCCAGAGGCAGAGACTGGCTGGCTACATACAAACTCGCTCTGAGTGAATGGGATTTTAGTGACTGACCTGCCACCTGGAAATAAAGTTGGGTATAACCCTTTCACCCCAAAAGCAGCTTTGCTGTCAATTTCTTTGGTCACATTGAATTTATAGTGAACTTGCCTGGGGCTGAAACCCATTGACAAGACAATCACCCAAACTATTATTTGGCACAAATTAATGGACAACTTCAATTTTTTTTTCTGATATGAAAATAAAATGTACTATTTGGAAATACAGAAAAATAAAAAAATATAAAAATTGCTCATAATCCCACCAACCTGATAGATATATCCACTATTTACATTTTCATTAATTTTTGGCAGGTATATATAAAATATAATGTATCTATATAATATGTAATATGTATATAAATATACATATCTCTATATATTTATGTCTTGCCTGAGGTTTCAGCCCTCCGCAAGTTCACTATGGATTTGGTGACACCAAGAAATGACAACAGAACATTCCTGGGGTAAAAGGGTTTATGTCCAGCTTTATTCTCATGGTGGGTAGGTTGAGTGCTAGAATGATGTCCCCATACAACAGTCTACAGGCCTGTAATCCACCTCCACCTCTGCCTCTGCCCAGAGACAGGTGGGGCTCTTCATATAGTGACTCAGTCAATAACAGCTCATGGCTTATGGGTGTGGAAGCAGAAGCCCAGCAGCAGGCCAGTTACATCATCAGGTAGTTTAGGGTCAGGTGAGGATCCTGGCCACAGGAACTTCTATTTTCCCCACAACTTACAAAAAGAATAATTCTGAATATATTTTACACTCTACTTTCACTTAACATTGTATTGTAATTAGAATCATAGGATGGAATCGACTAGTTTTTTCAACTAGTTAAAGGAAGGGTAAAAGAAAACTGGAAGAAACTTACAGTACAGTTTTTAACTGTCTAATTCAAAAGCACCTGGCAAATGGTAAGTAATTTTGGCACAAATTAACGGAGCTAAATCTTAATCAATCAGCAAATCTTGAGTGAGTCCCAAACAGCTGGAGGCTGCCTTCTAGGAGCCAGGCTCAGAGAAATGCAATAAAACTGGAGTGGAGCTGGACTCAATTTGCTTTCATACTAACTAGAAAAAATGGGTTTACAAAGCAAATGGATGGTGTGAACCACAACTTTAAGAAGAGCATTTAATTTACTTACTTTCTAATCACTTTAAAAATATTCAACTGCAAACAAATAGTTTGTTAATTAAAAAAGAGTGTCTATTCAAACACCCATATGTGCTAAATCTGAGCTGATACAGGAACTAAAAATGATGTAGTTACATTCCTTTTATGCACTGGACTTTCTCTAAGCATATGAATGAGTGAAGATTTATTGTATCAAACAAAAACTTCTGATCTTTGCAGATGTTAAGATTTCTAATTAACAGTAGTCCCATTTCAGCTGGTCAGGTAAGAGGAAACGTGATAGCAGAAGATACATACTATGCCAATTTGTCCTTTAAAAACAATACTTCAACTGAATTGACGGACGTGTTTTTATTTGGTTTAATCCCAAGAGGCCACAGAAATTCACACACTTCTTTGACTGCTTTCTCTACTGGGCCACATGATATTGTAAAATTTCTGTAATAGAGCAACTATTTGTTTAAATCCAGGGCAGACTAGAGTCATTAAGCCAGTTCTCTATATAAGGTCGTTGATACACATTTACAAGAAAATCAACCAGTCAGGGCATTTTGCAAATCCAAATCCCCTTTTATAAAACTGGAAGGAATACTAAGAAAAGAGAGTTGAACATCTGCATGAATGCCAAGAAGGAGCCTGTGCTTTGGAAGAAAGGTTGGCAGGGAACCTGCAGCCTCCCACATCTCTGGCCTCACCAGACCAATGAGAAAGAAGAGAAAAGGCAATTAAAAGAAGCAGAAGATACAGAGGGAGATGAGAGAAGGAAAGAAGAGAATGAAAAAGAAGTTGAGAGAGAGCGCAAGAGAAGCTCATGGGTGGGACAGATGGGTGAGCTAGGGAGGAACTGGAAACAGTAAAAGCCACCAGCCCAGAAAGGCAATGTGACCCCACTTCGTCCACTCCACCTCCAGCCCCAAACCTGTCTATTTAGATAAAGTGGACTCCTTCTGGCAATGGCTGGCAGTACCAACATTTCTGAAAGGCTAGGAGCCCATGTCTACAATCAATTGACTCCTTGACGGTAGTACTGACAGCTCAGATTCTTTGGGAATGTGGCTGAGGTGGAGTGGGGGATCCAGGGACACGAGCTTTATGTGGCAGGAAGGGGGCAGGTGATATGAGGCTGAACATGAGGCCAAGAGGCCAAGCGGAGAGGCAGGCAGGGCTTTGCAGGGGCTCTGGTAACTCCGTCTTCGAGGAGGTGCAGGGGATGTCCTGGCCCGGCTCCTGAGCGCATCACTGTTCACGGCTCCTTCTCCTCCTAGAAACCTGCAACCATCATCCGTAGTCTTACAGCTACTGTGGCCTGACGCTAGGGATTCTACTTACAACTGATCTAGCCACTGTTTATAAATGATTTAAAATGTCTTGTTTGTGCCTTAGTTTTTCCATTTATACAATTTTTGCTTATTTTCTATCTGCTTCATGGACATGTTACTGTGTGTGGGCAAAAGGCAATTATTAGCATTGCCAAGTGAAAAGTAAATGGCGAATACTACCTTTTGATCTGTTCCACCCACATATACTTGTAAAGGAATCCAGCCCATTCCAGGGTGGGGTGGGGGGGGGGACCTGGGAGCCACTTCTTTAACAGATTAAAGGCTTCACACCCGGATCAGCCCTGCTGATCCTCTGCTTCCATGTGAACTTTGCAGCACTCTTTCTATTGTTGACAACAACCTAGTTACAGATCAACATATAACATCAGTGTTTTTCTATAAATGGATACAACATTTTATATGAATCACCATGGAATAATCCATGTGATGATACATTATAATGACATTCTAAAAATTTAGCAGTCACTCAATAAATAAACTCCTTAATATCTGCAGTACTCCCAGAATTGCACAGAAGCTTTTAGGATGCGGACAGGGGGGAGAAAAAAAGAGACACTGTTTCTGTTAAAAAAAAGGAGCTCACCATTCAGTTGTAAAAATTGAGGCTCATACATAACAATATTTGAGAACAAGACCATATTCAGTTAAGTGCAAAATTGCAGAGTACGGTCAATTAGCAAGCTAGAGGGATTATTAGAAGTAACAGTAGCTTAACAACTTTTTTTTTTTTACGATAAAACCATAGTTCAAGCCTGCTTAAACATCAAATCTGGTTTCCCACAACTGATTAACCTGAAAATGGTTTAGCACAACACTAATCCTTTAATTTAACAATCTATAAATGCCTCTGTAACAAGTTCCCCAGAGCCCTTTCTTGGATTCATAATAATCAGGAACAGCTAGCACCCTATATTCAATGCTGGTTTTAATGAGCACCTCTGGACCTTAATGAAATATCATAGGTCCAAGCGAGCATCACTTAAAGAGAACAAGTCTCAGTACGTGTACGTGGTGAGGTATCGCCAATGGCATGCTACTCCGGGTCGGCTCTGCTGCAGGGACACCCGTGAAGTCAGGAGGGTAAGTGTGCCCCAAAGGTCAGCAGCTCCCCACCTGTGTCTGACATGGAGATAAGCTGGGGCCCGTGACGATGGGAGTAAACCCCAGCACACAGATATTGTGGGAATACTGCGGAAGGAGAAACTCCGAAATAACATCTGAGCAACATATATAATAATACCTTTGGTGAAATCTGCACATTTTCTTATATTTCTCCAAGAATAGGAGGAGAGCACGTCATGAACCTGAGTCCCTGAAGATGTTTAATTTCATAGCAATGCAAAAAGCCTGGCCGGCTTCCTGGCAGTGGTGAACCCTGTTGACTTGGCTTCAGAAGAACACTTCTTGGGAAGAGGAAAGGCACCCCCTCCCCACAGACCTGGTGGTTTGGCAGAAATCCTGCAGACGGAAGAGGAGCAAGGCAGCTGCAGGATAAAGCAAAGCCGTCCCCACTCCCAGCAAAGAGAGTCTAGCCGTGCTCAGATCCCATCACCGCTTTAAAAGAACCCCAAGGGGAAAGGTGTACGAAAGCTCTGGGATTGTCGGGATGGCAGGAGGACTTGGAAGGAAGAGACTGCTCCCCAGGTTTGATTTCACTGACTCCCAAGACTAAGCCATCTTAAACAGAAAAGGCTTTTTTTCAAGCACAATGAGTTAAACTTTTAAGAATTATAGCCGGGTGACCGAGGGGCCAAAGCAAGTATCTGCAGGAAAAGTGTCTCCGAGGAAGCAGTTGTCAACAATTCCACGATTCCTTTTTCTACTACAGATGCTAACACTTATCCCCAGCTCACCAAGTGTCCCTCTGCCGTGGCTACAAACATAGGGAGATTAAAAAATTTCTTCATTCTTGTTCTTTCACCCTGATTGATCACGGAGCTTCTGGAGAACTGGACAGAATCTTTTATTACTTTTTGGAACCTGTAAAAGGCCGGACAGGAGCAACTCCCAGTGACTTGTAAATGGAGGCTGGGCAAATTCCACCTGATAATGGTGCTTGCATCTTTAAAGGCTTCTTCCTATTGTTTGCTCTTGGATGACACTAGCTGGGGCTCTCTCCAACCCAAATTCAGCCATCTGTGCTCCGTCCTGATATGGGTTGGCATCACCGTGTTAGATCAATATTGTTTTGATAATCAACATAGTTCAAGTTATTACTCTGGAAAATATATTCCATTGTGAAAGAAGGGCCCACGGCCACTATACTGCCTTCTGAGATAAGAAAAAAGACTGAACAGGGAAAGAAGAAGAAAAGCTTGATACAAATGGACTCTGTTCAATCAGCTGTAGATTTTCCAATAGGACTTTGCTTCAGACACTTGTGCAATTTAAGGCTGTCCACACATCCTGGGCACTGGTGTTTCTTACCCCCACAGGCCCGGCTGCCTGCAGGATGGCACACAGCACACTAATAGCACACTTATTATTAGATTTTCTGCATGGTTACATAAGCCTACAAAAGGGGAAAATGTAAATGATTCAGGAAGAGATTCTTCATGTGGTTCTCATGAAATCTTTAATATCTTAAGACAGAGGAAGAACCCGTTGTGAGATACAATCAATTTTCATGCTTCATTAGGAAAAGAAGTCCTTTCAGTACTGTTAAGGAAATGGCTATAGGCAAAAGAGGAGAAAATTACACTCTGGACTGAAGAAAACCCTGAGGCAGTTCGGACTCAAGCCTTCCTTCGTGCCCAAAGCATTTCTGAAATGAAAAGAAATGTGGCTTGGGGTCTGTGGGGATTCTATTTTGCCTGTCTGTCTGCTCGCAGTGCACTTAATCCAGCAGAATTCATTTCTTGGTGAATTCGAATGGGCCGTAGGTTCAACCGACCACAGTGCCCTCCCTGACCCCAAATAAACCCCACATTGCAAGGATGTGAAGGAAACAGCTGGCATGGGGCTTGGGGAGGGGAGAAAATGCTGGAAGGGAGGAGGACAGGGCTGAGAGACACCATGGACACACTGAGTTCCTTCCAAAAGTTTCTTCACAAAAGTAAATCACACCACCTATCACTTTCCTTTTAATTTATAAACATGGTTTCAAGACAGTTTCCCTTCATTTCCTAAAAACCAAGGATACAAAAATAAGTTTCTGAAGAATGCCATTGACATTAATTTTTCTGATACTTGAACAATTAGTTGGCAAACTCTGAATTCGTTTTTTTTGTTTAAACAAATGTTGACACCAAATTCTACTTTTTAGTCTCAAAATAACCTTTCAACTTAAAAGCACTGTCATACCATAGTTACATTCACTCAAGGAAGTTACTCTGTGTAGTGAACTGTAGACATTCTTGAAAGGTGAGGAACGTGCACAGAAATACCTGCAGGCAAAATCTACCAGCAACCTACTTTCTAAACAATATAATTCATTCATTCAGTCACACAAGTGCTCCCATCAATTTATTTCCAGTATCCTCAAGAATTATACCACAAAAATTCTTGCATGTTTAAATAATAAAATCAGAACGAACCGTATTTACAATTCAAAATAAAGAGCAACATATCAATGATTCTGCCCAAAACCAAAAATATGTCGATCTCAAAGGACATTAAGTTTGAAACCATCAAATGGGACTGAACAAGGTGCACTCCTGAAAGGCTTTTGTGGACAAGCCAGCTGACGGCTCACGTGATCACACTCAACAGTCGTCATCCCTCAATTCATTTCCTGATGGCCATCCAGGGATACATTCTTCCTACTGGCAAAGATCTACAGGCAAAGGACCTGCCTTTCTGTTTAACGTAAGAACGTAGTTTGAAAAGGGCTCCTTCTTCCCTCTGTCCCTGAGTGGCTGAGCATCTGTTCGCATCACACTGCCCTGGCTGTGTGAGGCGCTGGACAGTCCCACCCTCTCAGGTTGCACTCCCTGCTCTCCAGGAGCCCACACCAACATCAGAGTGTGCTGCACATGGCCCAGCGCTGCGGCAGTGGAAGTAGGAGGACAGCGCTCTGAGAGCAGAGAGGAAAGGGCTGTGTCCATGCAGAGCAGGCAGTGACAGGGACTGTTGTCGGGATGTGGACAGAGAAGATGGGATCGAGCTGGATCCTGGAAGATGAGCAGTCACAGAAGAGAGGCCAGCATTTCAATCACTGGGGAAGAGCATGTATAAAACACTGAGAGCGTAAGGGCGCAGTGTGCTTGGGGAATGGCAAGTGATGTCCTCTGGCTAGGCAAGGCACAGCTTTGTTATAATGAAGCACCATCATAAATTACACTGTGTATATGTAAAAGGTGAGCAATTGACGCAACTTGAGAAATTTAAGTTCCAAGCACCTTCTGCCTCCTCCATGATGAATAGAGTGGTCTTGGGCACATTAGCTCTCTGTTCTGCTGCAGAACCTGCCCACAGTCCCACTCACACCTACACTGCTTGCCCACTGCAAACTACGCAGTTACTCAGGCCACCGTTCGTCCCTCTGCCTATCTAGGTGGCCTTAGTCTTCAAAGCTCAGGTCAAATTCTAACTCCTGCACATGCATTATTTGACCATTTCTGCCTAGAAACTCAGAACATTTACTAGCCATTCCTCTCTTCTGGCCTGTCCTCACTCAGTGTCTTGCGTCATAACAATATCTTATATTGACATATCATATTATCACTTACAAAGTTCACACACATCATTCCCTTCAATACCTATAGTAATTCTTTAAGATTGGCATTAGGCCCACTTTCAGATCAGTAAACTGAGGCTCAGACAGGTTAAGGGACATTCCCAAGGTCACAGAATATGTAACCCATAGAACCAGGACTCGGATCCCCATCTACCAAGTCAGGGAGTAGTGCCTTTTCCATTATGCCACTGGGCCTTCTCATGACTTACTAAACACCACCCTGCCATTTGTCTAAAATATTTTTATGTTTTATAATGCAAGCTATTTGGAAGAATGCCCACCATCAATTATATTTCTTTGTATCCTCCATGACACGAGAATAGCCCAAAGCAAGCACAGAAAAGGGGCTTTTTCATTCATTCAGTCAGTTTATTAATGACCATACACTGCACAGCTCGAACGTGCTAGCTATCCACGGTGTGAGGTTTTAGGGAAACAAAGATGAATACCATGCAGGGAGACTCCACGTCTTATTCAGAGCAGGGATGTGGAGAGGCCACTATAATGCTAGGTGATAAATGGATCTACAGGGGTATCAATGAGATGCTGCTGCAGGAGAGTGAAGGCAGCAGCCTCTCCCTCTGCCCACAAGCATACGTGATGTCTCCAGAAGGGTCATTGTGGAAGATGTCTTCAAGACAGGTCTTGCAAGGATATACTTAATAAATGGCTTAGAGAGTAAGGGAAGAGGTAGGAAGGGAAAACAAGAAAGAAGGAACAAAGTAAAGAAACACAGGTGGACTGTACGCACCTGGAGGGGAACACAACTTTTCTGCTTCTCAAGGGCATGCATCCATTTAGCTGCAGGGTTTCCCCAAGCCCAGGAGTGTACTTCTCTTTGTTCAAGATGCAACCCAGGTGTACATCCCTGACTCGCGAGCACCCCATGTGCATGGTGAAATGAGGCACAAGGAAGAATGCCCTGGGTTTCCCCTTCTTAGAATAGAAAAGGGGATGAATGAGGGCACCTTTGAGATCCGTGCCCGGAGAAACAGACTCCATTTCTCATGTGTCCACAAATCTGAGTGAGTGCCTATTCTACATGCCCAGTGGACTAATCCTACACAATTTGAGCTTAAAAATATTTAAATATTAGGCTGTAGACAATCTGGCCTCACTCTAGGCTTATTCAGAGGCTTGATTATTTCTGGTCTAATATCCCTATAGGTCCCTGTGTCTGGATCTCTGTGTTGGGGCTGCTTCAGGGACAGAGTAAGGAACTGCATTCCACGTGATGTTTTTGAAAAGCTCCTCTACCTGAAAATGCCAGACACATTTCAGATGTCAGATCTAATGTGGGGCTTAGGGTGGGTGACTGATCCATGTGTGTGAGGGCTCTTACGTGGGTGTAGAAGCCTGTCTGGCTGATTGTCTTTTCTGCACATGCGCATTCAGATGTTCACAGGCTTATAGGCCATAAATAGCTCAGAGGGAGTGTGAGATTACATCACAGGCTCAAGAGGGCCCTGTCACCCGAAATCAATGAATGCCGGACACTCATGTCCTCAAAGGGGACTCTGTTGAATGTAGGACTGCTAGACTCCCAAATCCTCAGCCTGACCCTCAAAACCGTCATCTGTGGGGCATTGTTATGGGCTGAGTTGTTTCCCCCACTAATTCATAGGCTGAAGTGTGAAATTCCAGTAACTGAGGATGGGACTGCATCTGCAACAGGGTCGCTGTTGAAATGAAAGAGAAGTCGTAGCAGAGTAGGGCGGGCCCTTAATCCAGTATGGCTGGTGTCATTACAAAAAGGGGAAATATGGACATACACACTGAGGGGAGATTGGCAGCGTGCTGCTGCAAGCCGAAGAACTGCCAGAAACTAGGAGAGGCCTCAAACAGTTCCCTCTTTAGCACCTTATGAGGGGCACAGCCCTGCTGGTTCTTTGATTTCCGACTTTTAGTCTCCAGAGCTATGACAGAAGAGAATAAACTTTTGTCGTTTAAGCCACTCACTTTGTGGTGCCTATTTACAAGTCCAGGAAAACAAATACAAGCATATAATGTTACTTGTGTGTAAAGGAGTGCCTGGAATTCAGTTATCACATGATTATAGCAACACCACTGAGTTCCTCCCCATATATTGGGCCCACTTACCCAAACTACGGAATTCTTCCTGAAGGCTGCAGAGGGCATTATACAAGAACCTGAACTGCCTCTCTCCAGAATGGGCAACACTATCAGGCATGTTATCCACACGGGGCTTTACAGCATTCTCCACTATTTCTCAGATAAGTACCAAACCTCCCACTCATTTGAGAAGTTTACAAAGGTCAGACAAATAAGGAGTATTATTATTAAAGTATTTCATCTAAGACAGGTCTATGTGTATAACTTTAAAACAATAAGTTATACAGAATGGAAGTTTATTCAAAATAAATCAAACAGCCTGAATTCAGGCTATACAAATTGGTAATTGGCTCTTATTAGTTATTTTACCCAAAGAGGAATGAAGAATTCCCTTGGAAGTTTGGTAATAGGATTGGGTAAGAAAACTCTTAATGCCAAGAAGCCAGTGCTGACTTTCAAAGTCTGTTAGTTCAACCTTCATCCCAATGAGGGCTGGTCTTCCCTGAGTCATGTTCCATCTAAAAGAAACCTACGCTGGACGCCAGGAAGAGCTGGTGTCAAGCTTTTAGGCGTTGGCCAAAGTTTTCCAAGGATGAGAGCAGGGCTGGATGGGGGTTTGGGGACCCTAAAAGCCTTTTGCACCTCTCTTCCCCATATTCTGCTCACGACAGTTGCTCTTCATCCTGCCCCCCACCTCACCCTATTCTCTTAGCAGCCTGCACTCTGGCTGTTCCCATGTCCCTTTCCATCTGCCAGGGTGTTTCCCCCTGAGGGCCCATCTGGCCTAATCTCGGCGTAAGCACTCCGCTTTCTGAGCTCCCAATGAACTGCAGGCTAAATGAGAACGGCACTGCTCCTTCTGAAAAGGTGATAGCGGGAGAGGACTGCAGATGTTTAAACAATTTGTAGTTCTTTGCTTTTATTCGTGGCACATTCCACATTAATGCGAACAAACTGGAAGCACTTCTATTTCAGAAATGCTTTGTCACACCAACTTGTTCCAGCGGAACTCTTTACGCCCCTAAATGCACTTTTAATTATATTTCCTTTTTTTTTCAAACTATATAATTTCATCTTTCACTTAATGGGAGAGGCAGTAGAGAGCTCTGTGCTCATTGTAAATACTTGATATATTTCATCCATTATTGATGATAATTAACATTGGATTTATGCTCAAATAATTCACCACTTATTAAAACATAATTCTTAAAATACAAGGTGCCCCCACACACTTTCCTGTTTATGGTCATTAGATCATTCCACTAATAGCTTTACCTAAACAATTTATTCATGTAATGTCCAAAGGCCAGGCACTCAGCTAGTAACCTGGGGACAAAGATGGGTATGACCCTAATTCTGTCCCTCGTGGATGACAGGATTGATACAGGAGGAAATTTATTTGGTTGGGGCACTATTTTGGCCAATGCAGTAAAGAAAAGATTAATCTGCTTTCAAAAGGGTTATTAACACAGTGCCGGGTATGGAGTATTTCACTTTACTATCATGAACTTGGGCCAATAAAGGGAAAAACTCTGGGGCAACCTTGCTTATCTGTGAACAGAGAACTAGCAAATGCCAATTCAGACCAGCAATTTTCAAATGGTCATGCCAAAGTTACACGAGTTACATGGACTGTACTCCCTCTATACTCTGTTTTAAATTCTATTTTGTATATCCAGATAATTCAAGGGACCCATGGACCCCACTGCTGTTTATAGAATGATACTTCAATACCATAGTTGAATGGCAAGATTATTAATCTCTTTTACACCCAGAAAGCTCTACCTATGCTTCTGTAGATACATTTGCTTTTTCTGACTTTCTTTATGTATCCACAAGAGTCGAAGCTTTCAGAAATACTCCTCCATTGATTGTTTGGGACATGGACCCCATATTCAGATAATCACGATTAAAAAAATGGGGTGAGTCCCCGGAAGGTTTTCTAAAAACAATGTGTGGCCTTCCTTAGAATGGTGTGACTGTGAGATGGGACAAATGACACAGATGGCAAGGATCTAAATATGTGACATTTCTTCATATCCATTCCCAGCCTTAAGACTTCATCCATTCACTGATTGCCTACTCTGTATCAGACACATGAAAAAGGAGAGCTAAAAGACACAGTTTTTGTTCTCAAGGGGCTCAGTATCCAGTGTGCAGACATGGTCAGGAAAGCAGACAGTAAAAAGCCTGCATGATGAATCTCATGGGTGGGAAGCCCAGAACAGATCAGAAAGACCAAGAGGGAGAAGTCAGGGTGGATGTGACAGCAATATTCAGTTTTGAAGAATATGCAGGAATTGCCATAGGAGAGAAAAGTGCTCTGGACAGAGGAAAGAGCATATATAAGGGCATGTGGAATCACAGAAGGGAATATGCCACGTTCAGGGACATACAAATATGAAGTGTCAGGAGGGGAGGAAGGGTTAGCAGTGCCTCCCTTGCCCAAGAAGTCTCCTGAAGGCCACTAAGAATCTCTGAAGGGTTAAGCAGGGACATGTTCATATGAAAAAGGTCACTCTGGTCACAGAGGGAGGGATGGGTGGGAAGGGACCCAGCTCTGCAGGTGGGAAGAACAGCGGGGAGGAGCTTACTACAACACTGTTGCCATCCTGAGGTCTGGCCGGGAGGGGCTGCTTGGGTGAGGAGAGGAGCCGGGCGGAAGAGAGGACGTGCACAGCATCCACACCACGCTTACTGAGTGGTTGGACAGAAGAGCAGGATGGGGGCCTCTGGCTTGGCGGTTCCCCTCACACCGATACAGGAGAGATAACGTAATAGCTTCTTTCTCATCCTGTGCTTTAACTTACGATTTTACCTCTAGGATAAAGTTAAAATATTTTAACTTGTCACGGAAGGCTCTCTACAATCCCCTACGCACAGCAGGTATTCAACATAGCTGATCTGGCGACTTGAACACACACAAGAATACCTTTCTCCATCTGACAACACTTTCTGATTTATTACTTTGCCCTCATGAAAGAAGAGAATTAGCTCGTGACTTCCTCTAAGAAAAAGGTAAGTACCAGCATTTCCCTGATAACGTGCTAATCACAAACACGTTTTCCCTCCGGATCCGGGGCTCCTGTCCATCATCTGATTATCACCAGCAAGCCCTCCTATCTTCCTTTTGGTTAGGGTCTCCATCCTATCCTTCACCCTGAAGGCTATTAATCTTCCACAAGATAAAGAACCTGTAGGTAGAGGCGGACTGACGTTCTAAGGGAAAAGGCATAGTCCTCTTATACAATGATACACACCAGACTCTATGGCAGTCTGCATTACTGTTTTCTTTTTTTTTTTCTGGCAATCAAGCCACAATTCAGGAATCTATGCAAAAACATTTAAGGGAAGGATGCTCCACAAAGTTCCCGTCAATCACTCCTCCTTGCCATTCTGCCCTTCCTGAGATGACAGCGCGTCAGCAGCTTGTAAAGCCATGGACACTGAGGTCCCTGCATGGCTCCGGCTGCCGCTCTGTAGTTTGCTGGGGAGTGGTGACAGCCTGTTAACCAGGGAAAATGGGAGTTCAGGACTGGAGGTGGCTGAGAACATTTTAACATATTTGCAAGGCACAAGATAGCTAGAATAGTTCTGCTGAGAACTTAAACATTCCCTTTTAGATCAGACTGAGTTCTCAACAAAACTTTTATGTGAAAGAAACAAGGAGAAATCTATGATAAAACAACACTGGCGGGGAGCTGCGGTGCTCCTCTAGAAAGCCAAGACAGTAAATGTGCCAACTCCCTGAGCCACTCTGACCAGCTGCACCAGGCCACCTGGGCTGAGTCTCTGACACTGATAACAGCTCCTGGTGACGGAGAAACACTTTCTGTAAGGAGTACCCTGGGAGCAAGAATAAAGGAAATAAAGAAATGCAGCACTTTAGGACCAAATGATGTACAGAGAGAGTAATTAGCGTAACTCCTTAGCTAATAGACAGAACACCTCTACACGAGAACAGAACACCACTCCCTTATATCACTTTTACAGAGATCTGTTTCCCATCTAGGCTATTCTTTTTTTGAAGACAAGGGCCATGTTTTAGTCATTATAGTATGATGTGCTCCTAACAGCACCTGACATGTAAGAGATGCTTAATAAATGTTCTTTTGTTAAATAAATGCATCTGGAACAGGGATCAAGCAAATTCCTGAATTACATATTGATTAGAAAGATCAATGGCTCGGTGGTCACAAATCAGCACTTAAGTCACCGAATGTGCCGCTCAGGGCATGTGAGTACAGAGAAAGCAGAGGCAAGCCCCCCAGCTCCCCTCCTCCCAAATCAGTCCACTGCTGTTGCTCTCTGCAGGGTCTTTAGAAAGGCTGGCTACAGGCCCTTGGGAAGCACTGTATATACCTGAGTGCTAAACAAAACAGAGAAGGTAGGGAGGCCAGAGCTTCTTCCCCTGTATGCCCAGAGTGGAAGACCACTGGATTGGCCCCTAGATTTGGGGTGGTGCCTTGCTACTTCGGCTCAGACTGCTTGCCAGTGATGGCCACCCAGGGAGCATGTTACCCTCCCAGGGACGCCTGGAAAGGAAAGGGGACACTCTGTATTGTTACAATGACTTGGGGACATAACTAGAACGTGGTGGGCTGGGACCAACCAGGGGTGCTAACTGCACTGTGATAAGCAAGAGAGTGTGCACAGCTAGGGACAGTCTGCCTGCTTCACTATGAAATACTGGTGGTTTAAATGTCCTCTAGAACAGATGGCTGTGTCCTAGGGTCCCTCTGTATTCAAGTCTGTCTACATAAAACATCTAGTCAGGTTATCAGGCCTCCTCTGTCAAGTTCTTATCTGAGGATATCTGCAGTAATAATTTGATAGCCAACATTTATCAAGCACTGCATACCAGGTGGTATACATCTAATATATAACTGAATCTTCCCAACAACAAATTTGGTAGGTAATATATATTTTTAATTCCCCCATGAGTAAACTCATTCAGAGAAAATAAAAGAAACTTGCCAATAAGTGGAGGCACCCAAATATGAACCCAGTTTCTTCTAACCCCAGTCCATAGACTTTACCATTAAACAACGATCCTGGTTTTCATGTGGGGCAATGGCTCAAAGCCTGGTGTGCACAGGGAGCTGCTGGGGCAGGGCCTGGACCACTAATGGGGTCTCCCAAGCAAAGGCCTGCAGCCCACGTGGAAGGGACTGTGGGTCCCCGCACCATGCTGCCAGTATCTGGGAAGTATCTCGGTAGCGATGGAGCAATGGTACACAACCTCTGATGTGCATCCGACTATGACTTCTTGCTGAGGCCTCCGATACCAAACTATAGAACTTTCCTAAAAGCAAATTTTCACACAAAAACACATGAAATTCCTGGCAACAGTGGAGGATCCAGTGGTTTTTCCTTTGAGTGGCACTAGATAATGTCAACTTCTGTAAGATATGGACTTTCTCCAGATCTAAGACCATAGGGTGGTGTACATGTGAACTTGGGTGAAGGGAAATTCTGCTATTTCAAATTAAATATATTAGACTAGGTCTAGTATGTATCTTTTAAAGGTGTCTGCCCTTGTTACCACTGGGAATTTCACAAGTGATTTTTACTGGTTTTTTATGTACCATACCAGAAAACCGGCATGGTTCAGTGGGATCAGGAGATGAGACCCCAGGAGACCATGAGTTCTCAACGAGTCCAGCTAGTGGAAGGTGTGTGATCTCAGGAAATCTAGTGTAGCATTCTCATGCCTCTGCTTATGGGTCACTAAACCTTTCTAACCCAAGACTATCTGTATCTACAGCATCTGTAGCTACTTCATAGGCTTGTGATGAGATAAAACGAAGTAATAGTGTATATGCAAGTAAACTCTGGATAAACAATTGTAAGAAATACATTATCATCACCATGGTTTTAAAAAACAAAACCAGAAGAATTTCTGTTCCACTTTAATTACACTGGCCACCTGACCAATGTTAACTTCATTTACTAAACTACCATTCATCAGCCTTCTCTCTTCCTGAGCCAGATGTACCTAGATTAAAAATAAATTAGAATTCCTTGGTAGGAAATACATGGAGAATTTCCATACAGACATGCATGCCCAGAAGCAGCTGCAGGAGGAGGTCAAGGGGTGGACACTGCAGGCTGCACTTCCTGTGGACCCTTTCCCAATTTCAGTTGGTCCTGACAGCCCTTCCCTTCCCTGTCTCCTCTAGGCTGTGAAACTACCAAATGAATGAAGGGCAGGCAACAGTCTTGGTTTCCGAACTTAAGTTTACTGGCAAGCCTTTCACTACGAGAACTACCCGGCAAGGTAATAAGCTAGTGTGGGACACACCTGTTCACTTTCCTTCTGGAGAGAAAGAGAGCAACTGCGGCCAAGAGAAGAGGGTCAGTGGGAAGCATTAATGAAACCTTCGGATGCCCATGACCGACACAGGCACGGCATTCACTGCACTCCAAACGAGGGCGCCCAGCCCCCACAGTTCGAGGGTCCGTGGTGTGTTCACTGCGCTGCAACTATCTGTTCAGTCTGTCCCCAGGAAAGAGGTGCCACCTGCAGTAACGTCACTGACCTAGGAGCGGGGCTACAGTCTTGTGCACTCTCACCTTTTGTCAACCTTCTCACGGGCTCACTGCACTGAACCATGTTCTTGCTATTCATTTGCCAAACGTTGATTTCTTTATGGCAAGGGATGGATACAGACTATTAATTTGCCAACTCCGTATTTTACAGACGAGTAAAACGAGACTTGTTCAAGGCAATGTCACAACGTATATGTAACGTTTGGCTAACCTGAGCTGCCCAGACTTTAAATTAGCAGCTGATCCCAACCTGCAGACTCAGTCCACCTCCACCTAGTACTTTAATTATGAGATCCTTGACCCATAACACCCCAAACTCTTGTTTTACTTCCCAAGAACTTCTGGCATCGGAAATCCTTACCTTTGAACTCTGGTGTTCTCATTTCTGTGTCTTCAGTATCTTTTGGCTTATCACCTTCCTGACTAATCTCTATTACCATCCATGGCCTGGACCTTGGGCTCCACCGGGACCTTTGCATGCACACCTACACCTTTTTTGTACATCTCTGTGTAGTATGCATGCAACTAACTTCCTCTCGTGGACTGATCTGCTTTGCAGATGCCTGATTTTATATCATATCCATAATGGCTCAGCCCTCCAAGAGATGAACTCTGGCCTTGCTCCTTGGTTTAGGACCTAGGCTGGGTATGCCTTAGCTTCTGCCTGTTTTCAGTGGGCTTTCCTATCCCCCCTACACCCTGATGGTCCACAGCAGTCACCCATTCACAAAGAGCAAGGTGACAGACTCAAGGTATCAAAAGGTATCAATACACACAAAAGCCGGCAACACAGACGGTCGAGTGGAAAACATCTAGACAGGAAGCAGGAAGGGTGGGTCCTGCTCTGGCCCCGCTCTGCAGCAGGATCTCAGATGTACAACCGTGTCAGTGATCCATGTCCTTCCATCTACCCCCTGGAACACCGGGGAATGGTTATGAATGAATGTCTTTTGAAAACAAGAGAACACGACTGAGATTAAAGCTATTATAATTAAAGATTACTGTGTTTCTTAAAAGAAGCTTTCCTTTGAATTTCTATAATGCAGCAGCAATGTAATCATTCCCATCAAACTGGGTACTGTTCAGTCAGAAGTTCTTAAGCTGCCCCCCAGAACTACCACCCCACCTTGCAGTGAGCAGAGGTTCTCAGACAACCCCAATCATATCTCCTGTGGAACGCGGATTTTTGGGGTTGGCGCCAAGGAAATGGTATTTTTAAAAAATTCACCAAGGGATTCTGATCAACTAGGCTTGGGATCCACTTTTAAAAAATAACATGTTTCTCTGTAACAGAAGAAATTTAAGTGTAGCTATGACTCATGAATTTGTTTTCTGTTCCTTCCCACAGAAGACAGCAGTTTCAGCCCAGGTTTTTCTTACTGAACTCTGGAAGCTGACAACTTCACTGGCAAGAGAGTTTTCAGGAAGCATGCTAGCTCTGGGGGGCATTGGAAAGCTCTGGAAAAGCAATGTGTCTCATGCCCCAGACCTCACCTGTAGGCATGGAGTGTGTGTGTGGCAGTGCATGACTAGAGGGGCTTTACTGTGGGCTGCATGCTGCTGGTCCCTTGCAGACACTTGTCTGTCCTCAAGACCCAGCTGCCTACAGGGCACAAGCCAGCGCCCTTCACTGCAGCTTGATGTTTCTGCCTGGGCTCTGTTGGCCTAGTGTCTCCCCTACCCAGCAGTCCAGGAATTGAAGTGAAAACTGCAGCCAGTCACTGGAATCAATGACATCGGTGGATGCCTCTGGTGGGAGAGCCCGGGAGGGTGAGAAGCACAGCTCAGGGGCAGAAAACTCTGCTTGCCCAAAGGAAACATGGAATTGTTTCCAGAAGTGATCAAGAAAATGCTGGAAAGCTTTACCTGCCTGGCTGGCAGGAGAAGCGACACCATCCGGCAATCAGCAACAGCCTTGCAGCCATCTTTCTTTGCAGAAGGCGACTGTCAGGTCACTCAATTTGGGGGAAATTCCAATGCTACTGGCAGAGACATGACATATGAGGAGGGCTACTGAGAGCAAAGACAGGGACTGGTTTCCCCAGCTCACACAGGCTAGTCTTAAAAGGCCTCTGGAAGTGGGCAAGCGCGTGGCAGTTACAACAGGGTGAGTGCGCGTCGTACACTGTTTCTAACGAGCCTGACTACTTCCCCCTAGAGTCCTGGATGCCTGACATTCAGTTAATGGTCATTTTATGCTTACTGACTGGCTAGACACTAGCCAACCTATTCTTTACCTCTAACACCACCAGTCCCTGGTTCTCCAAGTGCTGTTTTCAGGGCCAGGGGCACCATGCTCACCTGAAAGCTTGTTAGAAATGCAAATTCTCAGGCCTCACTTCAGATCTACTGACTCAGAAACTCAGGGGGTAGGGCCCAGCGATCTGTGACTTCACATGCCCTCAAGGTGACGCTGACCCACACAAATCTTGAGGGCCACTGTCCTAAGAAGTCACATGGTTCCCACACACCAAAAATAAATAAGAACCATTTTCTTTCAAGAATCTTTGAACTCATGCAACATTTTATCTAAGTGAATTCATAAGCAAACACAATAAACTATTGCCATTTTTGCTTGATAAAGACTATTTTAAAACTACTAAAACATCACGTAAGTCCCCAATACAAAAATAGCATATGACTTACAAATACAAGATAGGAGAATTATGGTGAATTCTTTTATTTTAAAAAGCATGACTCTACCGCCACACGTTTGCCTGCAAATACATCTACCAAATACCAGTGTGTACGAAAATCATGGGCTTATGGCATTCATGTTTTAAGTCCTGCTCAGGAAAACAAAGTGCAGTATTTGGCTTAAATATGTGATGGAATTTAAAATATTTTTTTGCAATTAATCTACACCATGGTACAATACATTATCAACATGGGATTCTGACATGGAACCATTCCTTTTCCTGTAGTTCTCCCTGCCTTTCCAACCTATGCTTGGCCCAGATATCATGAACCTATAAATTTTTGCAGTCTTCTTACACATTTCCAAGATCAGCCCACTGCCTGAAACACACCTAAGAGTAAGCCCACAATTCAGTATCTGAAATAGAGGTTTCTTTGGCTTTTAGACCTTTTGATGGTTTTGATTATTAAGCCTGCCTTTGCTTTCTTTTCCCTCTGTGCTCCTAGCTAGGCTTCTCAAATTCTCCACAGTTGCAATGTGGCTGGTTAGACATGAGGTAGCCATCACATTACCTTCTGATTATGAAGAAGGTATAGGTGGCCTGTAGGTCCCTTTCTCAAGCATGTATATCATGCATATGTAAAATTTCAAACCTTTGTTCCCAGCGCCATTTCTTTCCAGGCCTTTCAGGATAGCTAAAACAAACAAACAAAAATTATTCTTCTCTACTTGGGAATATTTTCTAGATTCTTGTCTAATGACCAACAAAGAGAGTAAGAGATCCTCTAAAATTCAGCTGTGTTTAAGTCTTCACTATCTTTAAAATAACTAAAAAGTTGGAACTATTTCAAATACTAGTAGTAACTAGATCCATAAACCATACTCATAAAACAATATTCACTTTGTTAGCCAAAGGCAGATACAGTAGAAAATGTGGACCAAGAATGGATGGCTCATCCAAGGTTCACAGAAATAAAAGCCTTTTATGGCTGCATTTTCCAAGCTGGTTTTCCAGGATGGTCTTGAACTTGCTGAATCATGGTACAATTCTGTGCTTTTACGTAGCCAACGAGAAACAGTGGCATGTTGGAGCCAGCTTGTACCGGCTGGCGAGAGCTGACTTAAATTTTCAAGTCGAGTGTCAAACACAGCCATTATTAAAAAGCAAATTACATAAACTTACAATTAAACAGGTTATATTAAAAACTCATCATTCCCTAATTATTTTACCTCTTTGACTATTATCTAGATGGTTGAGGTTAATTATATCTACCTGTTTAGTGGAAATACTTTATAATGGTGAGCTACTGTGCATCCCTTACTAAGTTCATATTTGGTGATGCATGTTGGTAGTGTGAAATTGGTTACTGTGGGAGTATTTACATCACACACATCAGCAAATACTGTAAGTCAGAACCCCTGTTATCCTCACACCAGTAGCTAAACTTTTAGTAGCATACTACACATTCATTCCAGCTTTTTCCTAAGGAGGCTAGAACTAGAATTCTGAAGAGGAGGATGGTAGGGCTAGAGAATTTTCCATCACTACATATATAGACATGTACCAGCAACCACATACCACCAAATCAGAGTGACCCAGAGTTTCCAAATTGAGCACTGATTTACTATTTCCATTATCTGCTACCAAAATTAGTCTGATTTAGAAATGTAACTGTGTGTGCCAGCAAGAACTCACACAAGAATACTTGCAATAAAAAAATGCCACTTGACATCTGTGTAATCCCTCACCATGTCCCCATAGTTCAGTGGGCTGTTTTATTGAGTCCTCATAACCACTACTATGCTGAATCTCATTATTCTCATTTAACAGATGAGGAATGTGAGGTTAGGTGACCTGTCTGAGGTCATATATCTACTAAGTTACACAGCCAGGACTCAAACCCATAAATCGAAGTCCAGCATTGTTTCAACTCCGCCACAGATTATCGCTTTTATGTCAATCTGTTTTGAAAGTGGGAATTGTTTTCAAATAATCAACATCTGGGTTCACTCTTCTTGTTCCTTTGGTCAGCAATGTGGCCAGTGACGATGTACCCATGTCTACATTTAGGGATGGTGACCCTCACAGTTCTGCTCCTTTCCTGGCCACGCACAGGAACTATGTCTATGCTGCTGCAGTGATCTGGATGAGACAGATCCAAACACACTTGGACTAAGTCCTAAAGATGCCGTAGGCATGTGGGCAAGAACATGAGGTGTCCTATACTTTGGATCTAAGTTATTCAAACCCAGGGGAAAGGTCTGTGGTACCCAATTTAAACAATTAGAAGTAATAGTGAATAAAGATGCCAAGTTCTTGTACTCCGTAGTGAAAATGGATAAATATGCATGGATGTGTATGTGTGTGTGTGTACAGTTTGTTTTATATGCACACATACACGCTCCATGAGGGGGAAAACAAACTACATACACATACATGTGTGCTTGTGTGATACGGCTTGTTTTCCCCCATCTGCAGGGAGCTACAGAGCAAAAAAGAAAAAAACTGCTGTCTTTTATCAGATACGAACACATTTTATCCTTGTAATATGTCTAAAATGATTTCATGACTAAATCCTGGGAAAAATGTGAAGAATGCTTGGCTAGATACATGCTTTTCCAGTAAAAACACAACACTGCTTATTAAATGCAGCACTTGGAGAAGACTTTTCAACATGATGTACTTTTTTGTTTTTGCTTGAGACTAAATCCTGTTTGGATCTAAGTTTTCCTTGGCTTTAAAAGAATGCTTAACTGATTGTACAGCGTGGGTCTCTGGGCCCTCCACTGCCTGTTTACCACTGCAGGACAAATGAAGTGCTAGCCCATTAAACTGCCTCAGTCCCGAGACTCAAGCCAGGGTTAAAACCTTGAGGTGTTTTCTCAACACATTGAGCAGAAATAACCGTAACAGCAAAAAGCAACCCCTGTGCACTCCTGTCTGGATTTCTGAGACTGTCAATTGACCGACCTGGTAGCTAGAAAGCATTTTAGAGCTGTGTAAGGAAAGTTCCATGTGGACAGATACAAAAAATTCTTAAAGGCCATTAATGAATTACTCACACTGGCATCATGAGACTAGATTACAGAGTTTCTACTTTATCTCACAAATTTGGTGGGTGTGTGGTGATGACTTAAAATGATGTTGGGTTACTTAGCCAATGTTTTCTTGGAAAGAAATCTCTCTACTCTACTAAATCTGTAAGTAAGTGGGGCCGAAGGGCTGTCTGTGCTGAGGCTGCTTGAAAGTCATCAGGCTGTCAAATTAAAAGCAACACTTTCTTAGCATTTCTGAAGACTGAAATAGTGCAAAGTGTGTGGCCTTCTAAGTATATCAGAGTTAAGTCATTTCTGCCTCTTGGTTGCAGAAGACAGGAGGTGGATATGTATTGCAGGGGGGGGTGGTCACCCAATTCTTCCTCCAACCCACTGGTTCTTAAATGGGGGCAATTCTGTCCCCCAAGGGACATGTGGCCATGTCTGGAGGCATTTTTAGTTGCCACAAATGGCATCTGGTGGGCGGAGGCCAGAGATTCTGCTAAACACCCTCCCTCCACCCCAGGCTGACTATCAGCTACAGTAGAATTTTCCATTGACAGTCTATTGGTTTGCAGGCTTCCGAGGCACCCTCACCACCCTTCTCCTCCATAACCAAAACACTGCTACTCACAGTGTGGACCACAGACCAGCCCCATCAGCATCACCAGAGAGCTTGTCAGAGACAGAAAGCCTACAGAACCAGTATGTGCATTTCAGCAAGGGCCCAGGTAACTAAGACGCTCTTGGAAGCTTGAGAAGCTCTGTGTGAGTGTGTCTGTCCCTGAACCTCCAGCCCCTCCCCACAGGTCTGTCCTCCTCCTGCTCTGGCAGCATCAAGTCTTTCCACGCTGCCCTGTGATCACGTAGATCTTATAAAAAAAAGCAGCTCCCCTCTTCCTCCAACCTTTTCTCAAACACGCCCTCCACAGGGACTCCACAGAGTCCCTACTCAGGCTGCAGCGACTCAAAGGGTGCCCACCCCACAAAGTCCTGTGCAGGGCCCACCCCTAGTCCCTCTAGCCTCAAGAAGAAATCTCTTCTCTCCTGACCTCACGGACAGGCCCAGACAACATGGCCATTTGTTCATACTTACTGTTGCAAGATTCCAGCTTCCAAGCCCCTTTCAACCTTTACAGACGATCTGGGTACTGGCTGATGGCATTCCTATTTGGCCTCTTTAGTGCCCACAGGGATGGACATCTTACACAAGAACTCTTGGTTCCTTAATCTTGTTTACAACACTGAGCACCATTGCCCCCAACCCCCACGTCAGAACAGTCATTCATTCATCAAACAATTATGGTACACCCCTTTGGTACCTGACTGTGCTTAAGATATGAAGAATACTGTGTTCTTCTTGTTCTCAAAGAGCTTACAGTCTGGGGGGGGCAGGTAAAGTCTTTATTTTGGCATTAGAAAGGAGCTTCAGGAATTATAAGTCAGACAAACGCTCAAAGAAGGTCACAGTCTATTCTTGCTGGGGTGGGATATCTTGGCCATTTTTGTTTGTTTGTTCGCTAGCACGCTAACCTGGTGGTTCCCATGTGCTGGGAGAACCAGGGCCAATCCATGGAAACAAAGAAAAATAAAGGCAGTATAGTGAATTTACCACAAGGCTAAATTTGGATGTTTTATTCTGAGATTATATTATTCTCTGAGATATATATTCTGAGATGATATTATTGGTGATGTCACAATGTCCCTTCCTTTTAAAAAAGATTAGAAAAGTTATTTTAAAGTATCCTCATATTAAAACAAATACTTGACATGCGTATGTTAGCTCCCATGTGAAAAAAAACAACCCTTGGAATCTAGCCGTGGCGCTTCAAGCCTGCAGCGGGACAGGGGTGCTGCTTGGGTGGGGGACATCTGGGTGCAGTGGGGTTAGTCAGACTTGCTCTGAAGCCACATTTGCATGGCTCCTTAAACAAGATGGAGAAATCACCAGTTGTTCTTAATAAAAATGGGAGGATGAATGGAAATGATGAGAGTGTTTAAATGCCTCTGCACCAGCACTGGCTATCATCACTAATACAATAAAACATCTGAGATGACTGTGTGCATCTACTCAGGGGTTCAAGAAATCGTTACCCCCTTGCCTGAAGGCAGTGGAACTCAGGACCTTGCGGGCTGGCGGCAGAAGTTTCAATGTGCCTCAGCAAAAGGTTAAACACCCTTGAGCCCACATGTTTTTCTTTTTTGGGAGGGGGTGATTTTTCTCTTTGGAATATACCTTCCTCTTGGAATTTGCACAAAAGTCAGGGTTGCCTCTGAATGGGAGGATGACTCAGTCCCAAGAAGGACTGAAAATGGCCAGTGTGGGTGACTTTTGCCCTTGGCTTCAGAGAGGAAGCTTCCTCTGGGTGCTTTTGTCCTGGGGCTATTTCTACCTCTTCTCCCAATAAAGGGGTTCTATGTTGAGGGTAGAGATAGGAGGGTGAGTCTGAGGCCAGGGCAGCCGAGGGGCTGGATTTTAGTGAGGGCCTTAGGTCCGAAGGGCTAGAAGGGGTCCCTGTGCTCAACTCCTGTGACCTGATCTCCTTGTGTTTTCATGAGAGACTCTACTGAATTGTTAGCTCACTGACTACTCTTTCTTCATCTCCCTTGCTGCCTCTCCTCTGCTATCATGAACCCTGTCCTTTGTCTCTGCTTTCCCTGGGCAGCCTCGTCCACTGTGAGCCTGACAACTCATCTCTGCTGAGGCCCCCATGTCCCTGACCTCCAGACCCACATGCCTGGCTTCTCCTGTCTCACCTGCTTATCAGTCTCTAAAAAGCCCAGAAACATCTAAACACGACTCAGTATCTTCCTCTCCAAGCCTGCTTCACCTCCTTTACTTCAGAATCTTTGTTTGTCTAGTCAAGAAGCATGCCATGTGCAGAAAACAAACAAAAAAACCCCAAAAGAAAAAGAAATCAGGAAAGCAGAAAGGTAATCTTTGAAAAAAGAAAATTGGAAAAGTCAGTGGGCTCAACATCTATCTAATGTTGGATACAATCCTTTCTGGACAAGGATTCACTTCATAGAAATTCAATTTTCTACAAGAATCCAAGTTTGGAAGCTATTCCAAAAAGGCGCCTCACCCCCGAGTTCCCGCAGAGGCAGGGACTGAATAGCGGAGGAGAGAAAACTCAGCTGAAGTGCTTATGTCACTGGGGACTTCTGAGCTCTCTCTACTCCTTGTGCCAGCTTCTCATAAAAGTGTGAACACTGAGGTAAAAAGAACTGGAACATAACTGCGAAACTAGCAGGACAATACGTCTGGTTAGCTAAGCAGGAAGCTAACTTCATGAACAGTGAGCTTTTGTGAGCGGGGGGTCATTTTTCTCTTTTATTAGGCATGTGAAACATGTTGTCATATTTGGCCAGTTAGTATCTCCCTAAGTCAAACAGCTGGTGATGATCTGGAGCTTAATCGGGGAAGAGTTTAACACTTTATATACCAGCAGGAAGTACTCATTGGCGGAGACTGCTTCTAGGATACGAATCGGGCATTGCTGCAAAGCTTTTAAGGATGGAAACAGGAGACCTGTGGCCAAGAGGTTTACTTTAGCTGCAGCAGGTAAGCTGATACAAAGAAAGGCTAGATCATCAACAAAATCAACCTCTGTAAGACTTTTGCCACCTGTGGGAAGAGTGCCCATCGGTGGAAACATTTGGAGTCTCTAGTTCAAAAGGAAAATAAATCAGTTTTGACTTTTAACTGTTCACTTCCCAGCAGCCCCAACAAAAATGCCACGTTTAAATCTCACCAGTGTGGCTGAGAGTTTTTCTCCCTTTAGGACCAACAGCTCTACCCTGGGATCGCTTCCAGCTGGAATCTCAGGCTGCCACATTTTCTCAATCACCAGTTGACTGTGTGGTTGAAGGTAAGACCTCCCTCTGTGGCCAGTTATTCGTGTCTAGGTCTAACACTTGCCGGTCACTCATTTCCCTAGAGTTTAGAGTTTTGTCTACCCATACCACGGACTATCCCCCTTTCTTTTTACTCTGTTAAGGTAGTTTCGTAGAGTGGGGACAGTGTACATTGGTCAGGAAGATTTTATAGTTTTTCTAATTTGTTTTTAAAAATGAGACACAACTGGCTTATAGCAATTTTCCAGTTAACAACACGCACACACGACCCACAAGCAAAGAACAACCGAAGAGCAGAGGCAGAGGGAACATAGACCGTTACTTATGAGGCCCTTCCCACTGCTTAGGATCAGGTCTATAACAGGTGCGAGGCTTCACTGGAACAAATTAGGAAAGCTGTTTCTTCTTTCACATGAGAATTGTTTACCTGGGCCCAGACCCATCCTGTTCTCATTTATTCAGCGTTCAGCTCTCACTGACATTAGGCAGGAGCAGAGGACATCTGACGTCAGATCCGGCTATGGCCATGCTCCGTGTTATTGCAGAAATGCAGAGGGGAGTGCCTCGTGGCAGTGGCTGCGGAGCTGCTACGCTTTCTATGCAATTATGCACGAGAACTGTGTCTGCTCCCCCAGAGCAAGCCACATCGTACAACCACAGAAACATTTTCACCGTGCCCCAAGCCACCATCTTGTCAACCAAGTCAGGGGGGTGGTTTCAATCCAGTCTAAATTTAAATTTGTAGATAAAGAATTTTCAATAACTCTATTAAAACAATGTTTTGGATTTTGAACGTCTTGTTGATTACATATACATGTATGTATATGGGTGTGTGTGTGCACGTGTGTGTGTGTATCTATATAAACACATGCACAGATGCAGAAAGACTGGGACCCTAGCATGAAGTAGAACTCTGCCAGGCCCCGAACCTAGCAGGGCATGGTCAGCTCTGGACATGGACCTCTGCTTCGACAGCAGACTCATACACACAGCGCTGCCTCGATGACGGCAGGTAAAGGATGGAGCTGGGGCCTTGGCTTTCTAGCCGACAGCTCAGGTTTCTTCCATTTTTCTAAGAAGGGGAAGCTGACAAGCTCCTTAAGCTGAGCAACTTTCATACCACTTTTATTGTGTGGCTCCTTGTCAGTGCTATCCTCTGACCACTTCTCCAGTCCGCTCACCCCCCAGACTGGCCTGGTTCTGAAAGAGGCGGGCAGCAGGAAGGGCTGGTCTGTAGGGTGCATGGAGTATTTCGGGGCTCTGGGTGCCACTCTTGGAGTAAGGGTAAAGGAAATAAGACACCCTAATATGGGTAAAGGAATAAAGCTTTAAAAAAAAAAGCTTAAAATAAATATGACAAAATACTGACACTGGAGGGAGCTCTAAACATGTAGTGAGAGGAAAAAAAAATGCTGCAATTCTATAAAATTGCAAAGGGAAGTTACTGTTTGGGGAGATGATGTACTGAACTCTGGTCAGTGTGTCCTTCCTTGATATGAATCCAGAGCAGCAGACAGTTAGTGATGTCAATCCAAGTCTCTGTGTGTGTGTGTGTGTGTGTGTATTGTGGTTGGGGGGTGGGGAACAAATAAAGTATCCTTAACTTATGACTCCTTAGCCAAAAAAGGAGGCCAATTATTCTTGGCTTCCATATGACCTCTGAAAAACATTCCCTGGAAATCTTTTCTTGGAGAGTTCTTTAAGCAGAGTATTTAAGAGGAAAATAAGAGAAGGGTCAGAGAAAGTGAACCCGGTAGATACTGGCCCGTTTTGCATTCCCGCTCCCCACAAGATGGGCCTTTGGGGGGACTTGCTGTCTAATGCTCCCCACCTGGCTCCAAAGCCCCTGTAATGAGAGGTCATCTGGCTCACAGCTGCCCCCAGGTCCAGAGCCCAACTAGACACAACATGCTCTGACCCAGTGGGCCATTCGAAATGCTGGGTTAGGGGACATGTGGACGCCTGGTGTCTCTCAGCCTGCTGCGTGGCTCTGAAGGGCAAGTTGCCGGAGGGGTGGTGCCCGCTTCGGACGGTAACAGGTCCTCGACTAGTCTTCAATCTGTGTCCCAGCCCTGCACACATACACTCTCCACGCTGGCAGCATTCTGATCCATTTCCTGGGTTCCCTGTTTAGTCGCTCCTCTGCCAGCCCTGGTGCAGGCTCAGGAGAGGTCCAAGCTGGAAGCACACTTCGCTGTATTTTGTACTCATAATAATTACATTTTAGTCACCCAGTTTTAATCTAGGAAACACTCTTCCCTCATTTAATGGGATTATCCAGCACCTGAAACATTAATTCACAGCACTAGGCTTGGAAGGTGTCCTGGTATTTGTCGAATTTCTCAGAATCCCAAACGGCACCTGTTAGCAAAAACCTGCATCTCAACCCCTTGCCTTGGCCTGGAGTAACAGTCCGTTCCAGGCGGCACGTGCATGGCCCGGGAGCCGCTCAGCACATGTGGCGGACAAGACATCCGCTCTGGGTTAGTGAGTACGTGGCAGGTGCACAAAACTTAATCATCAGTTGTTGATTAAAGTCTCTAATCTTAAGGCGCCGTCTGTTTATATCATCCCAATAAAAGCCCCCAGTGCTAGCTGTAGGCTATAAATGACGAATAGTGACAGGAACTATGCAATAGTTTGTATCTTACCTTAGAACACCTTCTTTTAAGGTTTTTAAAAAAATTGAAGTACATACAAGAAAATGCACGAATCCTAGTGTGCAGCTCGATGAATTCTGACGTGTGTGTGCGCTCAGGCGACCGTCACCCAGAGGTCAACATTGCCCTCTTCACCTATTTCACCCATCCCCTGATCACTCCAACCCACCCTCCATTGCAACCACCAGTATGTTTTCTGTATTTATGGCTCTATTTCTGTTTTGTTTGTTCATTTGTTTTGTTTTTTAGATTCCACGTGTAAGTGAAATCATATGGTATTTGTGTCTCTCTGATTTATTTCACTAAGCATAATAACCCCTAGGTCCATTCATGTTGTTAGATTATTTTGGAACACCTTTAATTCCCCAGCCTATCTCCTTTCAATTCCAGGGAACACTGGCTCAACACTTTCCCCAGTGTTCACTCTGATGTCATGCACTGTGTTGACGGAAATTATGTGTGCTATAATTCAAAATGCTCTCAAGGAGTTAGACACAGAAATCGAACAGATTGGTAATGCAGGAAGCAATAAAACAATCTGTTTGTAAAGCCTAGGTTTCATAGAATGCTAGCTCTAGCATAGAAGAGATCTCAGTGACGAACTATTCTGCACCCTCTTTGGCGGCTGAAGCACCCCAGGTTCCTGGTGGCCCTGCAGACTGGAGAGCAGCTGGTCTCCAGCCACAACACCTGCCTCCGTCCCTCACCACAGATTCCCTGCAGCACATTCTGTCCCTAAGTCTTGGCTAATATTTATGCATCCCATGTGTGAAGTCTTGCTAATGTCCTTTACAAAGCACTCATGAAATCAGTACTCCAGTGAAGACAATATACACTTGCTGGAGGCTAAAGAAGAGGCAGAAGATGGGGAGAGGTGCTGAGGTGGGGGCTGGGAAGGGCAGCTGTTCTTCAGGGCTTCACCTCTGCCCCCATGTCCTTGTGAAACGACAGTGTATCCATGAGCCCGGGGAGGAGATTTTACATGTGCGGTCCATCTTTGGAAGGACTGCAAACATACGTTGGGGATATGTTGCCTTTGCTTTATACGCAGAGGAAGCTGAGGTCCTGCAACCACTCCTCCTCCTCATAGCTTCATCTTCTCTTTCCTTTTTTCCCTCTATAGTTTCCCCTCTTTAAATCATGACAAGAAGTCGCACACTTGGAGGAACAATGAGGTAAATAGAATTTTTGGCTTCTTTTTCTCTCTAAATTAATCATATCAAGAAGAACCCAAGTTAAATAATTTTTCAAGAATGCAAAGGAAACTTGGCGAGCCCATTCTGATTCACTCCCAGCCAACTTCTAACTGAGCCACCTCTGTTTTTAAGGTAATGAGCTTGAGCTCAGGGAGCTCAAACCTAACAAATATTCTGCATTCGTAACCTCTGAGGGCATTGCTAGATGTTCAACTTCCTTAACATTCTGCAGGACAGAATCAGATTGGTAAAAGTGTACAGCAGGAGCAGGCCAGGGTTCATCGAGGAGGAGGTCACGGCTCAGAGGGATGATGAGGTTGTGCCCAAGGTCACGGAGAAAGTAGCCATAATGACTGTTCACTTGGCATAAGTTTACAAGTTTTAACTTCAGGTTCATGAAGGAAGTACATTATTAAAATGTTTTTACAAAACGTTCTCCCCTAAGGCTATGTCTTTATGATTCAAAATAATCTGGAGAGAATGCATGGAGTGAGACAGAGCTGGGCAAACCAATGCCTGGGTGGACATGTGCAGGGCGGTGGTTCCTCTCCCCACAGCACACTCACTGACATCACTGAGAGCTCACTGACCTTCCTGTGGTCAGTCTGTCCTAAGGAATATGTCAACACATGTTCCCAGAAATATCTGCATCACTCTCTGGGTGCTGAAGACGACTGCATTTACAATATCTCGTTCACTTACATGTCATTTCAATGAGGTATTTATTGAAAGGCGCTTCATAAAACCCATACTTCAGTTGAAGCAGAGAAGTAAGATGACTAAAATGCCCAAGGGCACAGTGCTGCCAGCTAGTTGTGGCATTAGACTAGAAACCTCTGCTCTGAGGCCTCAGGTCGGTCGCTTTCCACCCCTGGATCATGTGTAACTTGAAGCCCACGTGGGGGGTGGGAGCAGCACGCCCACTGTGAGTCTAGGCAAGTCTGGGTGAGTCCAGGTGGCCCGTGAGGTAGATGAAGAGATGTTCTATCTGTATAGAAGTTTGCTCGATGAGGTTCTAACCTTCCTGGGCTAAGACTGCTACACAGTTCCTGAAGTTCAGTAGTTCTTGGACCTTCTCAGCATCTGGCAGTTGAAGGAAGGCACCGAAGCCTAATAGAGGGCTCAAGGCGCAACTGTGAACACTGCTGGAGGGCAGAGTGGTGTCAGTGGGAAGGGATATGACAGAGCACCTACCAACCCACTCTTTCAGGGAGGAGGGTGCAAAGGGATATGGGGTCATCAAGGACAGGAGCCTGCCATGTTTTGTGGTCTGAAAAGAGAATTCTTAACACTCAGGATGGGAGGAGACACATTTCCCTGTCTCTACTTGGCAAGAGCATAAAAGAATGGTCAATTGCCAACCCTTTCGACATCAAAGGACAGAAATAGGAGCTGATGAACATTCCAGAAGACTGTCTGGGGTCCATACCACGAACATAGTGACAGATGGAGGAAAGGGGCCACCATGGGCCAGGGAGGAGAAAGCTGGAAGGTGCTTGGGAGAACCTTGGTGGCATCCCAGGAATAGGCAGGGGGACACAGGTGTCAGGGGTGGATGGGAGTTTGAGGAAGAGGGTCTTATATTACAGTTATCTCAATGAGCACTCCTTGCATGTATGCTTAGCAAGGCATAGCCTTCTGAAAACTGAACGAGTGTCTCATTTAAATAAACCACACCTATTTTAAATAATGACTTCAGCAAAGCCTGCTTTCTCATTTGCTCTTTCCTATTGCTCAATGCAGTTCAATATTAGATATGTTACTGAAGGTGGTCTTGTAAACATTTTCTTTCATCACACGGGGGCCCCGAAGATGAGACTGAAGAATAGGATGATGATGGTAAAAAAGTTTGTGATAACGTAGGCCTTATCATCTGATAGGCACAGCTCAAGATCATGTTATGTACACTTGTACACTGTTATTTAATCTCCATAAACACCTCTCTGGTTTGAATGTAAGGAAAATGACAACCATGTGACATGCCTTGTTCAAATCCTCACAGCTAGTAGGCAGCTGAAGTAGAACTTAAACCCAGGCATGTCTCATTCCGGAACCCACTTTTTGCCTTGGCACCCAGCAGAGTGTCTGGAACATAGTAGGTGCTCAATAAATGTACACGGATGCTAAGGTTTAGCCAATCAAACGGCACGAGGAGCTTCATTCTTCACCTAATTGGTTAGATATACCTTAGTGTTTTAATACAATAGAAACACTGTCACCGGATCGATACTTCCTGCGAAAGAACAAATGGTTCTGACTTGCTCTGACATTTATTTTCCAAAACGAACTCGTCTCTGCCCCCAGCATGTACAAATCAGCAGGAGACGGTTCCCTGTCTTACAGGACCGCTTTTGCTTCTGGCCCCCCCATGCAAGCACAACAATAATAAAACCTATTTGAAAAACAAAACAAAACAACATGGTCATTGTCATTGTTACTGTGCACCCGCTCTTTTGAGTGCAATGAAGAACTTGACTTGCATTTATGTAACTTAAGAATCTGGTTTATGGAGCTGTAAGGTTGTTTTAAAACCATTTTAAAAGCCTTTAGACACGCAGAACCCAGGCGCTTCCCGGCTCCTCCACCGCACACGTACTGGTCTGTGGGTTTTAAGTGGCTGGTTTTACAGAGGTTCCACGCAACGGCGCTCCCCCTGCTGGCCGTCTGTGGGAGCTATTCCAGGCTGATGCCGGATGGCAAGGGTATATTAAACACGGAAAAGATTGAAGTTGCCTCCATAGCATAAGCCGTCAAGATCTGAGCTTGGGTTCATGTTCTTTGGCCGCGGAGGATGGGCATCCAATCACCAACAATGCATGAAGGGCTTTAACTGAATAGCAGCTGTGAAATAGAGGATGACATGGGGGCAGGTTTGGGGGTCCTGGGCTCCAGCATCGCTTCAGGCTTTCACTTTCTGTGACCACAGGCAAGTAGCCACCTCTAGCCACCTTCCTTTCCTCTTATTATTATTTTCAATTTTGAAGTACTGTGACTTTACTGTGTAAAGTCTTTTCCCTGAAGGAATTTATAATCTAGTTGATGATATAAGACCTGCTACCATAAGCCAGAGAACGAAGTGCATGCTGAAAGGCCTTTCATAGAGGAAGAGAACCTGAAATGACCTTCGAAGGATAAATCTGATTTACTGCAAAAGGACATTCCTCTCTAATGCTTGCACTGGGATTTCTGACTAATACTCACTTCATGGGCTCTGTCGGGCTTTTTCTGATGTAGCAGTATTTTGGAGATTATGATTCAACCAGGGGTTTGTCTAAACCTGTGTAAGGGGATGCCTTCTAACATACCATTCCATGCTCTAAGCACAGTTAACAGATAGAAAATTCAAATACGTAAAAACAGCACGATCCTTTGCTTTACTAAATTATCCTTTATTTTCTAAAGTCTTCATCATGAATTTCCTTTAAACTGGGAACCTCCAGTGAACAAGGTACACCAGAATCACATATAATATTCAGGTCATACACAGTGCCTGCGGTACACAGTCAACCTGAGCGAAGTGTTCACTCTGTGTAACCGCGGCTTCTTTTAATGAGAATGGCCCATGCGGAAGATGTAAACTATGTAGAAATAAGTGCCTAAAGAATGCTAATATTAGCTACAGTTTATGCTCTTGAAGAAAATGGCTTCTATCATGAATAACCAATAATAATTATATATAACAAATTTTCATGTTTTATTGACTCTAGGATACGGCTACTTCTGTTATTCTTACTAATTCCCCATGTTACTTCAACATTGCTACTGAAGTTAAGTCAGCAATAGACCAGTGACGAATTAGCAAGAACTCAAAAGCTGGGAAATTCAGGGCCCTATTCACAGGCAATGCTCGGCAAAAGCCCTTGAGGATGTGGCTGTTGTGAAGACCTGGAGAAAGTTCACACATAGTCATGGCACACGGACCCAGCTGGTGTTCTATGGGGACAGCAGGAGTCTATGAACCCTCACCCACATTCTTCCAGTCACCGTCTTAAAGGTTAAAAAAAAGTCTTGTTGACTCTAACAGAATTTAAGAAATCAGGGAGGGATTAAGGACAGGAGGGAATAAGAGTGGAGAGGCAGATCACTGGTCAGGTTCAAGGATGGTAAAACGGCCCAGGATTGACTGGGAGAGAACTCAATGCCATTTTAGTGCAGATGAAACTGGCTCACGGTGGAAGGGAGGGGCCCTGAGTTTCTAGTCATTCAAAGTCCTGGCTCAGATATATCTCAAGCCTCTCTCTGACTTCCAGAATAAAGTACTTTCTCTGCCCACTGAAGTTCAGTACCTTGAATCATTACATGTGATATAATTTTGTCCCTGTGTTTAAATTGTTCATATACATGTCTTACCTCCCTACAAAGACTGTCAGCCTTCTGAGGTTAACTCGTATGTTTTAATGCTTTTCTCTATCTCCCAGTACCTGGCTCTGGGGAGATAATAAACATCAGTTGAATAGATGACTAAATGCATGAAACACAGGTTTGTTAAGGGAAGGCAGTAAAAATGCTATTGGATCTTGCATGCAAATTCGGAGAGTTTATCATCTTACTAAGTTAACATAAGTACTGATTCCTTGAATTGCATGGAACTATAGAATATGAATTCTGCCAATGGTAGAAAACAGGCTAAAAGCCTTCCCTTTTGCTGTGCATGCTTCTAGGCATCCAGTCCTGATCTGCGTCCAAAGACTGAAAGGTAAGAAATTCAGTTTGAAGTAAGCCAGGCCTTAACTGTGAGGGACGATTAAGATTGATGCACTACCTTAGGCAGCCTCCCGTGTGTCCTTATTTCCTAAGGGTTTACTGATACTGTGACCCATTCTTCCTTATTTCAGCAGCCCATTAAAGCATGATGACCACATTACACACACTCCTCTCTACCCAGATTCATACCACCTTAATTTTCCCTTTCCAAAAACAAAACAACAAAACTCCACCAAGTAGCTGAACTAAATTCAAATATCCATACCAATTCTGTCCATGGCAACAGTCTCAGTCTTTCAGAGATTTGATTTCTAGCATCCCCCACATCAATGGACAATAGGAGAACACGGCCTCAATGTTACAAACTTCAGCACCTCTCAAGGAACTAATTAAATCTCCTAGGACTCCCTCCCCCACACCCTAAGAAATCTGAGGGGTGTGCAAAATCCAAACCCGATTCAACAAGATTAGAATAAAAGCCCTTTACTTACAGAAAGCTTCATCTTGAATTTCTTTGTCTCTTTCCCCCCACAGAGTAGTAAATTTCCAAATTCCCCAAAGGTCATGAGTTTGGCAGTGGAACAATGGCATCCCCGGAGCGAGCGGCTTGGTGAGGGCATTTGCTCCTCCCTAGACCACGACGTGGGGCTGTTCTCCCTATCGGGAACTTTAGGCGCCATCAAAGTGGATGAACGTAAGTCGCAGTGGGTAATGCAGTCTCTGAGGCAATGGCAGATCGCTGGGTTACCTGCACCCCAGGTGGGAAGGCTGAACCAGACCTTCTGGCATCAAGGTGCTGCCCCGTGGGGAGTGCCTACAGGTCTCCCGTATGACCTTGATGAGGCTTCTGTAATCACAAGAGGAACAGGCATCCAAGCCCTGCCCACCCCAGCTGGGAGATGACGGAAAGGGGAGATGACGGAAAGGGGAGGGGAAGGGTGCTGAATGCCATTTAAATGTTCAGTCATTATGCTGCAAGTGTTGTAGTTAACATGCCCGCAGCCGTACAACACAGACATAGTTACTCCATTCAGGACAAACTGGAGGTCAAAAGGACTTCCTTGAAGTGACATAGCTATTACCCTACGGACACAGGACTCAGGCCTGTCTGGTTCTTAAATCCATGTTCTCACCATACCCCATGCTGTCTTGCAAAGGAAAAACATGTTTTTGAGGGAAAAAAACAGAGCCTGTCCATTCTGTAGAAGATGAGACTCTCAACTCATGCTTTTTGTCGCACACGTGGGCTACAACCTCCACTTATTCTTCGTTTGACCCTCCGGTAGGTGGGCTCCTGTCTATAAAATGGCCTGTGATCAGAGCCTGGCTGGCAGTGACCTCGCGCCCAACAAATGTTCAGTGAGTGAATGAGTGGGTGAGCGTGACTCGGGGGCATGAGAATGGATGAAATTGACAAGTCTATATTGGGGCTGAATTGGCAATCTTGGTCGTACTGAGGCAGTGTATCTCAATCGCTCTTTTAAAAAAATCTGTGTGACATGACCTCCTGGGACCTGGAGAAAAGCGGGGGCCTGGGCTGTCTCATGGGCACAGCAGCCCCCCTGACATGACGCTGATCTCCACAAGCCACTGAACCCTGCCTGAAGCCATGATTTCCTTTGGAAGGATCCAGTTAAGGGAAACGTATATTGAAGAGGGGGTTATTTGGGCAAAAAAGAGTTACTTTAAATTCGCATGTGCATTCTAAATGTGAAATACATCATCCAAATCACAAAGGAAGGAAAATCAAACTCTGCTCCACTTGGATTTCTGAAAATGAAATGTTTGTAGAAGAGATGCTTAATTTGGGGGACAGAAATTGAACTGTTTTCTGTAGCCTTAAGGAGCTAATTAAATGTGACCAGGCCTTGATTATAGCCTCAGAGGTGTCCCAGAGGCCCTCAGATTTCCACTGCATAGATAATCTCACTCCTGGTGATCACTTGTACTGAGTGATAGATACTTGATCCATAAATGAATTTCGAACTCTTCTCCGTCTCACTGCTCCTGGTCAGTTCCTTGGTATACTGCTCCCTAAATGAGGTGGCGGGACACATCTAACCAACTGAACTCTCAGACAGTGAGGCCAGAATGCTTCCCAGTCGCTGCTGAAACCGCCCAACCCATTCTGGTGTGAGCCCTGTCACCGCTAGGCGCCAGCCTTTACTCCCTCTCCGTTCCCAACTCGCTTCCCGCTACTGTGAGGAAGCCAGAGAAAAAGCAGCCACTGCAAACGAGACACTCGTCCCCAGAGTGTGACGCCCATGACACAGTGAATGCTAGACGGAAGATAACCGAAGGTCTAGACTGACTAAACACATCTCTGGTTCATACTCACATTCACTGCTCCCTCAGCTTAGGCACCTGAAAGCGGTTTAAAAACACATAACTGAATACCACCAACAAAGAGCTAAGCTCAGTACAACCTCCTCACTTGAGCCTCTTATTTGAGTTAGTCTGTGTTTATTTATCCATCCAAACACAGCAACAATGCCTTCTTAAGTAGATCCTGGCTTACTGACGGTGACAATTCGGTTTGAGGCCTCTGAAAGGGATAATGGTCTTTATTGTTCCTTTTACTAAATATATCAGTAGACTGGAAAATTTCCTAATACTTCGGTTTTCCTGACTCCTTAAAATTGAATCATTAAGACCGCACAATGTAAGGATGTGTGTATGTGCGGGCAACACAGTGGACTGAAAGTATGGCTATCTGGATTCTAGAATGATGCTGTCGGCTGTCACCGGCTGAGCATAGTACATCTCAGGCATCACACCAGGAGTTCAGGATGTGACCTCCTTTCATTTTTATAATAACTCTCCAAGGTACACATTTTCCTACCTATGGTACCAAATGGGTCCTCTTGCAAATTACCTTATGCCTTAGTTTCTCCAACAGAAATAATTTTAAAACATGAGGATTAAGTAACATAAAAAAAAGGACAGCCAATTAACTAATAGTAAGCAGTGAAAAATGGTATATGCACATAAATTCTAATATAAACAATTCATTTTCTTTTATGTCTTTGTCAAGGCAGCTCTTCAAAAATAATTTCCAGTAAAATAAAAACGGAATTCAAATTCTGGAGATCACTTTGACAGCAGTTAGGTATTGACAAGGACGGCCTCGCTGCTTTGTGCCCAGATGATGTGCTGGTTCATGCAGGGGTCTCTTAAACATTTACCTGTCATTATGCACATGAATAAAATTCACCAAGCAAAGTGACAATTATGGCATATTATATCTCCTTCCCACAAATATTTTTATTGTTCAACTGTAGGTTCTAGGAAATTATTTCAACATCTAAGTCCTAGCTTTCCCAGGGAGGCAGGAAATAAAGCCTGGTAGGAAGCAAAGCGGAAGCAGCTGATAAAGGATGCGTGAGTGGGTTTTGCTCAGTTCTTGACTCTTACGACTCCAGCTTTGAGAAAGAGCTGGGACACCGCATATGACTTTAATTTACCCTTCGCCTGTTTTGTGAAGACAAGGGAAATTAAGTGGCATTTTTATGAATGGAAAAAACCCTTAGTTATAGGTTTTTAATAAATAAATGCTCAAACCTCATTTGTTCCACTGTTGTCTAGAGCGTTCCTGCCCCAAGGATGGCACAAAGTGGAGCTCGGAACATCCCCCTCCCTCTAACCTCTTCTGGAAGCAAAAATTTTCCCAAGACAGGGCAAAGAAGGAGAAAATTTATAATTCTGTTTCCCCTCCCCTTAAATGAGTGATGGGAATTATGCACAGTGAGAGGGGGGCCGGGACACAAGTCAATAACATAAACAGGGTTGTAGGTAAAATGTTTAATGTATACATGAGAAAACATATCAGGTTTTCTTAATGCTCCATTTTGCACTTAGTGTGCCAAGAACAAATGGTCTTTAGTCTCTGTAAAGTAGTGTTTATGAATTGAGAAAAAATTTTAGTCAATTTATATGGTGATGAGAACTTGAAGTCATACAACTTACTGTCTTAGAAGGATCCCACAGTTCAGGCTGAATTAATGTAAAATGACTCCACAAAAAAATCTAAATTAGGGCGATTTTACTGGCTCAATAATTAATACCTCATTAGGCATCTTTCCCTTGTATCATCTGTCTGTGTGGCCTTTCATAGACAAAGCTTTTGCTATAACCACGAAGCATATAATAGAGCGGTCTGTAAAATACAAGAAAGAAAAATGCTTATCTCACAGGATCGTTGTGGGCATTTGATGAGACACTGAATGGGAAGCGATTAGTATACTGCCTGCACACACGGAGCATTCCATAATGTCAGCTACCATTACTGTTCCTCTCAGAATATAAACTTCTACTTAACAGAGAGGTGTTTTCTAAGGAAACCTCCAACACCCTAAATTTAAAAGCAATTTCATTACATACAATAAATACCTCATATCCCTCTGAATCTCATCCCATTTTCAATGCACTTCTTTCATGGCTCCTATCTTTTTCTCCTTGTATTATGGCTACGCATGTGCATGTCCAAATTCTTCTAGCTGACCACTCAACTCTGGAAAGCAGAAGCCCTATTGCATTTACCATTGTATAACTTAGTAGAATGTGGCTTAGCGCCTTGCATAGGATATGCTTTTATTAGGTATTTATTGAATGAATACATGAATACATGAGTGAACAAATAAATACATGATGGAATAAATCCTGAGGCCAATAGGCACCTACCCCACTAATATTTTAATCTTTTTCATTTCCCCTAACAATGAACATTTAGTGTTCCTTTCACAAGCTCCAATTTGTTAAAATTCTAGAGTATACTTGAAAAAAGAAACAAAGATTGGCTGCTTAAAGGGAAAAGGTTCACCCCGTCTTGACTGACTTGTTACTAATATTAGTGGTCCCATCTCCAGTGTGGTTCAAAGATTACATTTCTGAGACTTTTGGAAGGTTTTTCTGTCATGAAGGTGAGGCAAACACCAATAATATTTCTTAAGGGAAAACAGAATAAGAAAGCATTTGATGACATGTCTACTTTAACAAATGGGGGGGGGATACAACTTTTTTTTATGGCCTACCCTGCTTTTCAGTTTATGAATACTATGTCTAGCTAACAAATGATGCCATTTGGGTTCAAAGAACAAATCCATGACTCTGTCTCTAAGAGGGCAAATCATAAATTATCAACATCTTGGACTTGAAGGATATTCTCATTCTATGCAACAGTAGTCTGTGCACTGAGAGCTCAGCCAAGGACATGTATGTTCAGCAGAAAAATATAGCCAAGCTTATGCAACATTATTGCATAATACACTAGCAGTGATGATCAATTCAAGCCAAATATATTCAGTAACAGTAAATGTGTACTTTTTGACAATTTATAGACTATTATAGAAGGGCAGGACTATGTAAGTCTAGCAAGGGATAATGCCTGACAGCACCTGGTTTGGGATGTCTTAAGCTTTAGCTTGTTATCAAGAAGAGACAAATCTGAGAAAAATAGGACATCTATGTTGAGAACTTGATTCTCCGGTTTTCCAACTGCCAGTACCACAATTCACCCTTTAATAAGACTTTGTTCAAAAGTCAGCTTCTCAGAAGCCCACAATACTCATTCCACCTTTAACCTCAGGGCTCGAGGTTAAAAACTATGTGAATGAATGAATGAATGAATGAATGAAAGGAAGGAGTAAGGAGCCAGAGTTGATGGGTTAAGGGGAGTGTGTGCTGAATCATTCTGGTGGGCAAAAGATGGGAAAGTGAACACTCCTGGAGCTACCAAAAGGTATTTGGCACATAATAGGTGTTTAAAATGTTCATTAAAGGAAATAATTAGTGATTAATTCTTCTTGTTAAACTGTATATGTCTAGGTGTGATTTCTCAAATTATTGTCATTATCAATAAATATTGTTCCCTTATGATATCATTTTCTTCCTTTAAACCATGAAAGCCTGGTTCCTTGTGAAAAGTTCCTGTATTTGTACAGAAGTGGAATTTTTCTGGGCCACACTCAGTGGTACCTCTCTATGTAGGCACATCACCCCCCCCACCCCTCAATCCCAGTGAAGTACAGTGGCTTTCAGAAAAACTTAGCCTTTGGAATAGGGTAGAAAGTGGAGACATCTACTGTGGTAAATGGCATGGCAAATGTCAATCCAAGCAGAAACAGAAGCATGGATCATTCATGAGATGTGAGCAGTTGGGCCATGCAATACTTGGAACATTAAAAATCGTAGGTATTAATGACAGTAATTTATTGCAAATGATGTCACAAATTTCTATTTGTTCCTAAGATACAGTGAATTAGCTTGACGTGGACATCCAGTTATGGCCTGGAATTTGGCCAACAATGCCCCTATTTCAGGAAAATTTAGGGATGGAATTCACAACACATCATCTATGTGGGAACCTCATCTGTGTCCCCAGCCTGGGATGCTTCAGGGGTTAGCCTTTCCTGAACTAGCTCCTCTATTTACTAGCTATGATATTGTTTAAGTTATGTTAACCACCCATCCTAAGCCTCCATTTCCTTTTCTACTGAATGAGGATAGTAAGAGTGTATATGTCTTACAATTGTTACAAGTTTCTGATAAGCAGATGCATGTATATTTTAGCATACTGTTGGCACATAATAAATGCTCAGTAAATGTTATCCATTATAGTTATTATTATTGTAATCAATAACCAACCCTATTCTTATGACCGTTCTATTACTATTTACTCATTTGCCCGGTAATTATACAATTTTTCTAAGTACATTTTATAAACTTTTAAATAATATTTAGAATGAATGCTTTAACACGTCCAAATGACTTGCAATAAAAAGGGAATATTCTCCTCCCCTGTGGGGTGTCATGGGGAGGATCTGGGCCTAAGTGGTGCCATTCTCAGAAGGTGTGAGGCCCAGGCTGGACAACATTCTAAATTTCCCTTTGAAGAATCAGCAAGTAGGACAGCCAAGGATGCAAGGGAAGCCTGGAAGGGGAAGGTGGACAAAGGAAATACAGTGGGATGTGCATGGTGAGCAGCCATCCAAGCCCATCACTGTGGTACTAGGGGCGGGAGGGGCTAGGCTGGGAAGGAAGAAGCCGGCAGGCCTGGGGACAAATCTCAGGGCTCTCTGCCAGCATTTGACAAGGTCCTCGGCTCTGCTCCAGGCTGTCCCCTCCTCCCAGCAGAGGGCGGTGGAAGTTGGAGGGCAGAGGGGAGTAGCGACAGAGAGGTAACCGCTCATCCTATTTCCTACAGAGGTTTTAAAGGGTGAGCCCTCATTCTTCGGCCTAGTTGTCTATGACCAGAGGTCGTTCATTCAGTTCTGGTGCAGAGAGCTACAAGGACCAAAGATGGCCTGGGGGACAAAACTTTTATACAAACCACATACACACACACCCTACCACTGCCTGGAGGATGGAGCCCACAGATTTCTTGCTGCAACATACATGCCCTCTTAAAATGATAGAGAGCCACATGTTAATGCGAATTATGTAAATCCTCACTAAATCAACTTGAATCAAGTGGAAATTGCAAGAGCACCAAGTTCTCCATAGACACTGAGTCGCTGTGTTCTATGCTGAATTTTACTTCTGTGGTACGAAGGCGGCTAGAGATACAGTGGTATGACTTTCACTGCCTCTGGGGACCTTCAAACAAATGAGCTATGTGGTGAAACAGTCCCAGGATGCCACCTTTCTAAATCAATTCTAAAATGCATTTTCTATCTGTATCACTTGAGAGGATGTGGATGGGAGGGGGCATAATTCCAACATTTACATGTTTTCATGTCACAACACCTCCGCTATTAGGCGATACAAGGAGGATGCTCTTAGAAGTCACACTGCCGCTCTGAGTGTGTCTACACAGCGTGCACATAGGAAGACAGACGGTCTTGTTACTCTGCCCCAAATGGATAAAACTCAGACCCAAACAATCCACATTGAGTAGTACCCTGAAGCTGATGAATTTGTATGCACTGTGACAAGTCCTTACTCTCAGACCTGAAGTAATTATTAGAAAGTGAGAAAACAGACATGACTTTGGGGAAGCTGGGAGATGGCTTTATATTCTAAGTCGCCGCTAGATAGAATGACCCATAAAAATAACTTGGAAGGCTACTGCCTTACAACCAGAGCATAAAAAAATCTAAAAGTTAAAGTTTACTGCCTCTCTCATGTATGTTTTAATTAAAGATTTAAACTGCTAGAGACAAAAGCGGAAAACATGTCCATAATCCATCTGATTTTGCATAATTTCTCTTTAGTGGCAGAGCTGATTGTCACCCTGTCTGACCCTGATTTACATGTGATACATGCACAGTCACAGGCTTATGGCATAAAAAACGCTCTCCCTGGGTATCCATGCTCTTTTTTGACACACACATGAAACCATAAGGTTCCCAGCTGGAATTCAGCAGAAGCACACTTGGACAGGGGACAGCTCTGTGTTTATTAGGTTCATCAAACTCAAGTTGCCAGGGTAGCACTAGCTTTTCAAAAACAGTTGTTTCTGGCCTTCCTGTTTTAGGTTTTTAGCTAATAGGGTGTGAGAACACATAAATTCACATGCATCGAAGGGTGGGATTATCCAAACTAAAACCAATGTAGCACATATCCATCAATGGTGTCCTTTTAACAGAGGCAAGGACATAGAAGGGAAAACGAGCCAGGTAATTCATGGAGTGAACAGCTCCATGTGCCCACTCCCCCTGGATCAACAGACTAACATATGAAAAGTTTAAATAACAGATTCACGTGGCTCTGAAATTAGGAGATGGAAAGCAATGTATAATTGTTCAGACTTTTTGGGTCTAACTCCTTTTCCTCTGAATGGGCCTTGTTCAAAAATATTTTGAATATGAAGCTGTAGGGCTGTCTCCTACTTTATAAAGTCATACACAATCCCAAGTTCAGCTTCATGTGTGTGTGGGGGGAGGCAAGAATGTGCATGCATGTGCATGGGTGAGGGTGTATGCGCACACCCATGTAGTTGTGACCACATGCACACACACAAGTCTCCTGTACCAAGCAGGCAGCAGTCAGTGCAACCACAACTATGACAAATTAAAGTCAACCCAAGTCCCAAAGGGATGATTTTCTACAGAAATAAATAGGGAAAACAATGCAGTTTAGCCAAGATTGACCTTTAAGCCCATTTCATGGCTATTGCACATGTATTTCTTCTAATAGTCTAATCTCAGCACCTGTTGTAAAGACAGAGCTTAAATAGGGTATATTCATCTTCACAAGTACAGAAGGGTTTGCTTTTTGCCTATATGCAAAAAAGAATGGATGAATCATATTCCATTCATTCCAAGTTGGAGCAGAACTGCCGTGGCTTGCTGCCAGCAGTTATCCTTAGAGAGGGCCACACATTCTGAGGCCTCAGAGGTGGGGGGTAGACTGTTTCAGGAAATATCAGCCACTCAAGTCCTTTGGTGACATGCCAGCGAATGTTTCTGCCCACAGAGAGGCATTAGCAGGCTCACGGCATGGCTGAGCTACAGGGAGCAGTGCAGAGCAATGTGGGCATAGGATGGGTTCCACCAAAGCACAGATCACACCTTCTCTTCTCCACCCACCTCATCTCATGATAGCTCCAGTTCTCTCTCCTCTTTCCATACCTTCAAAACCTTTGCCTTGAATGAACGGAAGCTCCAAGGCAGCCAGAACTGCCCTTGGTGATGTGTTTACTCCCTGACTTGAAAAGGTCTCCCTTCTTGGAGTGAGACTTGGTCAAGAGGGGGCTGAGTCTCTGGAATCCTGGCAAGTCAGTCCCTGTGAATCCTATTCCTAAGTCTACAGCAAATCCCCTAACAAACCAAGGGGCCAAGGTAGTAAGAGGCACTGCCAGCGCTGACCAAATAAAAAAATGGAATCCACCCACGAGGCACACCTTATCTCTCATTATAAAGACCCACCTGTGAACTGGGCTGGGAAAAGGAGCTCCAGCAGGTTTGAAGTGTGTAACACAGTATTGTCGACTCTCAATTCCTATGCTACACATTAGATCTCCAGAACTTGCTTATCTACTAGATGCAAGCTTATATCCTTAAACAACATCTCCCCAATTCACCCACTTCCAGACCCTGGTAACCACCATTCTGCTCTCTATAGATCTTAACTCTTCTCACCACAGAGGGGAAATGCTTCTGTGATGTGATAATGGTGTTCGCTAGCTACGGTGGTGATCATAGTGCGGTATGTAAATGTATCAAATCCACAGGTCATGCACCTTCAACTTACATCATGTACCAATTATGTCTCAATAAAAAGAATAGTACTGTCATATGACATTTGATCTGATTCAGGAAACAAATTTTGGAGAGGGAACACTAACATTCATTTTTAATGAAGGGACAATTAGCGGAAGGGCTGGGGTTATAAGAAGAATCCTCATAATCACACACCAATCTCTGAACCATGTTTCACTTGTTAATCAACAAGCCTGGAAATGGGTGCCCTGACTGTGTCCTGTTATTGTTCGAGTATCATCTTAACAGTCCTGGAAGCAGGTGGGGAGTTCAGCCTGGAACTCAGGTTTTCTTTCAGTCTCTTTTGTCACTGTTGCTACAATGTAGTTGTTCTTTTAGGGCAGAATCAGAGCTATGGGTTCACATGAAGGCAGGACAGCCGCACACAAGCCTGTGTGTACAAGTGTGTAGGAGTGGGCTGCACACACAGCCGTTCAGTCATCCCGAACTACACACACAGCTCATCCGGAAAATCTCAGTAGAAGAAGGTACGGTGACTTTCCAGCCCTGGTGGGAGTCTGACCCTATTGACTGTATCTCCCTCTGTACTTGGCCCAGGCTATTGAATATTGGCATCTTGTAGACATATGTCCAGGTTTTGCCCAATGTTTTAGGCACAGGTACCCATCAGCTCATGCCCCGCAACCAAGCAGCCATTTCATGGCAAATAAACTGGGATTCTCCGCCTATCCTCCCATTTAGAATGGCGGGGAGAGGATGTTTAAGGAAGCCTCTGGGGAATCTCTGTGGACATGGCTTTGACAGAGGGGGCTCTGCTGGGGTCGCCAGATGGGTCAGGAGTCCCAGTGAAGATGAGCAGAGAGAAGTGTTCTGGGAGTGATGGGAGTGGGGTGCCCATGACACTCTTACGGAGCATTTGGAACCTTCAGGAGGACTTAGAGGAAGCAGCCCCTCCACTGGGGCTGCACCTCGTCTTCCAGAACCGCCCAATGGTGCCGGGTCTAGGCTGCGGCTCTCCGCCAATGTGCACATGAGGCCTTCTGTTAATGGCGGTTCCTGGTGCCCTTGCACATTTCATAATGTGCCCGTCACACATACAAGTAACCAACCACAAGCAAAGCAATAGCCCAGCTGTTACCTTTCTTCCCTTTAAAGGGCCACCAAGTACTAGATCGCTTAATTCATATTTTAAAGTGCACAGATGCTCGATTTCACAGGGAAAAACAAGTATTTCTGCCTGAGGACCCCCTGTACCCACAAACTCCACACTCAGGACAAGGGGAACCCGTGTCTCCTCACTGTGCCAAGCTGTTTACCAAGTGGCTCACGAGGCACTTGCAGTCTTTTCTCAAGTGTATTAGGTTAGAAAGCCTTTTGTACAGCAGCATTTCAGCAGTGCTTTCCCTGAATTTACAAGTCATTAGAGTGGAACATAAAAGTCAAGCTCCAGGTCCAGGTTGCCCCATAGCAAACGACAGAAGAGCATAATTCACAGGATTAATTCACATCATAATTCACACCAAAATCCTGTAAATCCTGCAGATTCTCCATACCTTCTTAATCATCCGTCAGGTTTTCTCTTTCCTTCCAAACAGCAGACTTCAGATGTTTTGATAAAACCTTTCCATTGTAATCTGGGTCCCTGAAGCTCCAATTGATTTACTGTCAGCTCTCACAATACCCATCCTACTTACGTCACTCACTTTTCAAAATTCAGTAATGAGAAGTCATTTGGGAGAAGGTGGAGGGACTGAGAACCCCAAAACATGGCTCAGTCCTCACCACCCGTAGCCCTGCCCCCGGGCTGCCACATGCTCCCTTGCTCAACCACACAGACAGCCCAATGTCAGAGTCAGCAGTCCACAGCCCGTAACTTGTCTGCTGTGTCCCAGAACGCAGGGAAAGGACTTCCCAAGGAGCACGAGGACGCCCCAAGGAGCACGAGGACGCACCAAGGAGCACGAGGACGTGGGAGGCAGGCTTCAGCGCTAAAGCCCCAGGATGCTCCCAGATCAACACCGAGCACGGACTGCGCGTGCATGTGGGAGAAGGCAGGCTGGAGCCCATCACAAGTGAAGGCTCCGTGGCATATTTGCCCACAGTGCCGCTGCAGTGGCATAGCTCAGAGAGGGTGTGAGGCAAGGCTTCACCGCTATTTCACTCTGGAAGGAGGACTGTTGTGGGGGAAAAAATCTGCAAGTGTTGCGAGGACAGAAGGCAACGCTGTGTTCAAGTGTTGAGTAATGAGCCATGTGCGGGGAAGGAGGTTGATTCTGTCATTCATTCTGCTGGGGCTTCTCAAAAGAAAAGAAGAGGGCTGAGGGTGCGGGTGGGTGGGGAGAGGACAGAGAGAACACAGAAGGGTGAAGCCAGCCGGACAAATGAGGATGAGAAACTGCAATTACGGACCTCAGGGAGGAGCCCTGATAAGCTATCCTGGCCAAAGGAAAATGCTGATTGGATGAGTTTTCCGAGGCAAACTGACAGGTCTTCTGCAAGCAGATGGATAACACATCTCTGGGAGGAGGCTGTGTTGTGCATGTGTGAAATGGTCTTAGCCAAAGAGTAAAAGCACCAAGCCATGTATGTAAGCAGCAGCCACCTGGCCTGCATGTGGTGATGTGGCAGAGTGTGAAGAGTGTGAGTGTGTGTGCAAGATGGAGAGACTCTGTGAGCAAGACCTCGAGCTGAAAACTCCAGGACCATTAAACCAAGAGGCTCTCGGCTGGCACACCTCTCTCTCTGTCCCCCCGCTGACCCCGTCTCCTTGGCTTCCCACTCCCTCCACCCAGTGCCCTCCTGCTACTTTAACCCTTCCCCACGGCTACAGGTATCTTGTCTCATGCAACTGAAAAATTAAGGAACTGGATGTAAAAAATCAAACACAAGGCAGGATGGAGATTAAGTGACCAGAGATAATCTGGATGAAGAACAAACCTCTCTGTAAGCCCCACCCAAAGCCCCACCTGAAGCCCCCTCCGTAAAAAGCCTATCCCACCCTGGACTGGATTTATTGGGGAGGAAGAGCAGAGGGAGTGTGTTTAAGTGCCCGGCCTAGCTCCAGGGTGGGTGTGCCGCGTGGCCGTCAATGGGGCATGGCTCTCTCAGGGACAGCTGTGACAGACATGCTTTACCAGGAATTTTCATTGCTCTTTTTATGTTAAGGTAAACCAGGGTTCCTGGTGCAATTGACATTTGTGCAGATAATTCTCTGTTGTGGGGGGGCGGATCTTGAGCATTATGGATGTTTAATGGCATCTTGGTCTCTACCCACTAGATACCGGTAGCACTTCCCCAGTTCTGACAACCAAAAATGTCACCACACATTGCCAAACGTCACCTGGGGTGTGAGATCAGAACCACTGAGACAACCTGGATATGGTTAACTGGTTCTAGGTGGAAACTATCCTCTTGTTTTCTTGCATGAAAGTTGAACACACACACACAAACACACACACACGCACAAATGCACACAATACTATTACAAAGACCCTAAGAAAAGGTGGTCCTCGTTCCTGATTTTTCCATACACCTGATTTGCTCTAAACGCCTTTAAAGCCCAGAACATCAAGGGCTCCATTTCCAAAGTGACCTCAACTGCATCCAGGGTTAAGGGCACTGAGCCCTATAAGTTTGGATGGAAACATTCAGGCAGGACAGAAGTCCCACTTTTTTATTCAGCTTCTACAAAAAAATGCTGCATACATATGTATGCCTTATAATCAGACTCCGCTGTCTGCACTCCAAAGAGAAAGTAGACACATAAAGACGATAGAAAATGCATTCCACAGGGCTCTGGAGTTGCTTTGGAATATACTCTGATTCCTCACAGATTTTCAGTGACTGGAGGGATGGGACTGTGGGGAGGGGACTGCTGCTCTGAATTATTTAGCCGACTCAAATGAACAGACTTTATACTGCTAAATATACCTGATCATGACTTTGACGTTTATGGATTGGGTCATTTACAGCTGTGAGGGCAAACACGCATGAACAAGACACGGCTCCTTTTCTGGTGTACACCGGGACTACTGATACCTCATATTTCTGCAGGCTTACACACTGGTATAAGAGCTTTTCATGCATACAACCCTCAGAACAACTTTATGAGGCAGCTTTTTCAAGCAGAGTTTGCATGTGAGGAAACCAGATAACAAGGTTAAATACCCCAAGTACAGTGCTTGCAGATGGCAGAGGAGGATTTGCACCCAGGCAGGGTCACTCCAGTGCCTGCACTTCTAACCGGCATGCTGGGCTGCCCTTTTCTGCTAGAAGAGTTACACACTACCCTACCACGCAAACAATACTGAACAGCAAAGAAGTACAAGTAACAGAGGAACCTGGGAGCCCAAAGGAGAGACAGGCTAGCTGGCTTTGCAGAGAGAAGGGTTTGTGGAGGAGATGGGGGGAGCAGGGCCCTGAAGCCCAGTGGGTCAGAGTGAGGGGACTATGGCTGCAACTGGGCCTGGAATTTAGGAATTATAATGGGAGTCGTGACTGGCAGGACCACAGGCTGCTGATGGAAGGAAGGCTGGGGAGGCTGACACAGTCCCCTTGGCCACCTGTCACTCTCCATGTGCTGAGAGCTGAGAGGTTTGAGGAGGGAAGTGCTGTGTGCTGAGTGGCTGTGGCATGTCTCTGTTCCTAAGAACCATAAACTCTGCCCTATGACTTCTTCCCCGTACAGAGACATCCCCAGTTCTTTCCAACTCCTTTTTCTTCATGACTGAGGAGACCCCAAGCTTCTCACTGGTACTGCAAAATATACACTGGAGGCTGACAGCACGTGATAATGGGATGTTTAGAGCCCTTTTAGTATAAAAAACAACAGCCTCAGAGTTTCTCTTAGAATTAATAGGACCTGTGTTTCTGCAGTTTTAATCTCATTTAATCCATACAAGAACTGTGATCAAATATTACTGCCTCCCCCTTGACAAATGGGGAAACGGAGGCATGGATGGCTAAGGGATTCCTTTCCCCAGATCACACAGTGGGTGGGGGTGGGAGCTGGCACCCACACTCAGGTCTGTGGACCCCCGCGGGAGGCTCATCCTGCCACACCACACTTTCAAGTGCATGTGCCTGAAAGGCTTGTCACTCAGGCAAAGTCACAATGAGTTTCAGAATAAGTAACACGACTAAAGTCGCCTGGAATGACACTGCTTTTGTGATGGGTGTTGAGACAAGAAGAGAGTTAAATGTTGAAAGGAAAAAATTCCTGAAGCTTCCAGATGAGCGTCCTCAGGCTAGCGCTGGAGGAAACAGATCAGGGGCAAAGCATCTCCCGTATTTCTGAGCCAGTTTTCCAGATCACAGCAACTACTGAAATAAAGCTACAAGGTGCGTTCAAGAACAACCAAAAAAAAAAAAAAAAAAAAAACCAAGGAAGGAGGGGCAGGACAGATTGAATGGCAAGTAAAGGAAGAGAAAAGGAACACCTTACCGTGATCACGAGTTATTAAGAGCCCCGCTTGTGGTCCACAAAGCTGACGGTTATTATGTGTAATTAGTACAAAGCAAGGTTCTGTATACACACCATCTCCAGACATATTTTTGAAACAAGGGCTTTGCCTTTTACAACCAATAATTTGTCTTGTTGTATGTTGTTACTTACACAGATGTTCCATAAGTTTTTGCATATGGTTCAGCCAAAGAAAGCTTTTTCCTCTTCCATTTTTGGGAAAGATGCAACTGCCGTGTGAGAGAGTCTAGTTTTTACATAATTTCTATGGTAATGATGAGGTGGGGGTGGCTGGGGAGTGTGTGCGTGCAGTAATAAGATCCTCTGCCCAGCCCTGCCAACCGGGTTTCATCTGACTCTCTTTACCAAGCCGTTCCTCTGGGATTCGGGAGGACTGTGTACATCCAAGGTTCATGGTGTTTGCTGGGATAACACATTATCAAAACCTCTCGAAAAAGGGTTTGAATATTTACACAAGAAAAAAGAGGCGGGAGAGATGAGAATGCATTTGAGATTTTTTTTCTTTCTTTCTTGGCAGTCTTCACCACTGACACTCATGTTTCTGTGGCCTCCTCAGCTCCGTCCAGTATGCACATATACGGTATCAGAGAACAGCCCTGCTCCCTGCTTTCTCAGGAAGGAGGATCTATGCGGATGTGGTTTATTTTCGGGGGGTGGGGGTAGGAGTAAAACCTCAGAGGGACGGGGGAGATGAAATCCAAGCATACTGGGATTTTACAATAGAAACTGGGTGAAGGGACCAAGGACAGATTAAAAAATATACATCTTCTCTTTTACTGCGATACCACCAATTGGGAGAACATTCTGCTGGGGGGGATGTCTGCCAAGGACTTCTAATTTAGTTTGTTCCACCCGTTTTATTTTTAAACCCAACTGCAGATTTTATTCCTGGAATGTTATAGGATTGGTGTGGGCAGAAATGGGCAAATTTACTTCAGAGGTGTTTTATAACAACTTGGAAAAGACCCTCGAAAATGCTCCAAGTACATTTCAGGGGTGATTCTCATTTCCTTTTTCTTCCTAAGAAAACTACCCTGATTTTTTAAAATTGTGTTTTGCAAAGTCAAACTTGATTATAATTTTGTAGGCATTTCAAAATAATACCATTCTATAGGTATTTACTATACGCCAGGCAATTAGGTGCCTTAATGTGTACCACTACCTTGCTACACTCATTTATGGGTAAGAAACCAAGGTAGGGAGGGACGCCAAAGCTGAGTTCAAATCCAGATCTTGATAATATCAAAATCCTTCTTGGCCACTATGCAGTTGTGCTTCCATATATCAACAGCTAGCAATACATACTATTAAATAAATACACAAGATGGCCATTGGGCTACTCTTTATTACTGCAGCCAAATGGCGGCAAAAGTTGATGCCTTAGGCTGCTTGTCTGATGAGAGAGCAGATGCAGTGAAGCAACCAGGGGTGGCTTGCAAAATTAGTCTAGTCTCTGGGCAGGAGTTCTGGTGGTGGGTGTGCTGGCGTCAAGAAAATGGCAGAATTGGTAGGTATATATTTATTTTGAGATGCCAATGGCACCAATACCCAAAATTGCTCACCCTACCTCGGCAACATCAAAGACCGAGAAGCACGCTCCCCCACCCTGCTCCCACCCCGCCTTCGTCCTCCAAAAGTATTTACTTCAAAAATCGATTTTCTCTGTCACTATTTATTGCCGCATTTTGCTCAGTGGTTCTGAGAAACCGCATGGAAAATCACAATGTTACACTTGTTAAATTGACCCTGCAAGGCTCTACCACTAGAACATGCATCATCCCAAGAGGTAAAAAGGCAAGTCTGCCAGGCTCATGCTGAGAATACCATCATGAAACCAACAAGGATATGCAAATCTGTCTGTGCTGCAGCTCATTTGCATAGTTTTTTTCATTGGTTTCATAGAACCTCTATACTAAATGTCAATTTCCTTTTCTTTCCTAAAGCTTATTAGCTGTGTGTGATGTTTACAGCTTGAAGACCAAACAGATTTAATAGGTAAAACATTTAAACTATACAATTAAAAAGCATGTGAGGAAGAGAAAAAAGAGGCTCTGATGTAGATCAAATGCATGGATATACTTGTGCTGTTAAAATATGCTTTCCAAGTTTGGAAGATACACAGGCTCAGCATGTCTGTGCACGCATAAGCACCACCACAGAATTTGCCTGACCTATTTTTTTTTTTGCAACGATCTAGAAAAAGCAATGAGATTTGCTTATAAACTACCAAGGGCTTGAACCTAGTCGCTGAGTACACATTTTACACACAACGAAATCTGAATGGAAGTCTGCCAACGTCTGGGCTGACATTCAAATTCTCTGAATTTCTGTGTATTCCAATCCCTCCAAACTAATGTTTTAAAACTCTTTTGATATTATCTGAGGCACATGGATACCAATCCTCACCTGTCAGTTCAGGATAATATACAGCAATAATATTCTGCTCTAAAGAAGTGCAAAGAAGGCCTCTCACTGGGCAGCATTTAACTTTATCTATAGCAGCAATATAACAAATTCATGGTGGGTTTTGAAATTACCTTCCTTTCTGCATCAGATTAAGGACCTGGGTGAAAGGGGCAGGTTTGGAGAAATCTTGGAAATACTTACTCTATAAATATTTAGCAGTTACCTAAATAGGAGACAATATCTTGCAGAATGAAGTGTAGAATCTTTTGCGTTCAGGTGGAAGCTCAGTACAGTACTGACTGCTTTTAGTCATGAGGTCACCAGCTCTGCCAAGAGTAACTGATGATCCATACCTTTGGAATACTTTACTGGCCACTTTAACACAGTCAGCCGATACTCCAAATTTCACATACACTGCAGGAGAAACAGTGCTCAATGTTAAATTAAATTTTAGAGTTGGCTTTAAGGACGAAAAGAAAAACCAAATGCTCTGAGATTTCAGAGGTGGCCACACAACAGCAACCTGCCACTATAACCACAGGCAGATGTCCTCCCACGTTAAGCACCGTCTTGCCACGTGGGGCCTAAGTGGGGCTGTGATTAAACATCATGGGGAAGTTTTAATACCCCTGAGCTACAGGCACATTTATGTCTTGATGGAATTCAGCTATACAGCTCCTTACTGTCAAATACAATCCATCCTGTTTTAAATTCCTCCTCCTGTCTGATGTGATGGGCAGCGGGATGAAGCAGGTTACATTAAACAGCATCAAACAGAATGTAAGTAAGACAAGTACTTAAAGGAAAGGTAAAAATGGCAATGTCAGAGCCATCCAGTCTGCAGACCTAGTCCTGACAGCTCTACTGACGAGCCGTTTCCACAGCGCAGGCAAGCCACTGATCAGCTCCGTGCCTCTATTTCCTCCCCTGCTAAACAAGGGTCACACACATCCTCTCACCTCAGAGAATTTTTGTGAAATGGAGACGCTTACAAACAGCACTGCGAACACGGATGCCAAGCTATTATCTCATCATTCAATGTGCCCAAACCAGACGGAGACAAGCGAAACCCCAAATTAATTTGATACCATATGCTATGGGCTGCATTTTCCAAAAGTCTTCAAAAATTGGCATTTATAATATTTGTGGGTTCATCCTTTTCCGCATACAGAAACATGTGCACACATCAAAACAGACCCAGTTACATCTTAATTATCTGATGGAGGACTATCCAAGATTCTTACTGTTTTTCCCTTTTCCTGTTGCCCATTTTTTAGCTTCTCTGGCAATTCCTTCATGATCAAGGAAAGGAGATGGCATGCACATAAATCAGTCCCTTTCTTTATTCACTGTCATTCCAGTGATCGGTGCACTCTCAGCCTCCACTGGTATGGATAAGTGAGAATGTCCTATCTGTACTCAGACTGGATGTAAACATTTATATGCATTATTGGGAAGTGAAGTATTCACATAATTTAATCTCTCTTCACCTTTGAAAACTTTGCTTACCTATGAAAGTTTTCCTAAGCTCTGTTTCTTTCATACCTCTATGTCTATGTGCCTGCCTTCTAAAATAGAGAATAATAAGCAGATTTTAACCTTCCTTTGATGACTCAGTACTAGCAATAACCACCTATCCATAATTTCCCATTTGCTTTTGAATATTCTTTCTTCTCCTTTGATCTCAGTCCATCATCTGACACTTAGTTCACTTATTTTCCACTCAACACACCAAATGCTTAGGGAGTGTCTTCTGTAGGCTGGGCATCATGCCACTAGGAGGTAAAGAATGAATGAGGAGAACAGGCACGGTCCCTGCTCTCATAGAGCTTACATTTCAGTTGGAGAGAAAAGACATTAGTGATAGAATCACACAGTTACATAAGTTTATATGTGAAAATAGTTCTCCAAGGGAAGTACAGGGTGACAGGGAATGGTAGAAACTGGTGTAGGAAGGACAGGGAAGTGAGGGCTCGTACAGAGAGATGGTGGGACCAGGATGGTGGCAGTGTTGATGGAGAGAAGGGGGTAGATTCAACATCAGTTTAAGAGATGGGATCAAGAGGGCTTGATAACAGATGCACAGGAAGAGAGAAAGAAATACTTCAGGGGTGACCTTGAGGCCTCTGTCTTGGGAAATGAGATCATGCCAAAGGCGAAGGTGGAGAACATGAGGCAGAAGAGGTTTGGTGGGATGGAGAGGGTACTAACGCTGGCTTTGAACACGCTGAGTGAAGATGCCTTTGTGATATCCACATGGAGTTGCCAAGTAGGCATCTGGATATACAGGTCCAAGGCTGTGGAGAAATCTGGCCTGAAGACACCGCATCCATCAAGAAGCTGTGAGGTGGGATGAGATTATCTAGAGGAAAACCATTTGAGAAGAGAGGTGGATCAAAGACTAAGCCACAAGAAACACCAGCATTTAGAGGTGTAGAGGCCCCAAAGAGGAGGACAGCTGAACCCTGCTTTACTGAAGAAGGACCAGAAAGGTAGGACGGAAATCACAAGAGAATGTGGCATTTAGGAAGCCAAGGGAAGATGTTTTAGAGAGGTGGGAGTGCGTAGCATTGGCAAGACTGTGGAGAAATCCAGTTAGAAGAGAACTATTACTAAAAAACACACAGTAGATCCAATGACATGGAAAGCACAGATGACCTAGCAGGAAACGGGAGTGTAGGCCGCAGAGGGCAAAGGCCACCAGCTGGAGCCAGCTGAGCGCGCAGGCTCTGGGGACGGATCGTCAGGGCTCCTGGTCTGGCCCCCCATGTAGCTATGAGACCAACAGCAAGTTACTTCATTTCTCTAGGGCCCAATTTCCTCATCTGTAAAAGGAGAGTCCTAGAGCCTTCCTACAGGGTTATTGGGAGACTTAATAAACAGAAACCACTTAAGTGCTTGACTCATAGTCGCTGCTCCCTTATTGTTAGTTGTTTATTATTATCGACACTCTCTTAACCAATTAAATTGCTATTTATTGAGCATCTCTCTGTCAGGCACTGTCCTAGACTCTGGGACAACACTCAACAACAACCTGTCCCCATGGAAACAGAAAGTTTTATAATGAAATATTTTCTGGTCAGTGGTGATAAATGCTAAGGAGAACGATAAAGCAGAAAAGGGAGGTAGGGCAGCGGTCCAGAAGGCAATTTGTAAAAGTTCATCAAGAGAGGCCTCATAGAGACAGTGCCATTTGAGCAAAAGCCCCAAGAAACTACAGAAGAAACCAAGCGGTGGCTCAGGGAAGAGGTTTCAGGTTGAAGGAACCGAAGTCCAAAGGTCCGGGTGTGGATACTGTCTGGCACTCAGAGGGAGGGGGTGGCTGGGCTGAGGAAGTGAGGGGGAGGGGGCGGGAGATGAAGTCACCGTGGCGGCGGTGGGGGAGACAGGATGCCCTTGAGGCGTGATAAGGTCTGTGGTTCTTACTCTGAATGAGCTGTGAGGCCATCGGAGGGTTGTGATCAGAGGAATGGCAAGAGCCGAACTGTTTGAACAAGCTCCTCGAGGCTGTGTTGAGGCCGTGTATTACGGGAGCAAAGGCAGAGGCCCGGACCAGTTAGGAGGCTCCTGAAATTCACCAGGCAGGAGATGACAGTGGTGTGGACCAGAGGGCTTGTGCAGGAGAGACAGAGGGGAGCCCAAGACAACATCAGGGCTTTTGGCCTGAGCAGCTGGAAGGAGGGAGTTGCCTGCCCCTTGCTGAGACTAGGAAGAGCGGAGGAGCAGGCTGGGGAGCTCGGTGCATCTAAGCGGGGGCTGGTGAAGAGGCAGTGGGACGGCCGAGTCCCGTGTTCAGAGGAGAGGCCCAGGCTGGAGAGGCTGTCAGACTGAGACCAACTAGGGGGCAAAGGAGGTCTGAGGAGCGAGCTCTGGGGCTAACACTCGGAAACCATATGCTCCTCTCTTCCACCTGAATTCTTCCACTTGTTAACAGGTGGATTGGCTGCTGGTTGGGGAACAAATCAGTACCACTCTGTGGAAGGCTGGCCGGCTGAGGTCAAGTTTCATCAAACACAGATCTAAGTGTCTCTGTACATGTGAGGGGCTGGGTGGCCTGGGTGCATGGCAGATTCAGTCCTCTTGATGTGATGTGTATGCATTTCACATGTGTTGTGCATTAAGTGGCTGAGTTAGACAGCAAGTCGGCAGGGCCACAGGAAGCAGAGAGGCCAGAGATGGTCGGGAATCAAAGGGAAAATGTATAACCTTGTTCATTACTTGTGTACCAGCTACATACAGAACTGATGAGATTCTGGATAATTCTGTTGTACTATTTTCTAACAGGAAACAGAGATAATAAAAAACCCTCATGTTTCTTCCTGTTCTTATTATATTTTAATTAACTTACAAAGTATTGGTATTCCTTTTTGCTTCAGCCCATGTGAGGATAAGATTTCTGTTCATTTCTTCTTAAATGGGTAACTGGCTCAGAATGGAGCAGAATTCAGCCATAACCGAGGACACTTGGCAGCAGATGGTGTAAGAGGAGCTCCCTGCATTTGGGAATGCCTTCCCCAGAGCCTGCTCAGGGAGTGGGGGGCACACTACCTCGGGCCCTGCCACTAACTGTGCTCGAGAAGCAGCAGCCCGCTAGTGGGGAAGGTGGCACCTCTGGCCAGGCCACCTTAGGGGCAGTCTTCGAGGATCTGAAACCCAGTGTCTACCATCTTCAGAGCAAAGAAAGAAAACTATGGGTGATGTTGCAAGGCTTTTATCAGAAAGAAACATTCCAGTTTGTTCTCCTTTCCTCTGCTTATCTAAAATATTACAGGTGTGATACATTGCAGGGCCTCGATTCTGAACATGACACAGAAAGTGCCAGCAGTTAGGTAAAATTTCATAGTAGGAGGGGCAAAGTTCAATCTACCTCCTTTGTAGGTAGTCACCTTTAGTTAGAAATGAGAAGCTCACTCATCTTTGCAAGTCAGCTGAAGCATACCAAGGTATTTCTCTCTGTAGACTCCCATACTCAGAGCATATATAAGCTTATGACTTGTCCACTTACATTTATATTGTCTGTTTTATCTAAGAATGATTCACACTTAAAAACCCACCCCAGAGGATGTCAGAAAAATATTTGCGAAATAGACTGAAATTTAATAACAGCCTTTCTTAGGTAGGTGCTAAGACTACCGAGAAACTCTTAAAATAATAGAATGAAGAAAAGAGTTTGGTGATTATGTATAAAAGCCCCTTCAGGCTGGTACATGGGAGGCACTCAGTTGATGCTGAAGGAAGTAATGACTCTGGGAGGAAGGAAGAGGCGATGCAAGTTGCTATTCTGGAGTCTCTCAAGTAAAATGGGAATAAAGTCTAACAGAGTCATTAATGGATAGGGAAAGCTTTCAGGAGAGGAAACTTCAAGTTCCCCTTTCATTACTGAAGTTCTCAGAGTCTCACTAGATCTGAATTTAGCGCTACGGGAAGCAGGGCCCTTTGCCAAAAGGTGCCCAATGTGACACAACACTACACGCACGCTGCTGCTCTGCCTCCCATGCCAGGCAAGGCCTTGAAGACTTTGAAAAGGACCAAAATAGAAAAAGCATAGAGCTCCTTTGGTACATAACTATCTAGCTATTAAAAGCCATGAAGAAAAATGTGATTGTCAATGGGAATTTGGCAACTACCTTTTAAAAGTTCTAACAAGTCAATTCTCAGAGCTAGAGATGTCGGGGCCGGGGAGGGGGAGGAGAGTGGGGGGTGAGGAGGGGACAGAGGGGGGACGGAGGGGGACATAGTGGGGGCAAGGAGGGGGGCAGAGGCTGACTGGTTCAGGTCATCAGAGTGCATGTTAGAAAGGCCCCATGGTTTTTCAGCTGCAGACAGGGCTACCATTTGTGGAGAGACCAGTCCTAACCCATCCTAAATCTGACAGACACAGTATCTTTTGAAGTAGTAGTAGCTATTGACTTTATACCGTTAATTCAGAAATGATACCTGTAACAAGTTTACTTCCTATATACTCACTTGAAACAACAAATACAGCTAGTTTTCTCTTGAAGAAGTAATGATTAGTGATCCCAAGTGCTTTGTTTTGCAAGGCACTTTACAATTACCCTTAATGAACGATTTATTAAATTATCATTGAAACCAAACTTTCCACATTTGGAAGCCCTTTAGGTCCAGAGGGATGCCAATTCAGAGGAATGGCGTTTAGCAGAAACATCATCTTGAGCACAGATAACACCTTAAGAGTGGTGATTCAGAGAAACTGATGGCGCTGGTGTCAAAGGCAGCATAGTGTTTTAACCTCTAGAACCCCTGGCCTTCCTTCCTGTTCACAACCAACAATACAGAGAAATTTGGATGGCAGAATAAAAAACCCACGGGTGACACCAAAACAAAAATGAGCTGGCCACGTGGCCCATGAACCTGAAAATACAAATGGCTGTGGCCAAACCATCTGTAGCTACAGAGCCAGGTGAGAACCACACCTGTGCAGGAGCAAGCTGGAGGAAGGGCAGCTGGCACCTGCAGGTTTTATGACAAGAAGCCCCCAAATCTCCAAAAGGTCCTCTCTGGAAGGCAAGCAGGTCGATGAGCTATTCTGAGCTCATCAAACTGGCTGGGAGCCCTCGAGAACCCAGCAGTACGGGAGCAAGAACAGGGAGGGGGGCAGGGATGAAAGACAAAAGTCAGTGACTTCACCTTGTTCTAGAGGTTTGAGTTTAGGAAATATAACTATTTTTACATAATTACTGAACAAAAGTAATTTTCTAAAAGCCTGCCTTAAAAATCTCAAATAAAATAAAACAAATGAACTTAAATGTATACCCTGTGACTGGCATAAACACACAAAGAGGAGCCAATCTAAGGGACCCTGACATATTTTCACATAATAGGACATCCCTAGCCCAGTGCACTAAATACAAGGCCAAGACTGAGCCAAAAAAAAGAGTTAAAAGTTTTCAGTAAGCATATTGTTGGGGTGTCCGTGGCATTTTTTATTCGGAAATGATGGTGAGCCGTGTGGGATAAAGTAAATGAGTAAACTGTGTTGGTGTGATTGACAATTGCTATTTTCAGCACAAGAGAGAGGAAATACTGATGTAAAGGAAGGAATTTAGAAAAGCCTGTGGTGCCTCAGCATAAACTCATGATGGATTTTATTTTAAAACACAAACACAGACACACGCACACCCTGAGAGAGAGACAGAGAGAGATAGAATGAAAGAGAGAGATTAAGATTGACCTCCTGGCCCTGGTTTGTGTCCTGTGAAAAGACTAAGAAACGATGATACACTAGGGTTAATGAGGGGCCCTGGAAACTCGACTGTGTTCTCCAAATACCTTTTCTCACTTAAAGGAACCAGGTTTCCTTGGAAGAAAGCTGACCCCAGGTTGGAAGCAGGAAATCACAAAATGAGGTGGGAACATACGGCTAGATCAGAGTAACAAAGAGAACTATAAACACAAGTCATTTGCCTTAGAAGGACAGAACAGCCAAACCAAGCAGGCTCCCCGTCAGTGGGCAAGCAGAAGGCTGTGTGAGCATCTGGAAGGCTAATAACCACAATGTCAGAGACGCACCAGCTATGTATGTTTAAATCCGTGAGTTCACAGTAATGTTTTTAAGAAATGGTGACTTGGAAGGACATTGTGAGAAACTTTATTTTGATATCTAGTAAGAAAAGAGGGGGAAGAATCAAAGTATTTATCCTGCTTTTCATATGAAACCTGAAGCACTGAGTAAACACAACCGAAGAGGGAAAGTTTCTCTTTGTGAACAGAGATTCCTTCTAGTAAGTGAACAATGACTAACAGAATTGACTACCACCATTGTGCAATCCTTAATAAATTTATTAATTCAGACAAAGATCTCATTGCAGAAGGATATACTACTAATCATTAAGCTCCTGATGAAAATACACAATACAATATTGACTAGGCACTTGTCAAGCAAAGCAAACCAATTGATGCCTCTAGAACTTCCTAGGAATTCCTAGAAAATGCAGGGACAGAGGAACATGCTTAACATCACCATAGGGATGCACCATCAGAATGCAGATGGTGGGAAATTCTGCTTGACAAATGGTCCGGTTTCTTCAACACAAAAAAAATTGTCACAAAGAAATGATGGATGGAACCAACAGCTTTAAAGAGGCTTAAGAGACACAGATGTTATTTGTACCCTGATTCAGGTAAACTATAAAAAAAATCCTACAACTTAACAAAAACTAATTTATAAGACAATTAGGGAGGTATAAACACTGACTGGATAGTTGATATTATTAAAGAATTATTCTTAATTATCTTTGAGGTGTGATGATGCTATTGTGGTTTTGTATAAGAAGAATTCCAATTGTTTAAATAGATAATAAGTTATTTATAGTTGGTATGATGTTTGGAATTTTCTGAAAATAATCTGGGTGCAGGGGCAGGGTAGGTCAAAGTGTGGGTGGCTGGTGAAGTGGGTAATGGGGCATGGGAGATCATTTACTCTCTCTCTACTTTTGGGCATGTTTGGTATTTTATATAATACAAAGTTAACATTCCTTCAGGAAGTCAGCAGTGTTTCTCAAATGTGGTTTCCAACAGCTTTTCCTTGGGGTACTTATTAAAATCCACATGCCCTACATCAGTCTACTTGGGGTAGTTCATATAGTTAAAAGTCTGCCAAACTCTAGAATTCTGAATCAAAATTCCTAGGATGCACCCCAGAAAACTGCATTTTGAATACACTATGCCAGGGGGTCTTCTGCACACCCATTTTGCCATAAGTATTTGCATAAAATGAATTAGTTTTCCAAGGGTTTTAAATAGTTCAGTGGCAAAGTTGTTTTCTCTACTGAAAGAAACCCTCCAGTAACCTAAAACATCATTCTAGGCTATTGTCTAATTTCAATACAATCTTTCCTCTCCCCATCGTAGGTCAACAAGCAAGTGATTTTTAAAATGTATTATGGGAACTGAGCATCGGATCATGCTTCCTAAAGTTTGCTGAGTGTCCGGGGTCAATAAACGAGAGGAAAGAGCCTAATGTGACCTGGATGAAGTCACAGAAATGCGTCTCTTGTATGAAAGCCAAGTTTGGTGTCAGAAAAGATAAGCAAAATCTTCAAAATAATAATTAAAAAAAAAAAGAAATCCTGCCTCCAGCTAAAAATCAGTTCAACAACTAGCCCAGAATCACAAGAGCTACCATCAGCCTGGTACCAAAAAGAGGGTTCACCACCCTTGACACAAAGAGCACTGTTCTTTCTGATAATGGCACTTTACCATTAGAAGCCAGAGTTTGCTGAATGACTCAGTTTCTTTGCAAGCAGTTTACTGGGATGACGGACAATCCAAACCAGACCTCAATAGCCAAAGTATTGATAAAGAATAGGGAGGGGAGTGGAAGGGACAGCCGACACTTAGTTAAAGGCTGACTAAGGTGCTAGGTACAGTCTTGAAAGTTTTGCACTGGATTTCTAATTTAATCTTTAGTGCAGCCTATAGCTTTTATATTTGTTTCAAAATTCCAAACATTCAACGACGGGCTTCAGAACATATACATTTTATTTATAAATTTAATTTCTCACTGTAATGTTATAAAAGTACTTCATGTGTCATAAAATGACTGAATGAATAAAAGTCCCCTATACTGCCCATCAAAGATAGTAAAGAAAGTCTTTGTTCATACCACCTGTGCAGTGATTACCATGACCTTGGACCTTTGGAAATGCTGAGCTAGATTCAGGTAGGAGAAGAAAAGTCTACAGGTGGCTGCCTGGCCATTGCAAGCACCATGTCTTCTGCGTCTTTAACATCCCTGACAGAGAGAATTTCAAACTGTTTTTGTTTGTATTAAGTGTTCTCTTAATGCCATTTTGACAGTAAGTCTATCTCTAATATTTAATTGATTTTGTTAGTGGTGTGAGGATCAAAGGAGATGATGGTAGAGTTCTCCAGGAGTGAGATGCTAAGTCACTCTGCTAATTAAATGTAACTTCTGTTCAGACATAGTGGAGGCAAATAATGGGCCAGTGCATGCTGCCAGGTTTGCGTGGGTCTCAAAGTTTCTCCTGTCATCTCAGTGCATGTATTTGCCTTCGTTTAATTAGAAAGTCTTTACCCTCACTTTTTTCTTTTTCAACATACAAACTGAAGGGCTCCCTATGTCCCTTCCCATGAGATTTCACACGTAAGCACCCTAGTATATAGAGTGTGAGTGAATCCTGTTCAATTAATGGCGAAGGCCACAGAGCCCGAGTCCGTGTCCTGAGTGGGTTTTGGTATGCAGTACTAAGTCTGTTGCATAAAATGGTGTAACAAAAATGATGTATTGGTACTGAATGTCAAAGGCAACCGGGCCGATGGTAGGCAAAATGTCAGTGATGAAATCCGAAGTCAAAGACTGGACTCACTATGCAAAACAAGGTCAATTTGTGGCTTTTGGAATTGAATAGACAGAGATGGGCCCTCAGGCTTATACGTTTCTTCTTTTTTTAAGGACATCAATGAACATCTCATTAATGTTATAATTTGAAAAATGTTTTCTGCCTCTAATGAAAGATAGAGACTAACCAAGGAAGCTATCGTTGGTTCCCCAAATTGCAGGCTTACCAATTAAGGAATGCAAATTGCTTCATATTGTTAATGATCTCAACTTTGAAAGAAGTAATTTCTACTTGTCCTTTTGTTGTAAGTGAATAAGTTTTAAATGCATATGTTTCAGTGAAAAAATATCCTGAGATGGCAAGGTAGCTCTATTAAAACACTAAAATACCCCGTTGTTATTTGAAACTCTTTCTTTTAGAGAACCAGGATCTTCTCAATACCATGTAAAATCCTGAAAATGAACCAAAACCACCACCAACAAAAGGGAATAAACTGGAAACTGAAGTTAGAGAAGCTGGCAGCTGTCATCTGTGACGCTCATTTCGAATTTCTGTGTTCATCACAAAGCCTCATTGCTCTTTTTTCTTGGCTTTGTAAGTCAGCATTACACACCAACATTTAACAAACACGGCCCTAACAAAACTTTCCTTTATCAGTTTTATATATTGAGGTGTCATATAAGATCGCATTTGAAAAGGAGTTGATACTAAAAGTATTTGTAAATGATCAAGTAAAGGTAACGAATGACACCTGAATCTGTAGGTGATTGTGAAGCTGTATAATGTCCAAAATACAGGAGAGAAAAGCAAAAGAAAAACAAATGAGTTCTTGTGGCCTTTCTCCTCCAGAACACAAGCAATGTATTGATGATGCATTTAATCTTCCTCTTCTTTTTCATATGTTTGGAGTCAAGCAGATAAAGGGATGGAGCAGAGACTGATGCATGTGTTTACACATATGGACAGGTTCCCAGGGAATAGAAGGATGGGGCAGAAATAGTTCCATCTGCCAGTGACCAAGTGGCCCCTGTCATTACTCTTCCCCAGCGAGTCCTTTTGACTCAAGGGAAGGAATGTGCAGTGGTGGAGGCCATGCGTTTACTACTCAGACAGACTTAGGGTCAAAGCCAGCATGTTTATTATTAGCAGAGTAACTCTGAGCTGCCCGCCTTCTGTTTCCTCGAGCCTCTGTTATCTGCAACACAGAGTTGCAATACCCAACTAAGGCAGTGGAGATGCTTGTATATCTCATAAAAAATAACATAGAAGTCTCCATGCCTCTTCCTAATTGTTCAGTAAGCAGCTTTCACCCTCTTGGTGGGGCCTTGTAGAAATGCTGAACAGGCTGCTCCAGCCATGGGGATCCAAGTTCTACCTTGGGAATGGACTTTTCAGGCAAGGAATGCAGACAAGCCTTCCAGAAACCAGCCATGTGTCCCCATCCGCAGTCCAGCCATGAGCCCCACTGTAGTGGTAACCTATGAAATCATCTAATCCAAGTGGAAACGGAAGGAGGCCGCTCTGCCACGGACTGCCACTGTTGGTAAACTGGCTGCTCCTGGGTGATTACACATCATGAATCTTAGGCCTTGGAGAACTTTCCTTTTGTTTAAATCAAAGTCAATCTTTTTGAAGCATTAAATGGGGGACCTTCTCTTCACATTTAAAAGCAAGGCTTTGTACTTCAGCTGTACAAATTATATAGGATTGAAAATAGTATAGTTGAAAGAAACATGGAGTTTATAATTAGAGTTCTCTCTTTTTCCCCCTCTCAAACAGGAACAAACTGAACTGAAACATGGTTGTTTAAAAGGTTAAAAGGTTGTCACCCCCTGTGTTCTATTTTCAGTCTTGCTTTTCTTTGTCTTTGTAAGACACCGAATGCGTGTCTCCTCTGTGTATAGAGCTGGAGAGCACATGCAGGGCACAGAGACGGCAGTGTCCCTCGGCATCGAGACCACCTTCCACCCAGGAGGCCAAATGTTAAGCCTCAGAGATTCCTTTTCCTTTACTGTATAAATCATGAGCTGATAAGATAGCTGATGAGCAAGACAGACGCTTACTACAGCAAGGAGATTCGTGCCAACAACATTCAGCCACAGAGAGAGGCTTGGAATTGCGGAAAAGAAACAAGATGTTGGGTGAACCAAGCACAAGAATGAAGACTGTGAGCTTCCTGGCGCCAAGGATTATTTTCTTCTCCAGGTGCAGGGCCTATTGCTGACACTCAGTGAATACTTGGAGAATTAACAAATGCAGGGATGAATGAGTGATGTCAGATGCTATTCAGAACCCATACTGCTGATGAACTGGACCCTGTGAGCAGACAAAGCTTCTGGATTTTGTAGCTGGCATGAAATTAAATTCCGCTAAATAAAAACAATGGGAAGATTTAGGGGCATCCAATTCATGTCCCCATGATTGTGTGTCAGTCTTCAGAGGAAAAATTAAATCTTTCATAAAAACAGAAGAACAGTAATAGGGTAGTTTATGCAAACTCATGTGTGAAATGAAATCAGAGAAGCCAAATGACAGAGAGTTCAAATGAAAGAGTAAAAAAAGAACAGAGATTGCTGATTTTTTCCCTCTTGCCAGTGTTGAGATTTTAAAGACATACCTTTCCTGTAAAAAGTATGGAGTCCAATATATTTAAGATATCTACATTAAACCTGCCTCTTTACATTCTTCTTTTTCTCATAGTACATCATCTATGCTCAGCTCACTAAACTTTGTAATAGCTTCTAAGTTTGTTTTTATTATTTTATTTTTTGAGTATGTTACAGACAATTCACATGAAAACTCCACCAGTAATTCGGAAACTCAAGATTTAGAATTTAAAGATTCTCACTAATGTTAAGCTCAAGTTTAATGTTAAACTTGTTGCTGGCTACATTTTTTAAGAAATGGCTTAAGAATGTTTATTGCACTTAGGTGTTCTTAAGTTTATCATTTGCACCCAATAATATGCTAACTGAAAGTGATTTAGACTTTAAAATTAATCTAGATTAAACTTTATTATGCTGGGTAGAGATGAAAGTCCTTGAGATTTGAAGTCAGAAAATTAAAATATCTGGGTTCAAGTTTCTGTTTATGTCATGTATCATGTATGCCATCTTACACAATCATTTCATTTTTCTGAGCATCAGCTTTACCATTTATTAAAATAGGGGTAAAAAAGAAATGCTTGTCTAAGAACTGCTCTGAAAATTTTATCAGTGTAAGGCAATAAACTGTATGCAAATTATATCATTTTTATCATCATCAACACCGTCATCTGTACTTAAAAATAGTTCAATGAGAAAGGGTAAGAAAGAACCAAGGGGTCTACTCTGTACCTGCTATAGATCCTGCATGTGTTGTACCACTTCAGGTCACAACAAGAGCCCTAGTATCTACACATTAATTTAAGTCTGTTACACATAAATAAATTATATTTCTGAACTTTAGAAACCAAGGCACAGAGAGGGTCAAATAACACGCTGGATGAATTTAGAATTCTGGTATGTTTCATGAATTAAATCCATACATATTGATTGAGTGCTTACTCTGTGCCCAGCGCCACTGTAGGTATGTGGACAGAAAAGTGGGCTGACCAGACAGAATCTCTGCCACAAGAGAGCTGATAATGAATCGGAATCTTCTGCATTCCAAATCATTGTTGTTCCTGCTCTGTATTATGCCAGTGAGTCCTGGAGTTCCCTCTCCTCTCTCTCCCCTCTGCGGGGGCCTCTATACCTCTGAGTTCAAGGCTGGCCAAGGATGGAGGTGATCAGTATCTGGACATACCTGAAGCCCAGGTGTAACACACTAGGTAGGAAAGCTCTTTATCTCGCATGGTCAAGGACTCAGAAATCTCACTAACTCGTAATGACTTCCTCCCATGTTCATTATTTTTGCATATATAGAACATGTAATTCCTGGTATTATGTACAGCCCAGCTTACATTTTCTCTCTTGTTGCTGTAGACTCAGTGCTTTTAGGAGGTCAGCAAGATGAAGTCCCAATGACTCTTGTAGTCAGCAGGTAAAACAGGCTGCTATTAAATCATAGCAGAGAGTAGAACTTAGGCATTAAGGCAAAGGAAGCAAGGAGTACCTTAAACTTAACCCTAGTCCAGATTCAGAAATAGACCTAAACACTGTGGATCTCTGTTAACACAAACTATTGTCTTCTACATTCTTGCTCTTGCTCTTGTCTTGGCTACTAAAACACGTAAGAAGCCTAGATACGTGAAGAGGTAGACTAGCTCTCATCCAGGGGGCTTGGCAGTGAGTGCATGGAAGGGTTATGTATGCCAGTCACGGGAAGGGCGAGGGGTACATGCCCCGGCCCCGAGCCCCTGGAAAACAGACGTGAGGTCAGGAGAACACATGTGGTGCACAGGATTGGGAAGACCACATTTGCTGGGCATGGACTGTGTGAAGGCCCTGGGAGGCAGATGGGCTCCCCAAGGAAGGAGAGTACACCTTCAAGAGGCACACAGGCTAGCAGAGCAGTAGGACCCAACTTGATGTAAAAAAGGAGTAACAGCAATGATACAGCTGTAGGAAAACTGCACTGGAAGGAAGCAAACAAATGGGCAAAAGACCTGAACGGACACCTCACCAAAGAGTCCCTACCGGTGGCAAATTAACTTATGAACAGGTGCTCCACATCACATGCATGCCATTAGGGAATTTCAAATTAAAACACAATGAGATGCCACCACATACCTACCAGTGGCCGGAATCAAGAACACTGAAGACACCAATGTTGGTGAGGATGTGGAGCAACAGGAACTCTCATTCGTTACTGCAGGGAATGCAAAACTGTACAAGCCACGCAGGAAGACAGTCTGGCAGTTTCTTACAAAATGAAACCTATTCTTTCCATATGATCCAGTAATCATGCTCTTTGGTATTTTCCCCACTGAATTGAAACATATGTCCACACAAAAACATGCATGTGGATATTTACAGCAGCTTTATTCATAACTGTCAAAAGTTGGAAGCAACCAAGATGTCCTTTAGTAGGTGAATGGATCAATTGTGGTACATCCATGCAATAGAATATTAATCAGCAATAAAAAAGTACATTATCAAGCCATGAAAAGACACTTAAGATCTCCACATGCATATTACTAAGTGAAAGAAGCCAATATAAAAAGACTACACTGTCCAGCTCTATGATATTCTAGAAAAGGCAGAACTATGATGACAGCAAAAAGATCAGGGGCTCAGGGGTTGGGAGGGACAAACAGATGGAACACAGGGGATTTTTTAGGGCAGTGAAACTATTCTATATGATACTATAACAGTGGACACATATCACTATATTTTTGTCAAAGCCCAAAGAATGTACAACAGAAAGAATGAACCTATTATAAACTATGGACTTTAGTTAAAAATAATATATCAGTTTTGGTTCATCAGTTGAAGCAAAAGTACCACTCTAATGCAAGATGTTAATTACTGGAGACGCTGTATTTGGGGTGGGAGTCGGGGAATATGGGAATGCTCTGTACTTTCCAATCAAACGGAAAACAAAACAAAACAAAAATACTGCACTGTCAGCTGTTTGAGGTTTCCCCCCAGATGTCCTTCCACATACTGGCTAGAGCCAAATGGAATTAATCAGAGAAGAGGCCATCAAGGTGACTTCAGCCAGTACTGGAAGGACTGGAGGGGACTAGTTTACGAGTCAAGCACTAGGAGGCCAACAGCGTTTCAGGTGGAGATGATGGCATGGGTAAGGTTAAGAGGTGGGATGCACGGGGAAGAGTGGTCAGCAGAGCATGGCCCCAGGCTAGAAGACAAAGGTCAACCGTTGGTACATAAGGGGAGGCAAAGACTGGAGGTTTGAACTCTTACGAGTTTAAAATAGAATCTGAAAGGTGAGTGGGGTGGCTCCAGACAACTGGGAAGGGCCATGACAGAACCAAACTGATGTCCAAGGTAGAGTCTCTGGTAGATCCAGGCTGTGCTAGGGACTTGAGAGATGGAGAGTCCCACTCCAGGTGAGGTTATGAGCCACCAGCCCTGGGGGAAGGCCAGCAAAAAATACTGGAAATCCAAGGGAAAGTAAAATTTCCAGGAAAAGACACAGTGAGCCATGTTCAGAAAGAGGAATAATTTCTCAAAAGTTCTCACTGCAAAGAGGGAATCCAAGAGAGTAACTCTGTCAGGCAGGGTTCCTAAATTTCTTCTGGTTTAGATTTCTTACCTGAACATGGCTAGAAGCAGAGCAAGAGGTCCGAAAGAGAGAAAAAGAGGGAAGCAAAAAAGAGAGAAATAGGGAGGTGAAAGCGCACATGCAATTGGTTAGGTCAGAGAACGTTCACTCTTCTCCTGATGCCCTGGAAAACTGTAGCCATAACAGTATTTTGAAGTTCTGTATTTATTAACAAGGAAAGATGTTCACAACATATTACAAAGTGAGAAATGAAGGTTCAGAACAGTGTATTATGATTCCATTTTTATAAAGCTACCTGTATTTATTTGTGTGTATGTGTGTAAACATATATATATATATATATATATACACACACACACAAAGAAAATATTTAAACACACTCAAATGCCAACTGTGGTGAACGTCAATGGGCCACAACAACGTGGCAGGCTCTTTATGTTCCTTCTCTATATTTTCCTAACTCCTCTGCAAACTAGTGCAGAGATTACTTATAAAAGAGTAATTTATTTTAAATGAAAGATGTAACAACTCTTCCTGTCTCATAATTTAAGTTTCTGACCATGTAGAGCCAGTGCCTTACACACCAGCCAATGCTTGCTTTCAATCAGTGTGGTACAGCCTCTTGTTACGTCGATGACTTCAACAGCCACATCCTGATGCATAAGGACAAAATGGAATGAAAATCCCAAAGAATGAAAGTTACAAAAAGTAATGGCAGGAGTAGCAAGAACAGCCATGGAGGAAAATGCCTTGAGAAGAGAGGAGACGGACCCCCACATATTCTTAGCACTTGCTTCCCTGACTCTGGAGGAGGTTTCTTGATTAGTCTATTTTAAAAATTGTTATTGTAAACAAAAAAATCCTAGCTAAAAACAATATTAAAATGCACAAGATGTGCAGATATGCCCCATGATGCAAATTATTTATGCGGATAATGGAGCAGCGTGATCAGGAATTAGCATGAATCACAGTTACTCCGCAACTGAGACATGGTCCCCATCAGCAAACAAAGGGATGCATGGTCCAATTATCAATGCTGGATTTTAATGTTTGCTCTTATCCACCCAAACTGTTGTTTTCAAACACAGGAGGGAGTGGTGAGGGCGGTCCTGGGGTGGGGAGGGGGAGTATAGAGGAACAGGGACCCTGGTAGCAGTGTTTTTAAAGATAGATAAAGTCTATCATTTTTTCTAAACTAACAACTTCAGCTTAAAATTTGTTACAGGAAGTACCTTTAATCAAAAGCCATCTGTTTCAAATTCTCCCTTTCTATGCACATACGTTCACAATAGCTAGTTACTGTTGTTCATTTTTAAAGCATATGGCTATTATGTTTCCTGTAACTTTCATTTCTTTGCACTGAAGTGGGAATATGAGAAAGTCAGAAAGGAAAACTTAAAACAGTTGATTTTAAACCTTATTTGCCTGCTAACAATCCCACTAATAATCCAAATGTTTACTAGGGGAAGAAGCTGAACTACTGCCTAAGAGACTAAAAGGCTGTCTGGTGTTTCATTTATTCTTGTTTTTCTTGTTCCCTAGAAGACATGGATATGCTCTTGGTAAAGATATTGAATTTCTGTTCCAATTTAGTGACCAGTGAAAACTTTAACTATTTACCTGCCAAATAGGGAATTGCAGTAACAATCACAGAGAAACAGTGATTAAATGACAGTATAAATCAGAATTATAACTTGTCTCCTATTAGTCTTTAATAATAGTAACATCACTGGAAACTAATAAACTCTGAGGCTAGAGCCTAAAGTAATAATTTAGTTTAGGAATAATAAATTCATTTGCACGGCAATAACGAACCACTACCTTAAAAAGGGATAAGTCTTACCAAATTGTTATCAGAGTCCCTCCTGCTTCCCAGAGAGTCGCTGTGGGACTAATGAACAGACATGGAAACCAACCATGAGTATATGCTATCCCTGCACTACAAGTTGCTAGAATACACCGAGGTGCAGTTACAAATCAGCGCAGAGCGTATTAACCGAAAGAGTGAAACCCTAGTGCCCTAAGGGGCATGTTACTAACCACATGCTAAGTGAGTGCATGCACTTATAAACTGCATATGCCTGATACTGGAAATACTGCGATTTAGAGCAACCAGAAGTTCTCAATACTGCTTAAGAACATGCACTGAATCATTCCTCAAGGGGGGAAAAAAGTACATTAGAAGTCACTTCTAGAAAGTAGAAGAGGCCAAGATGGCCACCTCATCTTACTTTTGAATAGAATATAAACTTAGATTGATGCTACTTTTGAATGGAAGCAGAGAAAACTGGGTAATTTGTGATAGAAAACTACTTGCAAGGTTGATCCACTCATCTGGACTAAATCCTTGTACCTAAAAATACAGGAAGGTAGATGTGGAGGTCTCTAAAATCTGCCCAAAGTGTGCAGTGGACAGAGTTGGTCTTTGGCCAGCCAAAACTTCTAAAAAGGCAGAATTTTAAGATTCACTCACAGACACAGAGTTTGTCTCAATCAATGCCTGATGAACGAATGAATGGTTGATTTGGAGTTATCTGTGCATGACCTCTACTAGGGTCTGAGACACCAACATAGGGTCCTGTCCTTAAGAAGTTTCTAGTCTCTCAGGAGATGCAAAATATAAATAAGCAATTTTAACAGGTGTGATAGCTGCAGTACTAATGGAAGGAATAAATAAATAATAGAAAAGGAATCTATGTAGCAGGGAGAGAACAGTGAAGAACTAGGGAGGGGGGCAGAGAAGACTTCTAGGACAGGAGCTGATTCAACTAATTCACACCAAGGTGCTAATATCTTATTGGTGGCTTGTGTCCCAGGATCATTTGCATTTTAATAGAAAACAACAGGAACGTTTTGCTCAAATACTTGAGAACTGAACTGCTGTTAGTGGCATCTCAGGTATTAGGTGCCAGACGGGAAGAGAAGATCCTTCAAATAACACTACTGGGCAGAGAGTCTTTCTCGTTCTATCACAAAAAAGGCTCAGAGAGGCAGGTACCTGTGTTTTTGGAGAGTATCTAGCAAACACATGGAAGAAAGTTGGTGAGCAGCGTTTTGTACACACATGTTCACAGCAGCATTACTCACGAGAGCAAAGAGGCAGAAGCAATACATGTGTCCATGGATGGATGATGGATAAACAGAACGTGGTCTGTATGCACCATGGAATATTACTCCATCTTAAAAAGGAAGGAAAGTCTGGCACATGCTACATGAAGGAACCTTGAGGACATCATACTCATGAAACAAACTGGTCATAAAAAGACAAATACTGTCTGATTCCACTTATGTGAAGTACCTAGAGCTCTCAAAATCACAGAGACAGAAGGTAGAATGGTGATTGGCAGGGGCTGGGAGGAGGGGGATGGGGAATTAATATTTGATGGGTACAGAGTTTTGGTTTTGTTAAGATGAAAAGCATCCTGTGGAATGTACTTAACACCACTGAACTGTACTCTTAAAACAGTTAAGATGGTAAATTTTATGGGTACTTTATCGCAATTTTAAAACCTGGAAAAAAAGAAAAGTTGGGGAAGTATACATAGTTTTTAAATGTATATGCAAAGTTCATCAGATTATTAAGATTGAGTTATTAGTTATTTTATACGGTGAGTTATCAGACAGAAGTCAGAACAGGTAGCATGTATTGGCTGGGTGAGCAGCTGCTACTTTCCTAACATGTTTGAAAAAATGATACCCAAAAGCTCTCCCCCAGGATCAGCTGATATTCCACCACTAAAAAAAAATTCAATCCTTGGGTCCCTGAGGCCTTGTAAAATGCAGTTATCTTGGCCAAGGTCCCTATCAGCTTAATGTGTCTTTATCAGACTGTGTTTCTCAATAGGTCAACTAAGATGCATGAGCTGATGTGAGGCATTTGGGAGAGGGGAAATATTTGATCTGAGAGGGACAGGAGGAAGGCAAGACATGCGAGAGACAGGCAGGAACTGGTGAGACCACACTGCGCCTACTTGGAAATTCCCCCACACCGCCCATGACCTTTGGGGGCACAGGATTTCAGGCAAGCTTTGCTCTTTCTCATTCGGACACTCTCTCTTCTATTGAAAGACTCCCAGCAATAAAAAAAGTCACAACCCAAAACTTGAGAAGTTTTGTCAGAAGATAAACATGGCTTCTGCTAAACAAGTTTCAACCATGGCTGCATATTTAATCATGGAAACTAATCTGAATTTTCAGTTTCATAAACTAAAACATGGCTAGTAAATTTAAGACTGAGATGGAATAAGTAAATATACATGCCTCAGAGCTCTGTGTTTCTGAGTTTGCTGCAGAGGGTAGGTTAGGTTTGAAGGATCTAGATCTGTGACTGATTTAAGAGATATGACAGATTAGGTCGGACAGTCTTCAATGTCAAGATTAGTGAAAATTACAGCCCACTGCGACCTTATGCCTCTATTACAGAGACTAGAAAGGCAGCTGAATGCTAGGCTACCGTGTCCTGCAGAGCCATCTCAGCCCTCTGGGCTGTAGAGCATGCAGGGTGTGTGTTTGTGCACGCGTGTGTGTGTGCACACACACAGGTGTGTGTCAGAGAGATTGGGGCTGTACTGCATATCAGGAGAGTTTACATAAAAGAAAGGTGGGAGAGCAACAATATTCTCAATCGGGATAGCCTTTCTTTCTAAGCTGTTCATAGTACTTGAGGGGTGTCACTTCAATGGCCTCCACGCCATGTGGGTTCCAATGACCACCTCTGCATATTAACCGAGGCAGCATTCAAATGGAGCTCAGAACAGAGTTCTGCTCGGTCAGACTTCACTGTATTATCCCAACTTCTAAAAAACGGAAATAACAGGAGGTGGTTTGGACCACAGTGTGGACTCTGCGTACCCACGTCCCTCATGGATTAGCCTGCTTAAACCATGTAAGGGACCGTTGGAAGCACAGGTGGGTGAGAAACTGCGCTGGAGAACCCAGTGAAGTAACACACAGGTGGGAGCATACACACACCTGCCTCTTCACCCCACTTTCAAAAATGAGAAGGCTCTGTTGTCCTCTTTTAAACTCGAAATACTCTGGAACAGACTCAGTAAGTACTATAAAGAGAGAAAATACCCTTTTGGTTACTATTTCATGCCAAACCTCATATAAGGTCAAGGGTTCGTACAGGAAAAATACAGGAGTTGATGGTCCTTCGGTTACCGACACTGTTCAGCTCTCCTTCACCTGGCACTTGTTCTGGACTCTGTGTGGGAAGCCAGACCAGACTGAGTACAGCAAACCCTCTCTTCCTTTCAGTTACTGAATGCAATGAGTCTGTGTTTATGCAATGATCTGCTATTAAAGCAAATAAGCAGACCAGGAAATCCCAAACCTGCCATGTTGTCATTTCTAGCTCACGTGATGGTGAAGCTCGCCAAATGTGGGCATGTTAAGTTACGAGGTCCCTATCGCACGTTTCTTTATCAGTCCTCCACATAACTGTTTAACTAAGACTCTGATAAAAATGCCTCCCATGCCTGCTGTTTCTCAGCAGCAAACAAATGCCTTTAGCCTCTGATGAGCACTGGGGTTTCTCAAACCCTCTTCTGCCTTTGAAAATGTATCCCATCCAGGCACCAGTGCCTCATTAACACCTGTGCCCAGGGGCTAAGCCACCAGCCCATGCACAGAGCAGAGCCCCCAGTGAATTCCATGAGGACATGACACGCCCGTCAGTGAGCACACAATGAAGAGCGAATAGGGCCAAGTGTCCTCATAGGAGTTCATTAATAAAAAGGCTCTTAAAACTCTTAAAAGTGGAGAAAATGTAGGATCTGAGCTACAAGAGTGGCCTGCCCGCCACAGAGGATCATGTTCTGGGTTTTTAGATTTCCTTCCTGTCTTCCTCCCTCGATCCCCTGGATTTCCATTTATTCTTGATTATACGGTCAGGGATGCGAAGCATCCCTCAAGGCAAAGAGAGAGGAAGCAGAGGCCACCCCCAGCAGCCTGCACCACCCTGTCTACACTCTTCTGTATCTTTTTCTTTACTGAAAGATTAGTAAGAAAACAGGACAAATTATCTGCTTAGTGCATACTCAAGTGCCTCCTCCTTCCCTTTTTTATTGTCTATGGAAGAGAGCACTTTTAACATTTGAGTTAGAAGCCCGAGGCCCGAAAAATACCCTGTGACTGCCTCCTGATATTGTGCAGTTTCAGTGACAATAAACTGGATCCCAAACGTACCAGTGAAAACCACAAGTTCTCACTCTCGGTGACTTGAATTTAGTGAAATGAAACGGTCACTTCTATTTTAGTACTTGTAAAGAGTTACACTTAATAGCACAGCTAAAAGGTCAGTTCTTGAAATTAATGGGTAGGCACTGGTCCCATCCGAAGGTAGACAGGACTTTTTAGGGATCCCATGGGCCTTGGAACACACTGTCTATTGTGTGGTCCAAGAATAGTCTTCAGCTGGCATGACTCTGCAGCCTTACCTTCCAGGAGAAGACACTTGCAGGGACCATCTTTCAGTCAGCGCACCGGTAGGTAGGTAGAGGCCCCAGTACCCAGCAGTCTCGTAGGGGCTGATGTGATGAACGCTGCCGGCAAGATGTACCCCCTCACTGTGCTCTGAGTTCTCCTGGTGGACTTCACATTCAGGGTGCTCTCGATCTGAGCCTCTGTGTTTCCTAACATACCCTGGAGGACCTCCACCCTCCTGCCTGGTCACTCTGCTTACATAGCACATGTCAACTTGGAACCACTGCCCAGCTGTAGTATTCTTGTGTTCTAGCTGCCTCTGGGACTTTCCTCTGGAAAGAGAGCTACCCTCTTTGGAAATGTCTTTGCATTGTTTAGGCTAACAAGTTCTTTCACTTGACCATATTTTTACATAGCTTATTGGTTACGTCAACATACCGCTTAACATCTTTTAATGATTCTTCTCCTGTCTTCAAGATAAACTCCAAACTCCCCAGCAGAGCTTACTGAAAAGATGCTTCGTGATGTGGCCCCTTCGCCTGACACTTCTTAGCTGCTCGACTCTAGCCCCTCTGGCCCACCTGCAGTCTTCCAACATGCCAGGTTCTCTCTTACCTCTGAGCTTGGCACATGTCGTTCATGATGCCATCAAAGCTGGCATTCCTCCATTCCTCGAATCTGGGCTAATTAGGCGACTTGCTTTGGCCAAAGGGAGATTAGAAAAGATGGTGCAAGCAGAGGCTGGGAGGCCTCTTGTGTGCTGGATTTTGTCCTCTTGCTGCCCTTGGGAACCCTGAGATCACAGTGTGAAGCGGCTCAGGCTAGCTTACTGGAAGATGAGAGACTACATGGATCAGGGCCGAGCTGCTCCAGCTGAAGGTCCCCTCTCCCCACCAGCCTTACAACAGCCAGACATAGGAATGAGGTCATCCTGGACCGTCCCGTTGCAGCCAAGCCAGACAGACTAGACTAACCCAGCTGACCCATAGAATTACAAGAAATAATACCTGCTTGTGGTTTTACACCACTAAATGTTGGGGTGGCTTGTTACACAGTATCTGCCGACTGATATACCCACTTTGTTTCCTGCCCACACTTCTGTGCGAGGATGAAGGCTTCCCTGACCCAAGAAGATGGCTTGCGTCCGTGGCACCCTGTTGGCACCACAGAATATATTTTAGTGTTTTTCTTTTCTAGAGTTCCACTCATACCAACAGCCTTTGGGACTCTCCCCACTCTTTTTATAGATGAGACTATCATATCTTCCAGACTCACTGTGCCTTTCAGTTTGACTAATATTAAAAAATTCACCTAAAATTCCAAGGGTCCTCAGCATATGCGGGTGAATAATTCTAACGAACAGTGTCACCTTTATCATCACAATTACTCTATATGGCCAAGAAGCAGAACATTTTAACAATATTCAACTGACTTCACTGTCAATGTCTAAAGACAATTTGTATACTACGGCAAAAAGACTAGCAAGTTGCAACTGTTCACCTGTTCATTTCGGCAACACAATCATGATAAATTTTGTGTTGCAAAATGTGTCATCCTAACACCGTTACAGCTTGCACAGTTACTAGGGAGCATCACTGGGCCAAAACTTAACACACATGATCTCATTTAATTTCTCAACAATCCTGCAGGTAAGTATGATCAGCTCTGTTCTACAGATGAGGTAAATAAGACTCAAGAGAAGTTGGCCAATTTCTCCAAAGACACACAGCTAATTAGTGGCAGGTCTGGGATTTAAACCCAGATATGATTCCAAAAGCCTCTTATTTAAATATCTTTAAATCTGATGCTGGTAAGTGGAAGCAATAAATACCTTCCTTGGGTTGACAAGGAAACAGAGGCACAGAGAAAGAAATTAGCTTGCCCGTGGTCAGAGGGGCAGGAAGGGGAGGAGACCTCAGATATCCATTTTTAGCCTGTTGCTCCTGGATCAAGGCCGAGGCACCTGCAGCTTCTCCTTAGTTAAGAATATTAGATTTGCACCTACCTTTGTGACTGATAACAAGAAATTCAAAGGGGAGAGATAATAGGTTTTTATTCTAGGTGCGCTGGCAATTACTGTGTATCTGCATAGGTTGTGATAAGAACAGTATGAAGCCGAAGGTCCATGAGACCTAACTGGACTATCATCTGCTTCACCAAATTTCTTTAGAAAGAGCAATCAGCCTACCTAGAGAAGGATTTTAATCTTCCAAGTTAAATATAATTCACATTGGTTGTATTTATTATTCGTATCAATATGACAGAACTGTCTTCATTACCTGTGCACCATGAGGAATGATGAATATTTACCATTAAATATTGAATTGAGTTACACAGTGATCTTCAAAAGGAAAGAACTCAACTTCTCCACAATGTCAAAATGCATCCAGTATGTATTTACTGTTCTGGACACACACAGTGTCTTGTAGAGTTTCTACCATTTCAACAATTTAAAATAATGACCAGTTGGGTGCACTACATATGTGACAAACAAAACTGACTCATTTCATTTTATTTGTGAAGAAACATCTTGGAAACTTAGGATGCTCTGAAAATACAAATGACTACCTTGGAGTTTCCTTTTATCCAAACACAATTTCTCCTAATTCCAGTCACAGATCTTCGATATCTATCCTTATTTCAGGTATGGAAAAGGGAATTCATACCTGCTGAGTCTACATAGTGTGTTAGAAATATCCATTTACACCCTAAGTGGCTGCCCCATCACGTAGACACCATATACAGTTAGCCAAGTCAGTCCTTCAGCAGAGCAAAGAACAAGAGATCTCGGAGAGCACAAAAATTCTTTTAGTTATGAAAGGCAAGATACTGATAACACTTTATGTCATTTGTGGGTTTCCAATGTTCTGGGGACATCCCTTTTATCAGATTCCCTGCTCCCCATCTCCCAACAAGGTTGGCAGGTAGGCCCCACCCCCACTTTAGTTATTCCTTTAGGAAAAATGTCCTGGCGTCTCCATGCCAACACAGCCAGAACGACTCCTGGGAGAGAATGAACCACCCACGTCATTACCAAGGGGCTTCCACGGTGAAGTGGCTTCGGAATAAAGTCCTGGAGACATCCAATGTCAGTTGATCACCCAATTTTAGATTTAATCTAGGCAAGGCCAACTGGATAAGGGACTGTAAGATATAATCCTCAGGACTGCTGTGTTCTTAGAGATCCCAATCAGAAAAGGGGAAAAAGTGATTTAGGGACAGTTCAGTTTGACATGAAGCAGGGAGGAGAGTATAATTAAAAAGATGAGGGCAATGCTGGGTATGTGGTGCCCAGTCAGAAAGATCTAGACACTCCAGACTGCTCTCAGGGCAGACCTGTCAACAGGAAAAGGAGCCCAGATCGACTGTAGTAGTGTTTCCCTTCATGCTCCTCTCTTGAGCCCTGGATCCCCCCAAACACCTACCCATGTCCCCAGCTCTGACTGCCAGTGCTAATAACCTGAACATTTACCCAATGCAGAAGAAAAACTGATACCATCTAATGTTCTGAGATCAACTAACACCTTGGCCCAGCAGTTCCCCCATTCTGCCTGGATATTCATTAATCAGTCTGTTATTCTCCCTGGGATGCTATCTGCACCAGAAGGTCCATGTGGTCCACGATCCTTAGTAAACGGCACTCCCATGATACTGACATTCTCTTGCTGGAGGCCTGCCCAGATGAAGGAAACGGAAAATCCTCTTTGAGCAACGTGACTGCCAACACCCTTCTGACCCTCTGGAGGCTACCTTCTTCCACCGCCACGCCCCTGCTTGCCGTTAGGGGAGTGCCAGCCAGCAGGCTGCTAGGACAACTGGAGTCACTGCTGCGGCACAGAAATAGATGACCAGCAGGGCTGGGAACCTGGATGCAAACTCCAATGGCAGCAACCAGATACTGACTGGCAGCTGACCTGCTCCCTGGAAGGGAGGGACAGACTAACAGTGCCCAGGGAAGAGCTCTCACCCTGACATACTGTCCTCTAATACACACTCGGGCCTCATGCTGTGGTGACAGACAAGGGGTAAGAACTCACGACAGAGGCTGGATGACTATTCTGAATGATGTGAGCTGGGAGACAGGCCGTAGCCAACTGACAATTATTTCCTTAATTTATTAGTCTCCTGAAAGTAGGGGAAGGAAGGTTGTCCAGAAACCTGAGAGCCGGAGACAGGGAGAGCGACTGAGGCTGCCAAAGGGAAGGGGGAAAAGGGTGTTTGTACAGGTCCCAGCTGTCCTCTCTCTGAACGACAGCACCCTCATCTCAGACCCTCTTCACTGGGAGAGTAAAGGAGAAAACACAAAGGGGACTGAGGACTAGGGCTTGCCATGGCAGAAGAAGGGAACAGTGTTTGGGCCCAGTTCTCTTTTCTCTGCAGGATAAACGACAATGCTTATCATAGGGTAGGGACTCCTAGGAGACCCAGCCATTAATATTACCTCTCAAAGTCTTGGATTTTAGCCATGCAGAAGTTACAATTTGCCAGCTCTCTGCAAGCTACAAAGGCTGGAGAAGGAAAAAGGAGAGTGAAATGAAGAGCAGCCTAATGGCAATTTTAGAAAACTCTTTTAGCCAGAGCATTTTCATCTCCAGATGCACCAAGTCTGGTGCCCTGATGTCTGTAAGGATGGCTCAGGTGCAGCCTGAGAGAGGTAACATGGCCAGGGACTCAGGCAGGGGTGCCAGCAGGGAATTCTGGGGCCTGGTGGGCAAATCCTTTCCCAGGGCTAGACACTCAGGGCTGGAAGGGAGATTGGTCATAAGACGTGTGTCACAAAGGGGTCCAGAGGTGGAAGAGGATGGCCAAGGGTCCAAAGAGTCTGATGATAAGCACTTGCCTGAGTTTTGGAAATGAAAGATTCTGAGGGAGGTCACCATTTGTAGCCTATTAATAGTTCCATTTTGGGAGGATTCTACCAAAGGAAGTTTTAGACTGTAAGCACAAATAGAAAAAAATGGCTTTGAAAAACTAACGCCCTCCAACTAATCTCATCTGAAAAGTATTTAATACTTGTTGAAAACTACTTTTTCTGAATCCTGTAGCATACTTATTCAGGTGTCCAGAAAGGATAACATAATCTTCAGGACACAGAGAAGATGGATTAATTCTTTCAATCTACGATTCCACTGTGCCTAATTTATTACACAGCTGCTGCCGGAAATTTAATATGAGTGTATGGTGGGAGACTAGTTAAATGATGTTCTGGTATTAAAAAATTATTGTTTTGCAGAAGTGAAAAATTTGGAGTATTAAGAGAATGCAATGTCTTTCTATTTGCCTTTTTAATACTAGTCCCAAGGAACAATTTATTTGCTGGTAAGAACCAGCAGATTTTGTTTTGGCTTTATGACAAAGCAATGTTATTTGGTTTCTATTTGCATCTCACTTTTCTGTAAGAAAGCAAAAGAGAAACAACAGTCTTTCTGGGGAACAATGAAACGAGTTCAAATACCATGATAAGATACAGTTTGTGCGAAATGACCAACATTGGGAATAGTTAAACAAAGGTGATGGAGCTGATCCTCTCTGAGGTGTCCAAATGCAGGGGAACTGTTTGATCCCTATCAGGAAGGGCTTTCCGGGGCTCAATGCTTCCCTTTTGGGCCAGCACCGCCACCGAGTCATCCGTGCCAGACCTTCCGGCAGGTGTACTGATCACTTCAAAGATGGACCACTTGAGAAATACATTTTTAGGTTAGGGTGTGGTTTCTATCTGAAGTTCAAGTTGAAAGCACCAGCCTTCCTAGGATTAGGAGGTGTCATTTCTTTAAGTGGCCCAAGGTCTTCCCTCAGCATGTGCATATAAATACATAAAAGGACTCTTCAGGACATGGCTACCCAACCCCATTCTGTGTCTGTGCCAGTGGCCAGACCACATCACTTCAGATGGAAAGAAGTTTCTGACTCTGAGGTCTCCTCTGCCCAGACACAGAAGCAGTTAAGTAAAAGACTAGTTTTATCTTTTCTCCCTTCCTGGTCTTCTCAAAGCACACCCACGTAGCGGGCTAAAAGCCTTCCTCTGCCTCAAGGCCTAATTCAGATGTTCAACGGTCTCTGAAGGCTTCCTGAAAACCCAATCTGAGGACTCTCCCCCATCAGCCTTTTCGGGACACGTGGCTCATGCCCCCGTGCATCCCCAGCAGGGCTCTGTTAAAGTCTCAGAGGGCAGTAACTAGAGATTACTCATCACTGCAGCCTTAACTTAAGACTTTAAGTCTCTAGACTTAAAGAGAACACAGCACCTTTTTACCTCAGCACTGCGCAGTCAGAAAGCAGTCTGATGGTTCTTTGATGCTTTCTCTTTCCTCTCAGAACATGATTTTTGTAGAAGATCCCTGAACATTTTTCCTTCCACAACTTCTGCGTGTTCTGCTTATTTCCCTTCTCCTCTCTGAGATGCTGAGAGGAGGTGGCTGAGCGCTTGGGGAAGACGACGCTGAGGAGAAAGGGTGTGCCTGGGCTGTGCTGGACTGCCAGTCGACTCAGGAAGTAGCTCTGACATCAGCTCTCCAAAGTAGCAGCTGGTGCAAAGGCCCCCCCACAAAGGGGCAGTGGCCAGGAGTCTGTGAGGCCATCAGGAAGGGGCAAGGGGGAGGAAGGGGTGAGACCAAAAACCCTGGGACACTCAGGGCCACACAAGACCGCCCAGAGGACTTGTCTGGAGCATGCTTGGTCGCAGCCTATACAAAGCACAGGTCAACTTATAGGACCATTACAGGACAGGACTGAAAAAATTAGTCTCTTTTCCCTCATATATCTAACAGCTAAATCTCCCTTCTCTCCTGGCCCCTTGTCTACTCCAGTTTTTGTTTTTGTTTTTGTTTTTGATGACAGTGTTAGAGAATTTGGTATCACAGATGGCAAATGTAAAAGGTACAAATTGACAGATGCAGGGAAATTCCCCAAATCACTCTTATTAGAGAGGGTAGGTATAATTCTCTTGCTCTGGAGACTAGAAATTCAGCTCCCATTTTTCAAAGCTTATAAAGACAGCATAATGCTGTCTCCATAAGCACAGAGGTGTTTATTTTAGTCTTTCCATTTCTTCCTAGGGATAATGTAACTCCTGCATTCAAAGCAGTTATTCTGAAAAGGAGATCGATAAACACAACAGTCAAGAAACCTTAATTTTTGCTATCCTCAAAAGCAACAGAAGATGATGCCTTCCTAAGACAGCTTGAGGGAACTCCCCCTCTCACACAATGCAGAGACATGAGGGGGTTTCATCTGTACCGGCATACTATTTCTTCATTCCAAATTATGCATCATCGCCAAGTCAAGAAAATGAAAATGCTGCTATTCAATAAAAGTCAAGTGTCTAGGGAGACAGAGCACTTCTTGCCTGGCACCCACTTTGAGAATAAATGTAAACATAAATGGTGATAAACTAATGTGACTATAAGGGGCAAAACCACTACTGTACATAGAATGCCAGGGCAGGCCGCTCACAGACAACTGATACAAAAGACGCACTCAAATGGAAAAGGAAATACACACAGTGCAGAATTTTTTTTTTTAAGTATCAGAAAAATCCCCAAACTCTATTGATAGTTCTACGAAGCTTTTTTTTTTCTTAAACAAATTGTTCCTTTCCCACATTTACTTATACGTATCATAGACATTTAGCATCTACTTCAAAGGAAAAGAAAATAAACTGGTCTCTCCACAGCATTCCCTATCAAACTACTATGAGACTCAAGCAGTTCTCAGAATCATGTGGATGTTCCTTTTCCTAATGGCTAAGGGCCCACATCTGAGAAGCCGAACTAAGTGTATCCATGGACAGTCACTCAACGAATATTTACCAAGTGCCCACGATGGGCCAAGCAGCATTTTAGATCAAGAATTAAAAATCCTTGCTTTCATGGAGCTGACAGTCTAGTTGAGGACACGGACAATTAACAGAGAAATATATGGTATGCAAGGTGCTTAAAGAAAAAGAAAGCGGGCTAGAGGACACAGAAGCATGAGTGGTGCTGGTTCGTGGAGGTCAGGGAAGGGTGCTTTGCAAAGGTGATGGGAGAAGTCCTACTTCAGGGTGGAGAGAAACTTCAGAAAGAAAGTAGGTCATGGCCTTCTTGCTTATCTAGGAAGCAATGTTTATGTATGGAGGTGGACAGTTTGAAAAAGTTGACTTCCTAAGTGGCTCATATTTAATTTGCAAAAAGACAATGAGTGCAGATCCTAAATTTAAATGACTAAAACTAGTTTTATAAGGCAGTCAAGAGGGTGCTGTGGAAAGGGTACCAGGGTCCCAATAATTCTTTTTTTTTAAACTGTAAGACTGTGCTTAATGTTTTTAAAAGCAGTTGTAAGTTGAAATTGTGCCAAATCATTGACTTTCAGAAGCCAAACAGGTAAAAAGAAATCTAATCTGCCTCATCCAAGCTGATGCTTGGTGCAATGGTAGACACCCAGGGCCAGAAGAATCGCCAGAGGCCATTTATTCCCATTACTCATCATAAATCAGGCCCACAGGGCTGTAGGGGGCTGGAGGTTACACAGTTAATGGCAGCATCGGTCATACAACCCAGGTCTCCCACCTCTCAGGTCAGTTTTCATCGCCACTTTTTTTCTTGTATGAGATACCATATCGTAGAGCCAATCTGAGACACTTTCAGAAGCAAAGCCCACCAGCTTAAAAGATACTGGCAGATTTGAGAGATGGTCTGGGGACAAGCAGAGGTAGTAAGTGTGGGGCACAGGCTGCCAGGGCCGCTGACAACGGAAACTGCAAATCCAGTGGCTGTGGTGATGTTCATTACTCACACACACATACCCATGCAAGCACATGTTCTTTGAAAAATCCCCTGCTTTCCCTAGTATATTGCCACAGGCCTTAGAGCACCCAGGGCACCAAAGGGGAAAATATATGAACTCAAGGTTGTAAAAATGCACCAAGATCACAAAAGATTACCCATCACCAAGGTTACAAATTTCAAAACTTACTAAAAAAAAGTGGGACCCACCCTTCCCTGACCTTTCCTCCAAAGCACATGCAATTTGGAAGAGAAAGTCCTTAGCAATAAAGATGTTCGCTAGAATTTCGTCGTTTCTTCCTCTCTCAACCCACTCTGTTCACAGAAGGTTTTAAAATTACTTTGACTTGGCTATGTGGCATCTGAAAGTTTACAATTCAGAACTTCTTTGAAAACCTCTTTCAGTCTTTGAGGTTTGACAGGGGATCACACAAGCAGTTCAAAGCAGTGGTTTAAAAAAACAACAACGTATGAAACAAAAGCTACTTTGATTAGAGTAACTGCACTGTTCAGGTAAGCGTAACCTGAAACCTAAAGCACTTTTCCATAAGACACTTGTTCCCATGGTAAGTATGTTTTAAAAAACATCACCAGATGTGCATTCTCACAACCACCTGACTGGGAAAAAACATTCTAGTAAAACACACTGCTAAGGTAGCACCCAAATCTAGGAGGGCGAAAATCAGTCCCTAATGGTGACAGAAACTTTACAGTAAGAAACTTGTTTTAGTAAGTTATAAGTGCCTTACACAATATTCTGCCCCTTATAGAGACCCCAAACAAGGTGTCAACTGAGAAACTAACAGGTTATTTGGTGCTGCATACAGTCGTACAAAGTATAGAGCAACATAGAGACTTAAGAAAGAAAACACACTTCATGGGCTTAGCGACTTTCCCAAGGTTGCGAGCTTACTTGACCCACAGGACTAGGAAGAGAATTCAGTCCACTGATTCCAGGAGCTGTGTGATCATATACGCAACATGTGAACACATGAAAACACCAGTGTTTGCCATTGTCGATTAACTATGAGGCACTGGGAGATTTTAACTTTAATAAGCTTATTTTAATATGACTACTGACTAGAGGGTGCGACATACAAATATGAAACATCAGAGAAACCTGGTTCAAACAAAAATCTTGCAAACACCAGAAAAAGGGCCAAATGAAACTGAACTCACCAATCTTCCTGAAAGAGACTTCAAAATAAAAATCATAAACATGTTCATGGAGGTACAGAAAAATATTCAAATACTCAGGGGTGAATTTAGGACATAGATTCAATCATTAAGAAATTCCATATCCGAAATGAAACATACAATGGAGGGATTTAAAAGCAGATTAGATGTAGTAGAACAGACAGTAAATGGAATAGAAATTAGAGAAGAGGAATACAAAGAAGCTGAGGCATAGAGAGAAAAAAGGATCGCTAAGAATGAAAGAATATTGAGAGAACTGTGTGACCAATCCAAACAGAGCAATACTCGCATTATAGGGGTACCAGAAGAAGAAGACAGAGAAAAAGGGGTAGAAAGTGTCTTTGAGGAGGTAATTGCTGAAAACTTCCCCAATCTGGGGAAGGAGATAGTCTCTCAGGCCATGGAGGTGCACAGATCTCCCAACACAAGGGACCCAAGGAAGACAACACCAAGGCATATAGTAATTAAAATGGCAAAGATTAAGGATAAGGACAGACTATTAAAAGCAAGCCAGAGAGAGAAATAAGATCACATACAAAGGAAAGCCCATCAGGCTATCATCACACTTCTCAACAGAAACCTTACAGGCCAGAAGGGAGTGGCATGATATATTTAATGCAATGAAGCAGAGGGGCCTTGAACCAAGAATACTTTATCCAGCAAGATTATCATTTAAATTTGAAGGAGGGATTAAACAATATCCAGATAAGCAAAAGCTGAGAGAATTTAGCTCCCACAAACTGTCTCTACAGTGTATTTTGGAGGGACTGCTATAGATGGAAGTGTTCCTAAGGTTTAATAGCTGTCACCAGATGTAATAAAACCACAGTAAAGAAATTAGAACAGTTAATTACTAAGTAAATGCAAAATTAAATCAACTACCCCCAAAGTCAGTCAAGGGATAGACAAAGAGTACAGAATATGATACCTAATATATAAAGAATGGAGGAGGAAGAAAGAGGAGGAGAAAAAAAGAACCTTTAGATTGTGTTTGTAATAGCATACTAAGTGAGTTAAGATAAACTCTTAGATAGTAAGGAAGTTAACCTTGAACCTTTGGTAACCACGAATCTAAAACCTGCAATGGCAAAAAGTACATAACTATCGATAATCACCCTAAATTTGAATGGTCTGAATGCACCAATCAAAAGACACAGAGTCAATGAATGGATTAAAAAACAAGACCCATCTATATGCTGCCTACAAGAGACTCACTTCAAACCCAAAGACATACACAGACTTAAAGTAAAGAATGGAAAAAGGTATTTCATTCAACTAATAGGGAGAAAAAATCCGGAGTTGCAGTACTTGGATCAGACAAAATATATTTCAAAATAAAGAAAGTCACAAGAGACAAAGAAGGACATTACATAACGATAAAGGGGTCAGCCCAACAAGAGGATATAACTATTATAAATATCTATGCACCCAACACAGGATCACCTACATATGTGAAACAAATACTAACAGAATTAGGAGACTTCAAAACACCACTCACTCCAATGGACAGATCAACCAGAAAGAAAATAAGTAAGGAGACAGAGGCACTGAACAACATATTAGAACAGATGGACTTAACGGACATCTACAGAACACTCCATCCAAAAGCAACAGGATACATATTCTTCCAAGTGCACATGGAACATTTTCAAGAACACATCATATACTAGGCCACAAAAAGAGCCTCAGTAAATTTAAAAAGATTGAAATTGTACAAACCAGCTTCTCAGATCACAGAGGTATGAAACTAGAGAAATTACACAAAGAAAACAAAAAAGCCCACAAACACATGGAGGCTAAACAACAATGCTCTTAAATAATCAATGGATCAATGACCAAATAAAAACAGAGATAAGCAATATATGGAGACAAATGACAGCAATAATTCAATACCCAAAAATCTGTGAGACGCAGAGAAGGCTGTGCTAAGAGGGAAGTATATTGCAATACAGGCCTACCTCAGGAAAGAAAAACAATCTCAAATGAATACCAACAGCATTCTTCAACGAACTAGAGCAAATAGTTCTAAAATTCATATGGATCCACAAAAGACCCCAAATAGCCAAAGCAATTCTGAGAAGGAAGAATAAAGCAGGTGGGATTATGTTCCCTGACTTCAAGCTCTACTACAAAGCCACAGTTATCAAGAGAATTTGGTACTGGCACAAGGACAGACCCAGACACCAGTGGAACAGAATAGAGAGTCCAGATATTAACCCAAGCATATATGGTCAATCAATATACGATAAAGGAGTCATGGATATAAAATGGGGAAATGACAGCCTCTTCAACAGCTAGTATTGGCAAAACTAGACAGCTACATGCAAGAGAATGAAACTCAATTATTGTCTAACCCCATACACAAAAGTAAACTCAAAATGGATCAAAGACCTGAATGTAAGTCATGAAACCATAAAACTCTTAGAAGAAAACATAGGCAATAATCTCATATATAAAGATGAGCAACTTTTTCCTGAACGCATCTTCTCGGGCAAGGGAAACAAAAGAAAAAAATGAACAAATGCAACTACATCATGCTAAAAAGCTTTTGTACAGCAAAGGACACCATCAGCAGAACAAAAAGGCATCCTACAGTATGGAAGAACATACTTGTAAATGACATATCTGACAAGGGGTTAATATCCAAAATATATAAAGAACTCACTCGTCTCAACACCCAAAAGGCAAATAACCCTATTAAAAAAATGGGTGGAGGATATGAACAGACACTTCTCCAAGGAAGAAATTCAGATGGCCAACAGGCACATGAAAAGATGCTCCACATCGCTAATTATCAGGGAAATGCAAATTAAAACCACAGTGAGATACCACCTCACACCAGTTAGGATGGCCAACATAGAAAAGACTAGGAATAACAAATGCTGATGAAGATGCGGAGAAAGGGGAATCCTCCTAGACTGCTGGTGGGAATGTAAAATAGTTCAACCATTGTGGAAAGCAGTATGGAGGTTCCTCAAAAAACTAAAAATAGAAATACCATTTGACCCAGGAATTCCACTCCTAGGAATTTACCCTAAGAATGCAGCAGCCCAGTTTGAAAAAGACATATGCACCCCTATGTTTATCGTGGCACTATTTACAATAGCCAAGAAATGGAAGCAACCTAAGTGTCCATCAGTAGATGAATGGATAAAGAAGATGTGGTACATATACACAATGAATATTATTCAGCCATAAGAAGAAAACAAATCCTACCATTTGCAACAACATGGATGGAGCTAGAGGGTATTATGCTCAGTGAAATAAGCCAGGCAGAGAAAGACAAGTATCAAATGATTTCACTCATCTGTGGAGCATAAGAACAAAGCAAAAACTGAAGGAACAAAACAGCAGCAGACTCACAGAACCCAAGAGTGGACTAACAGTTACCAAAGGGAAACGGACTGGGGAGGATGGGTGGCAAGGGAGGGAGAAGGGGAATAAGGGGCATTACAATTAGCACACATAATATAGGGGGGGACATGGGGAAGGCAGTATAGCATAGAGAAGACAAGTAGTGATTCTATAGCATGTCACTACGCTGATGGACAGTGACTGTAATGGGATATGTGGTGGGGACTTGATAATGGGGGGAATCTAGTAACCACAATGTTGCTCATGTGATTGTATATTAATGATACCAACAGAAAGAAAATTCTCTTAAAAAATATGACTATTGAATCCTAAGGAAGTATGGATAAGTGTATATTTTAATACTTATCTTCAGAAAATGATGAAATTAAAAAATTCAGTGGAAAGTTTTCTTTTCAATGTTAATGTTTTTTCTCCCTAATAGATGCTCTCATAATACAAAATTTGGTTTTTGAAAATCTTTTATGCAGTGGGAAAAAAATAGGTAATAAATGACTGGAGAAGTTTCCTGAGTGAATTATTAAGAAGCTGCAAACTTAATATATAAAGGTATGTATACATATACATACACAAATATATGCATTTATGTATAGCAATACATATGTGCACAAATATGTAATACATATTAATAAATATTTACACACACAAAACAAAACCCAGTGGAAGTTAGAAAATTTGGGTTTCCTGCAGCCGTAGTCTTTCTTGGGCAAAACTCTTATAAGCTTTTTGTGTGACACAGAGGTAAAATGAGGTGAAATCTCCAGAGAATATTAGAGCTGGTCGAATGGCTAAGTTCCATGGAGGATCAGCTCCTTGAAGCCCCAGTGTGCCTTACCCTCAATTACTTCACACTAAAACTCCGGTAGTTGACACAGAGGAACTTTCTCGCTAATCTCAAAATCCCAATCCCATCACTTGATAAAAACCAGTCAATCAGCCACTTTTGACTAAAAGACGCACCAGAAAGAACTGTCCGTAGTTGCACACCTTGGATTTTGGGAAGCCAGGAAACAGTATCATTCCGGTCAACAACTTCACATAAATAGAAATAACTGCTGGGAGGAAATTCTGGTGGCTAATCCTTAGCCTGGAGAATTTGACCCTCTACCCACCAACCTAAAAGAATTCTCAGAGCCCAGCTGAAAGAGGTTACTATAAACGTGGTACTGTTTAACTGTACCAGGAGAAAGGGCGTTCCTCCCACAAAAAGATCACCAGTTTCTACGGTCTCATTCCAGAAGTAGGTAATAAGCAGAGCCCCACAGAAGTGAGAAAAAGGCAAGGTCATGGCCAATAAGAACAGACCGTCTCCTCTAAAAAAAATTAATTACTTGGATGGTCACTGAGAGCTGATGGTTAATACCCCTTCATCACCCTGGCTCAGTTGCAGCCAATGGTGCAAGCCGTCTCAGCGAGGCAATAAGCCTCTGCAGGTGCTGCTCTTGACTTACAACATTCACTGTGTTCTGCTCCCAGGCAGCCCCCACTTCTCCTTCACCACGGAGACTTCCCACAAGAAGCTGGAGCGCTCCTGGGCTCAGACGTGTGCTTTCTTCCTCTCAGAGAAGCGAGAGATGCTAGCGTGGGAACAGAACACAGAAAAGGAGAGAGGTAAACGCATCACCAACTCACTCGTTAACTCAACAAATGAAGTCTCGGGGCCGATGCGACTAACTGATAATTCACCAAAGGCCATTTTCCAGCACCTTTCTCTTGAAAAAGGAATTCGGTATTGCTGCTCTTGCCCCGGGAGACAGAGCTCGACCCACCCGCCTCCTTTTCCACCTCTCCCTCCCCGCAGCCTGTGAAGTGGAAGCCGATTCCGGGAGACTTCCGATGCAGTCCCAGCTGAGATGCCAACTTGCGACATCATTTTCATATGTGCTTCTTGATTAGACTCTCTGCAAAAGGGCGGGTACAAGGACTATCATCCTTTGCCATTTTCAAACCTCGCTGGGTAGCTGAGGAGATCAATAAGATCATGCTTGCCAAGGACTCACTGTTCCTGAGGAGAAAGGCACTATGCAATCACAAAGTATTAATAGTGGTCAGAGCCGGGCCCAGGGCTCTCAGCCAGAATACCGCAGCCAGCTTTGGCGAAGCACCGGCCACCAACCATCCCTGGGGTACCCAATGTCCAGATGTCTGCACCGGGCTGCTGTGCTAAAACCCTTCCACTGAGGGGTCCAGGGAAGCAGAGCACCAGCAGCAGAGGTGTCTGCCATCTCAGGGAGAAAGAAAGCCAAGGCCTGGAGCAGGAGGCCAGGAGAAAGGGGAGAGACCAAGGTGGGTGTGTGAGGCATGTGTAGACACCCTGTTAGTCGGTCCACGCCACGAGGCTCCCTCCGCTGGCTGGTCTGCAGCGGTCAGCACGCTGGGCGGTCAGGGGCTGTGTGATTTTCCACTGTGCTGGCTGCCATGTCACCCACCAGGGGTGACCCTCACGCACACATAGATGTGGCGCACCGAGGCCTTGTACGGAAGGACTGGATAATTTCTGTTTGTTTGTTGCTTTTAAAGGAAAGACCTCTTCATATCCTGTCGTCATTACCTTCCATATCGGGAGTTTTAAATTTTTTCCCTCCTTTAATACAGGGAAGGAACAGTTTTACCTGGGCCAATACTATCAAGTTATTTGGATTTGTGTATTCCTGAGGTGTAGGAACTTACGTGAGAGCCTTGGGGGACAATAAGAAACACAGAATTTAAGGGCTAAGCCAGAATCCTGTTTGCTTCCCAAATACATCATCCATGAGTACATCATCCATGAGTACCAGCCATGTTTTCCCTTCAAAGTCATAAGCACATACTGAACAAAGGTGGGGGGTCTGGATTGGGGTCTCAGTATTGACACTGTGGGTATAATAGTATTTTTGAGGAGAAAATGTAGCCACTTACCTCAAAAAAAGACAAGAATAAAAAATATCAAATCTTAGGTATGGAATCAATAAAAACTGACAAATAAACATCAAAATAACTAAAAAATGGACAGAAAAAATTAAGACAGAAGGGAGAAAGGAGGTGTCTGCTACTAATATAATTAAATTATAATTTTATAGTAAATGCAGTTTCCAAAGTGTCTTTCTGTTTTTATTTTAAAATTGAGGTAGAGTTACCATACATTATATTAGTTTCTGGTATGCAAAGTGGATTCTTATTAATTCCTTCATTGGATAAAGTTTCACTTGGTGCTGACTCTACCCACCAGGTTCTACATTCACACTGGGGAACAAAATAGACCTCCTTTAAGAGCCATCGCCTCAAGATGGACAGACGTTAAAGGATCAGAGTATACCATTTTTAGCTTATGTATGAAATTTGGAAATTAGATAGGCATTATTAAGGAAAAATAATCATTGTGATCTGCAATCATAATTGGGGTACTTCATTTAGAAGAGGGGCTTTGGGTGGCTTTTCTTACAAAAGTAACATTTAAACAGGGAAGTAAAGGATGAGCAGAAGCTAGCCAGGCATGGGATTTCCAGGTACGTGATTTGATTAGACATGTACAACTAATTTTTGTTATTCCATCTTTTTTTTTTTCCGGTCGTTTCAACTGGGTGTCAAGAAATGAGCAGCAGAACCATTCTCAATATGCTGAAATAAGAGGTGATTCTTCTTTCTGGCTGCTTGGCCATCAGAGCCACAAGCGCTAGACATTTCTGCTAGAGGAACACCATTCAATCCAGGTCTTGCGCTTGATGTGACAGCAAAGGACGACTCTGGCTTCCTAATGCATCTCAAGCCACCCACCAGCAGAGTGAGATAAAAGGAAGCTCTCTACTAACAGCTGCATGCCACAGCTGGAGGTCAGGACACCCTCCCCAAAGAGGGCTAAAAACAGATCGCATTACATGTAAACTTCTGGAAAAAATCTTAGTACCTGGTATTAGGTTCCAAATTTGCTGGCTTCCTCTCGACTATTAGGATGTTTTTATTATTTCTATCTTGGACTGAAACGGCATTCATGCCCACCGTCAAGAATGTCCTGAGAGCCTTCTCTTTTGTTTCTTGATTTGGTTACTTGCCTATTTATCCAGGTAAGTGGCATGATGTAAAGAAATAAAAAGCAATGGAAATGCTGTGTTCATCGGAAGTGTCTTCTTGTTCCCTATCACCCCAGATGTGGTACAACATAATTCTTCCACTAAGGAAAACCAGTCCCATGCTTTCTTCATCTTACAAAGTGAGGGCACCTGTGACAGCCTCATTCATGTTCTCCCCGTGAATGGCGTGAGTCTGAAGGTCTGTTTGAAGCAAATAAGCCAGACTTTTCCTTGAGTCTCTTTCCATTTTAGACTACCAGGATAAAATGTAATTTCTCCCACAAGTTGCTCATATAACCAAAAATATTAGTAATACTCTAAATTCAAAATCTCAAAATACCAAGACTTGCTTTGACTTAGTAGTTCTGACAAACTTTGGCAAACTCAGAAAGAAAGGAAAGAGCAGGAGGAGGGATTGTGAAGCCAAGTTGTCTAACACTCTGCCATCAGGGCAGGGAAATTATGCCAGGCTGACAGTTGCAGCCTCTGTCCAGAGAAGAAAATGACACAATTCCAATTTCTCCTTCCCCTGATTGCCCATGACACTGACGTCTCTACCACACATTTTGACCCAAGGTCCTTTTCAGCTCAGCACTCCATTATATTGTCTTTTTATTCTCCACCGGATCTGTTTAAATCTTAAAGGCTCAAAAAGTTTATGAGCTCCTTGATGAAAGAAACCTTGCCCTACCCTTCTTTGCAGCCTCTTCACAGCATCTAGGAGAAGAGCCTGAATTTGAATTAAATGATCCATGTCCAAACTCTGTTGTACAGCTTAACCCTCACTCCAGAGGCATCACTGCTCTGTAGCTGCAATTCATGCCCTTCTCACCTTCCTCTATCTTCCATGGACTTGCAGTGCCTGTGGATGCCTAGCCTTCAAGGAAAAGCCCCCCGAGGAAAGAGCGAACAATGAAGGTATAGCTTAGCCTTCTCTCGTCTGTTCTTCCAATCCATCACATTTTTAGTCATTAGTCGCTTTTGAATAATTGCCACCTCCTTCAAGATTTATACCCCCACCCTTGACCCCCGACCACGAGTCTGTATCCTTGATTCTCATAGTTTTTTCAAAGGCTAAGGCTATTAAGGAAACCCTCATGGTATGTGGAGGGGAAGAGGATGCTCTGAGGCAGTGGCTTTCAGACTTGAACCCTTATCAGAAGCACATGGAGGTCTTGTTAAACCACAGATGGCCAGGCCCCACTTCCAGAATTTCTGATTTTGTAGATCTGGGGGCGGTCAGAGAACTTGCATTTCTACCAAGTTCCCAGGTGATGCTGACACTCCTGGTCCATGGACGACTTTGAGAACCACAGCTCAAAGGTTAAGTCTTTCTGTCAATTACACAGACAGACAGAGGCTAAGGAACTTTTGAGTATATTTAATCATTATAAGACGCCTACATTGGAAGGAATGATAAATACTCTTCCTAAGAGGCGACAAATGGCAAAAAAAAAAAAAAAAAAAAAACTGAAAGCACACACACACTTTACAATCTGGGAAAACTTTTTGTGCCTTTTAGTATTGGGCTTTTAGTCAGCTCTCCCCCTACTGGTTCCAGAGTCTGTTAGCATCAATGCTATCCTTCATCTCTCCATCAGTCTTTTTCCTTTCTACATACTGCTCAGCCCATAAACATTTCAGTGATTGCTATCCCTAAAAAACCTTCCCCATCCCTTGGTACATATGTCCCCAAATGGTGTCACCTTTGTACCTTTCACCAGCAAACATGATGGAGCACAGTGTAAATTCAATGCCAGCAGGTCACCAGGTAAAATGCTTAGAGTTTGGTTTCCCCCATTTTCTTTTAAAGTAAACTTCCTTATCTTTCAAAGGTCAGGAAGGGCTTTCTGCCTTCTAAATACAGTGGCCTTTTCCTAACTGACTTCTCTTATAATATTTGATACAGTTCACCAGGAGTTCCTTCAATTTTCTATTTCTTTTATTTAGGGGGCTAGCATTTTTGCCTGTACAGCATTTTTCTGGAATGACCTCTCCCCCAATCTCTGTTATTTGGACCTCACGTACCGGGTCCAGAGATGGGCACATGACATTCACCTGGAGCGTCAAATGCACATCTCACTTGCCATGATGCCTGGTTTTAGGGATGGGCACATAACCAAAGCCAGGCCAGTCAAAGGCCTCAGCCTCTCTTAGACTGGCTGCAACTAAGAGGAATGAGGTGCCCCCTCCCAGCGAGCCCAGCAAAGCATGGTCTACCAGGAGCTATTTTTACCACCTTGTGAGGAGAGTCCACTTGAGAATGAAACTCTGCAGCACGGAGCAAAGCTGAAAGATAGAAAGCGTGAGTTCTGACAACAGTGAGGTCCCCTGGATCCAGCCATGCCAAAAGTTAGATCTAACCCTGGAGTGTTTAGCTATCTTGTGAGAGACAAAATTCTGAAGCGCCTCCCTCTCCCTGGATTGCTCTGTGCCCCAGTGCACGCAAACTTCCCCTAGTGAGTCAGTCCGACATTAATCCTGGTGCAGCTGCTGTGAAGGGACTTTGCAGAACTAAAATTAAGGTCCCAGATTAACTGACCCTAAAACAGAGTATCCTTGGGGGGCCTGACCTAATCAGGTGAGCCCCTCAAAGGGCCAGGCTCTTCCAGGAATGAGCTTCAAGGCATGAAAGGATATACTGGGGCTAATGCCACATGGCAAGGAGCTAGAGATGGACCCAGAAGTGGCACCTGGGCCACAGTCAGGAACAGAACAGGGGTCTCAGTCCTACAACCACAAGGAAGTGCATTCTGCCCCCAACCATGTGAGCCTGTGAGAGGACCACGAGGCCCCGATGACAATGCCCTGTGGCTAACACCCTGCTTTTGGCCTTACGAAACCCTCAGTGGTGAATACAGCTGAGCAGGGGCTACACTTCTGACCTGCACCAACTGTGACATAACGTGGGTATGGTGGTAGCCCCTAAGTTTATGGTAATTTATCATGCAGCAATAGAAAACTAATACATATGCCATACAATGAAGTCCATTTTTTTGCTTAAACCACTTTGAATTTTGTCTCTTGCAAGCGAAATATCCTAGTGCTTCTGATTTCTCTAAGACAGTACTATTCTGGTGTTCCTCGCATCACTTTGACCTTTGCTCCTCTTTCTCGGCTTCTGTCCTTCCTGTTATCCCTTCTAACCCTAGAGTATGTATGCTCAGCTCTCTCCTTCTATAATAATTTCCTTTTATTGAATATAGTTCTTAAATCTGTATCCTGGGCCCTGGCATCACCTCCAACAAGCTGCTGGATATATGTGGTATAAATAAATGGTGTCTATTTCAAAACCTACCACTGTTCTTCTTCAAACCAGAGGTCGTCTTTTATTTCTTATTCATGCCAATGGCATCATTGTCTCGTCCTTCTCCCACAGCGCATCAGTTGTCATGGCCAGTCAAGCCTGCACTCTATTCCCACACTGCCACACTACTTCAGACTCTGGTCCTCTCACAGCAGCCAGCTCAATGGTCTTCTTGCCTCCAGTATTCTCCCTCCAAACCATGTGAGTCATCCCATTTGGATCAAACTTCCTAAAGTAGATTACATAATGCAACCTCTCTGTGTCATGCCCCCTCATTGGTTCCTATAGTTTGCTGAAATTTTTCTAAAATCCGATGCGCTTCACTGTCTGACCTCAGCACGCTTTCCAGTTTCATTCCCTACTTCTCCCTCATGCACGGGGTGCCAGAAAAACTGGGCTTCCCTCTTCATCTCCAAGAGCTCATCACGTCTCTACTCCACATGTCAAAATTCAAGCCATCCGTCCGAGACCCACTCAGATCCTAGTTTCCCACCACTCTTTCCTTCATCCCCCTCTGCTACCATTTTCTCAGCCAGCAGTAGTAACAGTAGTTGCCCTCACCCGCGGTTTCACTTTCCGTGATTCCGGTCACTCACGGTCAGCCGTGTCTGGAAGCGGAGGGCCCTTCTTCTGACCTATCCTCACAAGGTCGGTAATAGCCTAACACTACGTCACAGTGCCTACGCCACTCACCTCACTTCCTCTCATCTCAGGGCATCTGAGCATCTCACATCATTGCAAGAAGAAGTCCAGTACAATAAGGCATTTTCAGAGAGAGACCACATTCACATAACTCTTACTACAAGTAGACTGTTGTAATTGCTCTGTTTTGGTATTGTTGTTAAGCTCTCACTGTGCCTAATTTATAAGTTAAACTTTACCATAAGTATGTGTGTATAAGAGAAAACAGTATATATGAGGGGGAATTCAGTACTCTCTGTGGTTTCAGGCATCCACTGGGGGTTTTGTGGGACTGTATCCCCCGCAGGTACGGGGGGCTACGATATTTTGATTTTAGATGTGAATTCCTTTAGTTTTTATTCTTTACCCTGGGTGTACTAATCATTGTATTCCGTATCCAAAAACACGCTCCATTTCCCTAGGCAGATGGTAGTAAACTCTGTGAAGACACGGTTGTGTCTGTCTTCTTTTTGTTAGCCTCTGAGTGTTTTTGCAAAGGGTCTAACTCCTTGATAAATACTTGTTGACTGACTGACTGAGAATGTGGTGTTTTGCTTTGACTCTGAGATGCCCTCAAGCCCCCTTACTGTGTGGTTATCAAACCAGGAGCACACCCTTTCCAGTGACTGGCAGACAAATCATTACACAAGCCAGTATGGAAAGTGCTCAGTCCATCAGTGAGATGTTCTGCAAGACCTCTTTTTCCAAGTCAGGACTAAAACGGACTCTTTTCGTTTCTGAGGAAGAAAGAGAAGCAACCAGGGCTGCTGGCAACGGCAGAGCTCAGAAATGCTTCCTCTGGACGAGCATGCTCAGTCGGAGGGTCCGGGCCGTATCTCCACCCTGCTCACAAAGGAGCATAAACATCAGGCACGGAGGGCCACAATCTCCCTGTCCCCCAGGAGAGGCAACGTTAGCACAGAACTTTCCGGAGAATACAGGGGTCCAGCTGGATTTCAAGAGGAGCTGGAGGGAGGTGAAGGGTGGGCAGAAGCCCAAACTTAAGGTATTCTGAAGAATATGATTCATTCATCACCTCATGTGATTCCAATTCTCCCAACATTTGGTGATTTGTGTCATTTATCCATTATAAAATCTTTCGCCAAACTGGCCATCCTTGTATATCTAGCATGAACTTGGGACATTTTCTGCTTAGATTTCTTGGTTTGTGTTTAGTAATAACTAAAATTAGCTATGTGTCTAAAGAACACATAATCAGAGAGAGAACTATGTTGAAAAAAACATAATCAAACTTAAAAAAAATTAAAATTCATGTTGATCCATGCCACTGTTTCCTGTTATTAGCACAGCTTACCACATGAAGGTAGGATGTTATCCACACATATAGAGACTCAGCAGCAGTCTCTGTTTCCAGCAGGTTACATCTCCTCACCAGTATGAAACAAAGTTTGCTAAGAGGTATAAGTATGCACCCAGAGAAAAGTATGTCTCCATATCAAGAATAAAATGAAAATATGTATGAGAAATATCTAATCTGCGTTGAACAGCCATAGAATGACGTCTCCAGGAAATTCTGATTTTAAAGACAGAGGTGAAATGTACTCCTTATTGGCAATCTGTTTCTGGTCTTACTGAACACGCTGCTCCTGCGGGGTTGCTGAAGCCCAGGAGAAGGCACTGTGGACCAGGAGACAAAGCGATCTTGATCAAGAAGCCTGGAGACCACACACTGTGGCCACACCTCCCCCAGGTTACCATGCCCTTCCAGGCTGCCGTTGAGCGATCACACACCTTCTCCTTGGAGAAGAGTTTTATTTATGCTTCTCAAGAAGCGTGGGTTTGGCACAAGAACATATACATAAACCAATGGAACAGAACAGAGCCCAGAAATAAACCCAGGCTTATGGGGTCAATTAATATATGACAAAGGAGGCAAGAACATACAATGGAGAAAAGACAGTCCTTCAATAAATGGTGCTGGGAAAACCAGACAGTTACATGCAGGAGAATGAAACTGGATCACTCATTTATCCTATACACAAAAATAAACTCAGAAATGGATGAAAAACCTAAATATAAGACACGAAACCATAAAACTCATAGAAGAAAACATAGGTAGTAAACTCTTGGACATTAGCATTAGTAATATTTTTCTGGATTTGTCTCCCCAGGCAAGGGAAACAAAAGCAAAAATAAATAAGTGGGATTATATCAAACTAAAAAGCTTCTGTACAGCAAAGGAAAGCATCAACAAAATGAAAAGGCAACCTACTGTATGGTAGAATCTATTTGCCAATGATATACTCAATAATATCCAAAATATATAAAAAATTCATACAACTCAACTCCAAGAAAACCAAGTAATCCCATTAAAAAATGGGCAGAGGACCTGAACAGCCATTTTTCCAAAGAAGACACATGACCAACAGGCACATGAAAAGATGCTCCACATCACTGATCATCAGGGAAATGCAGATCAAAACCACAGTGAGATACCATCTCACACCAGTCAGAACGGCCAACATCAACAAGACAAGAAATAACAAGTGTTGGTGACGATGCGGAGAAAAGGGAGCCCTCCTACACTGCTGGTGCAGTTGTAAATCGGTGCAGCCACTGTGGCAGTTCCTCAAAAAACTAAAAACAGAAATACCATAGGACCCAGGATTTCCACTTCTGGAAATTTACCTGAAGAAAACGAAATCACTCATCTGAAAATATATATGCACTCCTAAATTTGTTATAGTATTATTTCTAATAGCCCAAATCTTTATACAACCTAACTGGATACATCAATGGTAAACAATGCATGGTACACAGATACAATGTATATTACTCAGCCATAAAAAAGAATGAAATCCTGCCATTTGGGATAACAGAGATGGGCCTAGAGGGCATTATGCTAGGTGAAATAAACCAGGCAGAGAAAGGACAAGTACCAAATGATTTCACTTATTTGTGGCTTCAAACAGACAAAACAAACAAACAAAACTGAAATAGACTCATTGAACACAAAGAACAGACTTGGTGGTTGTGCGACAGGGGTGGGGATGGGATGGGGGGAAATGGGTGAAATGGGTGAAGGGGAAGAAAACTAGAGAGAATGTTCAATATCTTCATCTGGATGATGGTTACTGTAAGTATATACACATGTCAAAATTCATCAAACTGTATGCTAATATTTGGGTACTTTATTGTATGTACCTCAATATGTAAAAAAAAGTCTAAGTGGTCATCAGCCTAAAAATAAATGCAGTGTTTAGTTTGGGTGTTGCAGAAGTGCTTGGTAAAAATGGAGATGTTGGGGACAGACTGTGCTTCATGCATGATTCTTTGTAAAGCAATTATAAATCATGAGCGGTTATGGTCCATGAGCAGCTAGTGAGCGGTGCCCTGACTTTACATTTCTTTCCATTTTTGTTCTTAACGCCTTCCTTTTTGTAACAAAACTAGAAAAAGTCCTAAGAAAGAAATTTAAATATTTTCTTCTCATTCTCTCTTGCTATAATATTAGGAATTATATGACAGCATCCTCAACTATTTTATTTGGTCTGACAAAACACCAAATGGGGAGTCCAAGTAAAATGACAAGGTAGAATCCACATACACCCCTACCCCTGTCCTCTTGAAGAGATACAAATAAAAGAATTCACCGAAAATATTACAAATCTTGGACGCATCCTCTCAAAGCCACAACTGCCTGCTCATTGAGTGAAATAGTACTACGTAAAAGCATGGCTACTACCGGGACTTCAGATCATGCTTTAAAAGTTATATTACTGTTATGTGATTAAAGGCTATTCAAAGGTGTTTTTAAAAAACGGAATTATTTCCTGAAATTCAAAATCAGCAACAGTTTCAACTACGTAACTTGGGCATACTGTTTGGACCAAGAGGACCTTCCCTTAATTATGTGAAATTAATCTCATTTATCTTCTTCTTGTCCATCTGTTTTATTAAATTAAAACCAACAAATGTAATGACTATTTCAACCTTTTAACCTCATTTTTCCTACCATTTCCTGTAGCTGCCTCCTTGTTTAAATGTTACGTCTTCCTGATGCAATCAGAACAAAAGTGCTGTGATACAAAGGTGCTATGGAAAACTTCTCTCCTTTTGGAGGAGGCTTAAGACAGCTATTCTAGCTTAAAACTGAGATTTCTAATGGTCTCAGCTGTGAATGCCAAGTAATAGAAATGCCCGCTGGCATTAGGTCTAGGGATTGTCTGTTGAAACACGGAAGGCAGGTACTTTGATGTGGTTACTCGGTGCTGGGGAAGAACCAAGAAACACAATTATTCCTTTTCAACGAATGTGGAGTTGAAGATTTGATACCGTATTTGGAGCAAAAATCCTTAGTGCCAAGGGTGAGGGGAGTCGAGGGAGAGGTGGGGAGGGGTGCTGAGGGCAAGCACAGGCACACAGGCCTGCCTACCTGGGCCACTTACAAGAAAAGACTGTAGGAGGAAACGCCTTCTGGTCCACTTGCTCACTAAAGGGGAATATCAACTACCATTTTCTATCAAAGTCCTCAGCAAGATACACCCACAGTTTGCCCTTCAGAGTCCAGAAACCCACTTAAAATACCTGGTGATCCTGTTTCATTAAAAATCCAGAGGCATTTCCTAACATCATGAGCATCCTAAACATTTCCTACATCTCTTTAAAAATAAATATGTACGACAGATAGCAACATGTGTGTGTCGCAGGACTCTAGAACCCACTTTCTCAGGGAACACCGCCCTGCCCCATTTCTATTAGAGGAAAGAATAGCAGATTTCCTCCCCCAACACACTTCATCTTCCAGGCTTAAGGGTTTATCCTCACATCCTGGCTCAGGGGATTTCACACTTAGAACTCCTAGCATATCAAAAGAGGAGAAAAATCTCTCCCACTTTAATTGTTTTGTCGAATAAGCTCTCAAAAGTTCATTTTTGTTACCTTTTCCAGGCAAAATAAGAGGGCTTTTACAAAAATTCTATTGCTAAAACAATGGAATTCTCCCGGGAATGACTTCGTTATGGAAATGAAGTGACAGCTCCTTTTATCTAGCCAGGCAGAAAGTCTGCATTTATAAAAGGCATTCAGAGCGCTCAAGTGCTGTGTGTGGGAGGACATAAAATGCTATTTTTAATTCAGATTGCAGCATTCCTCCCATAGAGGTCTTTCAGTATAATCATAATCATAATAATACTGATCTAAAAAGAAGAGGAAAAAAAAAAAAGATTCCCATTTCTGCTGACCCCAGCAGAAAAAGAGAGGAAAAAAAGAAAAGAAAGAAAATTAAGAGAATGATGAATACAGCCTCCTTCCACTTTTAGACCACTCAGTAAGTGCAGAGATCAATCTCCAAAGCCCTCAGAGCTGACGATCTATTATCCAGAATTAAAAGCACTTAAGCTTTGCGAGTAACAGCCTTACATCTTCTCCCACAAATTTACATTTTTGTACGTGTGTGTGACTTTTCGCTCTGAGTTTGCAGGAGTCACCTGTGCCTGCTGGGAAGCGCTACCCACGTTCTGTTGTCTGTTCCAAGAGTGAACATTCCTTGGTGATGCTTGATGGCTGGGTCCAGCTGGGTGGCAGGGCCACACTGAGGACTCAGTTTCTAATTTCACAAATGGGACGGCCCTTTGGCTATACAAGAGAGACCTGAGCTTCTGTTTGGGCCAGTGCAGTGACTTCTGGGTCAGATGTGGAACCTGCAGGTGGAGACGTTTCCTGTCTGCCATGTTCCCAATGTTCCCACTGGCCCTGCCAGAGGGATGAATGGAAGGGCTGGTGAGGATGACTCCCTGAAGAAGTATAACACTGGAGGGGAAACAGCTAGGATGGGGGTGGAATCACAAAGGAACTGAAGGCCCAAGCCCCTCCCATATTTGCTGAGTGACTGGATGAAGACCAGAATTAGACATGCACAGAATTAGAGAACAGAGGGGTTCAGAGAGATATTTTTTGAGGTGAAGTTCACATAACATAAAATTCACCACTTTAATCATTTTAAAGTGTACAACTCAGTGGTTTTTATTTCATTCACACTGTTGTGCAACCATCAGCATTATCTCATTCTAAAAGATTTTCATGATTCCAGAAAGAAACCCCACACTTACCCTCCGTTCCCTTCCCCTCCCAGCCCCTTGGCAACAACTAATCTCATGCTGTTCCATGGATTTGCCTATTCTGGACGTCGCATATAAATGGAATCATACAACACACAGCCTTTTGTGTCTGGCTTCTCTCACTTAGCGTGTTTTCAGGATTTATCCATGTTGAAGCATGTGTACTTTATTCCTTTTTTAGCTGAATAATACTCCATGGTATGTATATATCACATTCTGTTTATCCATTCTTCAGCTGAGGGACATTTGGATTGCTTTCACTTTGGGGCTATTATGAAGAATGCTGCTATGAACATTCTTGAACATACTTTTATTTGAATGCCTGTTTTCTGTTCTCTTGGGTGTATACCTGTCATATGGTAATTCTATGTTTAACTTATTGAGGAACTGTCAAACTGTTTTCCACAGTGGCTATAACATTTTCCAGCAATGCATGAAAGTCCCCATTTCTCCACATCCTTGCCATCACTTGTCATTTTCCTTTTTTTGTTGTTGTTGTTATGGCCATCACAATGGGTAGAAGTGGAATCTCACTGTGGGTTTGATTTCAGCATCTCACTGATGATGTTAAGCATCTTTTCAATGTGTTTATAGGCTATTTGTATATCTTCTTTGGAGAACTGTCTATTCGAGTCCTTTGTTCATTTTAAAATTGGGTTGTTTGTCTTTTTGTGGTTCAGTTCTAAGAGTTCTTTATATATTTCTGAAACCAGACTCTTACCTGTGGGTTGTCTTTTGACTTTCTTGATAGGATCTTTTGATTCACATGAGTTTTTTTTTTATCTTGAGGAAGTCCAATTTATCTACTTTTTCTTTTGTTGTTTGTGCTTTCAGTATTACATCTAAGAATCCCTTGCCAAATCCAAGATCATTAAGATCTACTCCTATGTTTTCTTCTAAGAGTTTTATAGTTTAGCTCTTACATTTAAGTTGTTGATCCATTTCAGTTAATTTCTGTAGATGGTGTGAAGGGTTCAACTTTATTCTTTTGCATGTGTCTCATGGGTTTTTTCCAGGTATCCCATTTGTTGAAAACAGAGATTTTGAGTATGCAGTGATTTTAGTCTGTTCCCTTAAAAAACAATTTCTTACAAAATATAAATCTATTTATCATTTTGCAAATTAACTTTAGTTAGTTAACTGACTTTTGGTGACAGTGAGTACAAGTAAACAAATTTTTTTTCTCATCCCATATTTTGAAGATGTCACAAGTTTTCAAGAATCATGACCTACCAGGGCCATAATCTTGAGCTGTCAGGGAGGCTAACAAGTTCTTGAACGGTGCTTTTGCAACGAGTAGATTGAAACTGCAAGGTTGTCCATTATTTCGGTTCCCCCCGTTTCCAGGTCTGGTCCCCTCTAGTGACCTGCTCCTGTCCTCAGATGTCTAGAGACCTCTGTTTTCTTTCTCATCCTAATGCCCACCTGTTAATATCGGGTCTTTGAAGAGAATGTGATAATCTAATACATACAATACTTATAATAACAAGTCAGACATAATAGACTTTTAGCATGATGCCTAAACCTCTGTTTTATTTAAGCAAACAGAGGAAAGCACAGGTTGTAGAATTCCAGGTATCATCCATTCAACCACTGGAAGAATCGGAGACTTCCAATCCTCAAAAAGCATCATTTCTCAAGCTTGGTTGCATATTGTGACCACGTGGGGAGTTTTAAAAATATTGATTGTTGGAATCCACCTACAGAGATCTCCACTTAATTGGTTTGGGATGCAGCAGGTGATGGGATTTTCATGTGCAGCCAAGGTGGAGTGTCAGAGCCTCAAAGCCAGTCATCAGACATTGCTAACCCCATTCTTAAGGCCAGCTCTCCTTGCCACTTCACACCACTGGCAGGAAGTTAGGGATGTACAGTCATCCATTTTTTTAAAGTTTTATCATTTCAGATTAAAACTAGCAAAAATGGAATTTTCCGTATCAGTGATCAGTTAATCTTCCCCAAAACCCTGTGAAAGGAGGTTAATCATTCCCACTGACCAATGAAGAAACAAACTGAGAGATTAAGCAACAGCCCCAGATCACAACAGTTGGAAGAGGCACAGAATGGATTTTAATGCAATTCTTTCAATCCTGAAGTCTATATCATTTATGCTCTCTCTCTAGGTAGTTTAAAAAACACCAACCATCACGAGTACGGTCAGGTAATTTGGGGCTGAGTCTCACAAAAGGAATGGCAAATCACACCTTCCATCCAGCATCCATCTTGCAGGATGGCTCTGGGGATGTATACTCACTGAAGAGAATGGTGTGTATGTACATGGGGATGTGACTGTGTATGTGTGTGTGTGTGTGTGTGTGTGTGTGTGTGTATGGGGGAGAGAGAGAGAGAGAGAGAGAGAGGGAATATCCATACAAGGTAAGCAGGCCCAGGGGTGTATCTGAATTCAGGAAGATGTGACCTGACTCCGTAAATGGAGGGGGCAGGGTTTTCAGAGGTGGTGGATGGTGAGGTAATTCTTTCCAGTATGTGATAAGCCTGGCAACAGGCCGTGGAATACTTTTATTGTGGTGCAAAAATAATAAACACTGAGGAAACTAACACTTCATTCATTTGTGAATTTAATCTGATGCCCATATATGATTACAAGGCTCAACCAGTTGAAACAGCAAGATCAAACGATATCAGGCAACAATCTCTAGTACTTGAATATTCAAATCCATGTAGTACGGAAGGCATAATTTCCACATACCATCATCTGGCCTGCTGAAGCCCAGGGCACAGGAACACATGCACACAACGGGAGAATGATGTTAGAAGTGATCCATACTGGTAGCGGTGGTAGGACCTGGGAAGTGAGTTTCAAGTCACTTTTTCCTCCTCTCGTAACTGGTACACTCAAATAAATGTGTAGGTCTGAGCATGTCTGCAGGTCCACGTGTGTGTCAAGACACGAGTGGTGGGTTGCAATGTGCAATGCTGTGATTCTGTATCTGTGTCCTCCCACATAAAGAGACTGGATGAATTTCTGTACAGTAGATTTGGGAGCTGGGAAGGAGTAAGGATTTGCTGGAGGTTTTCTTAGGCCAGTATCAGAAGTTGGTTAGGTAAGAAAAGTTTTTACAGGTGGGAGTTGTATCTGCTTGTCTCCTAATTGTAGTGAGTCTGTCAACTTTCTTTCCAGTGTATCAAGACTTTCCTCTTCAAAATCATTCTCACTGTGCTCTGAATTGCTATACTTTTAAGCTAACTACATCTCAAAGTGCTCTTTAAAAACTGACATCTTCAACCACATTTCAGGCTTACAAGATATACATTTGCAAAGTCTCATTGGTTCTTATGAGAGAGCTACTTAAAAAAAAAATACACTTGACAGCCAATCTCTTGAAAATGATTTGTGCAGAAATTGGGTTCAAATTACTTTATATCAAGACGTTTAAGAGAAATGTGGTTTTCTTTGTAATAGGCTAAAAATAATGATATCCTTTATCTTCAACTGAACATGTGCATATGTTGTATAAGCTGTCGCACTTAAACAAATTGAAAACAGTAGGATGCTGGCTATAGTCCATAAAGAAACAAAACTTGCCCAGAATATCATTTTAAGCATTAAAAAATACAATTAACTCTATTTTCCACAGGAATCAATTCTACATATAGAATCAGAGATTTCAAGCAGGCTTAAGGCATCAAAGCATAAAAGTTAATGTCTCCATAACACACAGGAAACAAGAAGTAATTATTGTACTCCAACTTTACATAAGGAAAAGAGATACGGGGAAAGTTACATTTGTATAAATTCCTTTTGAGTTGCTGGGCACCGTGCTACTTAGGTTCCCCCTTATGGCAACAGCATGCAAATCACATCTTTAACTACCACTGAACATTTCATTGAATATTTATCATGGCCGAGTGCTGTTAGGTGAGGTACACAGATAAAACATGTTCTTCTCAATGAATGCAGACTATTGATTTTAAAACACAACACTAATTGTGACCGACTCCAATAATTTTTGGCTGGGTCCTCATCACCGACAACAATGATTTTCAAATGCGTTCTTTTTTTTTTTTAAGCCAGAACCCTGCCCTGAAATGAAACATAATACAAAAAAACAGAAGATCAAGGCTATTCATGGGTCCCCACTGGCTCTTCCACCCCTCTGTCCATCAGCACCGAGGGCTTCTGAAGGTAGCTTCATGAGGGCGTGGGGGGCCACTGGGGAATGTGGTCTGACCTCCACGGGTCTGAGGAGTCTGAGCTCCTAAAGAGGCGCATGGGGCCCTCCACGGTTTGCTCCTCACGAGCTCACCATGCCACTGGCCACGATGCAACATCAGCTCATCTGCTGTGGCGCACTGACTGCTTGCTGCGCGCACTAGGCGCCATGTTATTTGCTCCCTGTGCTTTGTCCACGCTGTGTATCCTCGCCTCTGTGACAAGGGCCAGCATACCCCACAACTCTACGTGACTGGATACTGTCTCAACTACATTTAAATATGTTCACTTGTGCCCCACCCAAGTGGGTGGTAATGACTATTCATGTGGCCTGCACCTAAACTAACTTGTGAGGAACTCAAAGATACAAAATAACTATATTTATGGTTGTACCCCAGCTTTTACTACAGTCTTGGCACATAATTGGGGTTTATTAAATGTTGACTGAATGAAGGAAGATGGAGGGATGGATGACATGGCCACATGCATTTTCATCAAACCAGTGGAAAACATTTATGTAAATGTGCATGTACATATATATGTACACATATACCTTTTTAAAATTGTGGTAAAAGATGCATAACATAAAATGTACCATCTTAGCCTTTTTAAATTGTACAGCTCAGTGGTATTAAGTGCATTCACACTACTGTGTTGCCATCATCCACCCATCTCTGGAACTCTTCATTTTGCAAAACTGAAATTCTTTACATATGGACATTAAAAAAAATTGTTAATAATGTAGTTTAATGATCTAGGGTGTGGAATACCCAGCTTTTTCACTTCCCCTTTACTCCCACCTGCTGTGTATCTCATGCTTTTTTATCCACACTTAGGACATTCTTAGTGAGAAATGTGGTAAATGTGGTTAAGACGTGGTCAATGAAACTCCTAGTTACTGGTTTAGCTACTAGCTGTCAGCTTAGGTTGCCCAAAATGAGTTTTCTGGATTGTTTTGCTAAACCCTCACCAACTCCTAGTCACAGACGTGAATTATTAGAAGTCAGGTTTCACCCCTGGGACTGTTTGGGCTTCACAGAAAGATGCCTTTATGGAGCAGACATATGTGTGTGAAAGAGCCTCTGTGTGTACACACGCATAGCTTACATGAGATAGCCACGTGATTTTATTTTTCATATTTTAACATTTCTGAACTTAGGACTTTTGTTTCATATATGATGACATTAAAAAGTGGTAGCACTTCTTTTTTTCCCCCCTAGAAAACCATCATTAAATTTATGGTTCATCTTATAATCAGAGAAATTAGAGAAAGCTGCTTCCTATTCGGACAGAAAGATTTTTAGTTTAAAACGTTTGCATATCATGATCTCCTTTTCAATCTTACACTCAGAAGAATATAAAGCAAAGAAGTAAAAGGACTTGGAAAAGGAGTAAAAGGGCATGGAAGGAGGCTGGCAGTGGGCAGCACGTGACCCAGGTGCCAGGTGGGGCCCCAACACCACCTGGACGCCATGAAAGTCTCTACTGCTACGGCCTCAGCTTCCCCACGTACATATTACACGGGGGAAGTTAAAATTACAACGGGGTTAAGCCATTTCTGCCTCCCTCCTACACCGACACTCGAGGGCTCTCTAGCCTTGAGAGAGAGCTTCTGGCCCAAGAGCCTTCATGGGTTACAGAGCTGAGGCACCAGCTAGTCCGCCTTGCATGGCTGGTTCAGGTGCCAGATAATAGGAAGAGCCCACCTCCTCTTGTGTTCGGCCCTCCTACTCCTACTTTTGGTAGCCGTAGTTCTATTTTCCAACTTGGACAGTTACAACTATTCTCTACTTCACGGCGGCTAGCTGTAGGTTCTCTCCAGGAAACCCAGGCCACTGAGGGAGGGGACGAAGCTCGGCGAGGCACAATCTAACTTCTCCCTCTCAGCTTTGCCCAGGCCGATGCCATGCACACAGGTGGGGCCGCTCAGTCCTTGCTGAGAGAAACAACATATCAGTAGCCCAAACGGCAACCTTCTTGCCTAGTGAGTATACACCAATCGAGTTTAACCAGCCTGCCCCACTCCTCTAGACTTTCTTTCACCAAGAAATATGTAAACATCATGAAAAAGGTCCTTATGAGGTGTGCCTAGGATGGTGGAATTGATATTACCTGAGAGCAGCCCATCACTAGGCCGGGCTGGACATCCCCACCCTTACAAAGCTCATAAGGGAAACACACGTTGGCTTCATACGAGAGGGTGAGTGCCCTGGCAGCTTACCAAAGCGGAACATTAAATACGGTGGTGAGATCTTGAAATTTCCCCTGCCAAAGGGAGGGCAGCGGGATTTAAGGGGAACACAAGCCAGATTTGCTGAATAAGTGTCTTTGTTCCTCGACAGAACTGCAGCTGACTCTTTACAGGGTCCTTACTTTTGCTGAGACACTGGGCTCCGCGGACCCGCGTGTGCGGTGACGGGGCCCCGGCCCCAAAAGCACGCTCGGAGAGAACTCACAGCGTCGAGCAAGCCAATTAGGGCCTCAGGGATGACTGAGCGTGACTGAGAACGTAAACTACTACACTTCTGTCTTTTTAAACTATTTAAGTAGTTTTGGTGTTGCTTCACTCACCAGACTAAATGAGTTTTAAAAATCTCTGCCTGCTCCTAAAAGCCTCCACATACCCAGCACGGGAGAGCACACCACCCCATCACCTCCCCTAAGAAATACTCCTCCCCGTGATTCTGTTTCGCTTCAGCTGCAGGGCAATGCCTACGTCCCAGGCTGAGAGCATCGCGGTTCTGGCAGGGAACTCCCTGAAAATCTTGGCATCTGGGTTTACGATAAGCTGAGTTACACAGGAATGGGAGGGCACTGAAAATCTTGAGAAAAAGAGAAGTATCTCTAGGGCAACACAGAGGTTTGGCCTTTTAGGTGATGGTGCTTCCGTGTGTGCACACGTGCGGTATGCCTCACTGGGGTAGCACAGAGCAGGCGGCATCCTTTCAAGCTAATCACTTTATTAAGCACTGAATCAGATGAAGAAAGTGTTTGGAGGAAAATGGTCACATGGGGATTCTAATGATTTTTCTCTAATATGATTTTATTTAATATTTTTACAGGAGCAAAGCTGATGCTCCCTCCTTACCGTCCCCCCCTTTTCCATGTCCAGAAATTAAGATATTCTTGTGTAGGTCAGACCACAAAGCAGACATTCCGAAAAGGACGATTTCAGCTTTAATTCTTCCCACTCCGTATTTAATGATGTAGCCAAGACATTTAAATTCTCTGGAAAACAGAATCCATTTATATGCTGAATTCCAAAATATTAATGTCTTATTCAGAAGTGCTAGGAAGATTGATGAGTTAATGTTGGTGAATCACTTTGCAATTAATTCCCAGGTCAATGACGTGAAATGAACGTTATCATTATCTGTTTCGGCTAAGTCTCAACAATGAACTGGGGTCTGGTGGGCTGAATCAGGATACAAAAGTCTCCTACCTCTGAGATAAGAGGGAAACATTTTTGCAGCTCTTACTTTGACCTAATTCTCTGCTACGCTAAGAGGGTAAAGGGCACATCTACGATTACTGATAATATCATCCCGTGGCATGTAGTAAGCTGATACAGTTACAAATAAATCAAAGGATATACAGGTGTATGAACAGATGTGTGAATGGGTAGGTGACTAACTGGCTAAACAAACGGTCAGCTGGCATCCAAATACATATACTCCTCCCTGTTACATATTAAAGCTGCTTCTTTAGAATCCCATCTTCCTTACCCAAATTATCTCTGCGGAAGCAGGTCATCATGCTTTGAGTCTTAGAACAGAGTGGATTCCAATTACTGAATCAAATCTATGAGATATTTGGTTAGAAACTTTCAATATGGATTTGCCCAATTATGAGATAGTGCAAATTTTTTGGCTTAATACTCACTATTCTTCCTTTTGTTACCAAATTGATAAAATAAAGATTTTCTGTCACATTGTACTTAGATAGTCTCTGAACTTTACAAGGTGCATGAAATTAATGAGGAAGTAAACAGATGGACAGACAGTAAGGGACATCACCCAATCACAGCTTGGTGAGGTCAGAAGGAACCTTGAAAGGTTTCTTGTACCTCAGGCAAGATTGGAATTCAAACATGCCAGACAAGTATTTTTCTTAACAAACATTTATGAGAAATGGGCTCAATCACTAATATTTAAGGACTTTTACTATCTGGAATCTCTTCCTTGCCCTTGAGTCTCCAAAGCAAGTTTATAATTTATCATCTCTGCCTGATACAAAGTAAGGTATTTCCCAAATGCCCTCAGAAAAGACTGAGTTCCCTCAATTTTGGAGTCCTTATAAAGCTTATTGTGCTACTTGCTGTTCTCTTCAATATTTTATTTTAAACAACAAAGTACTCTTAATGGAAAACACATTCTCTTGAAACCACCTTGATCAATCAATGCCATTTTTGCATGCTCATAAAAATCACCTAACAGAATTTCTTTTTTTTTTAAGGAAAGAAACAAATTTAACTAGTAAATATTCTTGGGAATATGACTTTACAGTTGTAAAAAACACTGGATATCATTATAAATAAAAAAGCATTGTAAAGATTGCTTTCAAAAGGAACACTAAATGGTTAGGGTGTATAATTCATGAATACATACTCATGAGAAGAATGGAGAAAAAAAACCTCTTAATAGAATTGTTTAGTATCCATATTGTTACACTAATGGTCTCTGATATATTAGCCTCTCTGTGTCCACACTCATATTAACTGTGGGCTTGGCTACGTGATTTGTTTTGTCCAGTAAGGTGTTTTAAAATGTCATCAGTAGATACAGGAATGGGTACTTGTGGCTTGGGATAAAGTTTCTGGTGATAGCATAGCACACAGATTCAAACACAGCGTATCTCAAGTGACTTGGATGAAAGTCAAGGAGGTATGTTTTGGAAAACCGTAACAGAGGGCTCGCAACATGGTTCAAAAGACGATGAACACACTGGCATCGTAGATGAAGGTTATAAACACATTATTTCATGTAATATGAAAATAGAAAAAGGAATATTTCTAAATTAACCTATATGACTTCAAAGTAAATAGTTTAAGTATAAATCTAATTCAAATCTACACCTCCAAGTCCTTAAATGTTTACAGTCAAGTTGGCTAAAACTCATTGAAGACATGGAAAATTGCTTAAATTTGGATTTTTATGGTATACCTGCAGCCCAGTCCTCTCCCTGCTCTGTAGACCTGAAGACTCAATAGCTTACCTACATATCACTAAAAAGAGTGTCTCACCACCACACACCGCTTAGGATGGCCACTGCTGTCAAAAAACAGAGAAAACAGCAAGTGTGGGTGAGGATATGGAGAAATTAGAACCCTGTGTACTGTTAATGGGAATGTAAAATGGTGTAGCCATTGCGGAAAATAGTATGGTAGTTCCTCAAAAAATTAAGAAAAGAATCACCATCCGATCCAGCAATCACATTTCTAGGTGCACAGCCAAAAGAAATGAAGGCAGGATCTTGCAGATGTTGCTCGTCCGCCCATGTTCATGACAGCAGCCAAAAGGCAGAAGCGGCTCAAGTGTCCATCAGTGGATAAATGGATAAACAAAACGTGCCAAATACAGTGAAATCTTACTCAGTATTAAAAAAGAAGGAAGTTTTGACACATGCTACAAAATGGATGAACCTTGAGCACATTATGCTAAGTGGCATCCATCAGTGACAAAAAGACAAATACCTCCATGAGGTCCCTAGAGAAGTCAGACTCAGACCAGAAGGAGAGGGGTGGTCGCCGGGGCTGGAGTTGGGTGTCCCGGGGAGTCAGCACGTCCTGAGTGTGGGGTTTCAGTTTTGCTAGATGAAAAGGGTTCTGGGGGTGGATGCACGACATGAATGCACTTCCTACCTCTACAACTGACTGAGATGGAAAATTTTATGAGTATTGTACAACAAGAATGTCTGAAGTATACAAAAAAAGAATTCAAAAAAATGATGTCTCATGTACACCTTAGACTGACTGTTTTCAAAATTCTGTCATATGCCTCTCCCTCCCCGTCTCTGCGAATGGCACATGGCACATTCACTTCTTCAGTCGCTCAATCCCGAAGCCTGCGAGTTCCCTGGTGCTTGTTTTCCTGTTCCTCATCCACCCCAAGCACTGTTCCATTGGGCACGGCTGGCACTGAGAGAGTGTTGTATCTCCATCTCATCTACTTCTCCCTGACATGACTGCCCCCAGTCAAGGCCAAACTACTATCACTTCCTACCTGGCCGACTTCAGGTTTTCTACCCCAATTCCCTTCCCCTGTCATCCCCCAATCCACCGTGCATGTTTAGGCCCTTACGTGACTTTCTAGGCACTTAGAATGAAATCAAGCCTCCTTGACAAAGACAAGGCTCTTCGCTATCAGTGGCTTGCCAGCTCTGACTTCACCCCCTTCTCTTCTCCTAACTCACTCCAGCCTCCAGCCACGCTGGCTCAAGTTCAAGTTTTTGAATGTGCCAACCACTTCTCGCCTCGACAGTTTTGCATCTCCCATTCTCCGGACGGTACTATTTTCTCCTCTAACCTCCGGGCTGGGCCTTCTCATACTCTATTTAATGTCTTCTCCTAAGAGCCTTTCCTGCCCACCCAATCTAAAGTAGACCCCCACCCCCTAAGCCCTGACCTTGTTACTCTTTGTCAGGCATCCTTGTTCTCTTTCCTTCCTGTCTAATTATATTTATAATTTGTTTACATGTTTATCGTCTGCTTCTTGTATTATACTCTAAGCTCCATGTGGGCAAGGGTCTCAATCCCTGGCACAAACAAATTAAAAAAGAATAAAGTTGGATAGTAAAAAGTGTTAGGAAAACAGTAAAGTAGGGTGAGCAGTCTGGGGAGCTATTTTAGAGAGGACGGACAAGGAAGGCCTCCTGGAAATGACGTTTGAGTATTCATCCAGGTCATTTTCCCCGTTCAAACATGTCTGACAGCTCACCTGACTTTCCCAGTTATGGTGATTGTGCAACCATGCTTCCACCCGTTCAGGAACCTCGATGTCCTCCTGGAGGCCGTCTGACCCTTCTCTTTTCATATCCTGTCTATTTTCTGTTCTCTGTTGCTAATATGTACCACGTTATCTGTCCTACCACTTTTTGTCTGGAGAGTGACCTGTGCCTCCCTCCCCACCATGGCCTCCAGTCTGTCCTATGCACCAGACTGATCTTCCCAAATTGCAGTTTCAATCAACTCACTTTCTGGTTCCAAAAATCTCTTGTTACTGGTTCCTCTTAGCTTCCTGAATTATGTCCAGAGGTTTCATCCTAGACTCCCTGAAAGTCACAGTATAGCTTCAACTCACTTTTCCGAGTGGACCTCACAATTTGCCCACCACAGTCCATCTGGGCTGCTCCGTGTCCCCAGCCCAGAACCTGAGCTTTTTGACTCATGGGCCTTTGCTATGCCTACCCATCCCTGCTGCAAACTAACCAAAATCTCAAATAGAATCTCAAAATCATCGTCTGCACGAAAGTTTTCCTGCTCTTCACAACTAAAGTGATCACCTAAAGCATGTTTTTACTTTTATTATACATCTTACTACATTCCATCTGATGTCACAATTACGTGTAAACTTTTTCCAGTCCCTTTTGAGGACACAGACTATCTGTCTGCATCACCTACCATCTTCACCTACTGCTTTGTTACTCAAAGTGTGGTCCTTGGGCCAGGAGCCTCGCATCATTTGGGGGCTTCCTAGAAATGCAGAACCTTGGGCCACACCTCAGACCTGCAGAGTCAGACCTGCATTTTAATGAGATCCCAATGCCCTTGGTCAAGCTCATTGTAGTCACTGACTGGATGAACTGACCAGGAAAACAAAGTATCAAAAACGAAACATGACTTTACAAAATTCACTGGAAGATAACGTGAATGGCTAACTGATTTCAATGTATAATACTATATTAAAACTAGTTAGACAGCAGGTTAACTTATCAACCTTCTGAGGGAGGAAAACAAATTTTGCTTGGGCCTCCTAAGAGCCAGGAAGGTTTTGTAGTTCTCTGCAGCATCTAAAGCTTGTCTGTTTACGGGTGGGGAGCCAGAAGAGGACTTGAACACTATTGCCAAAAGTATAACTCGCCACCTTTAATCAGTTGGTTGGCTGTGGAAATATTTACATCAAAGGTTTAAAGAGTCTTCTGACACATCCTGTAGACTTAAAATACAGATGTGGCATAGAGGGAAGATTTATCCTAATTTGACATAGCAATCACACTACATTCTCTGCTCTGTAACAAAGCTTCTGACTTCTCCCTGCACAGCAGACAAATCGTAGTAAGGAAGTACAGGCTGCTTTACACACACTCGCCTGCTGTGAAGTGGGCGCCTCATTTCCTTAGGGATGGAAGAGTGGAAACCGGGCATGGCCTTATGAAGGGTGCCAGGGCGGCCACTAGAGGGCATTCACAAGTGAACAAGATGATCTGTCCTGACTTCCACAAAGCCAACAGAAGACAGCTGGCACATGAATTAACAGGGCAACCGCTGCAACCTTTGCTCCCCCTCACAAATGGGCAGGAGCTAACAACTGCAGTGATGTGGAGTTACACCTAACTCCTCTTTTAACACCACAGATGCTTGGGCGAATAAAGCTTGAGTAGCACATGGTGGAGTAGGTCTGACAAGGAACACTGCTTTCAGGTCACTTGATTTCCCTGAATCGTACTTTTACGACCTTGAAATAGTCCTTTGTCCCTCAGAACCATCCCAACAACAGCAGAAGCCCGCAATCTGCCCCTTCTTCTGCAGACCGCTTACTGTTCTCCGAAGTCCCAATCAATGACATATCTGCTGCCACAATGCCCTTTGGGGAGTGGGAGAGAGAGTAGTGAGGTCGGGGAGGGCCGGAGAAAACATGATTCTCTCTGGGAGAGTTGTGGGGACTGAGAATGGTTGGTCTGAGGTCACCCGCCACCCAGTGGCTGCCCCCCAACTGGAGGGGACTCCCAGGGAGCTCGGCTGCCTTCTGCATCTGTGCTTCTCAGGGCCCCCAAGCCTCACCCCGTCTTTCTGCTCACCGGGGCCCTGAAATCTCTGCACGGTCTCCCGGTTTAGTTACCAGGCAAGACCCCCTGAGGCAGCCAGGTGTCAGCTGCCCTCCCTCGGCCTCTGCACTGTTATTTCCCTCAAAGCCAGCTCCTCAGAAGTTCTGTCACTGCGGCTGATATGAGAAGCCGCACCACACAGTTTTCATACACAGTTCTCCCTCCTCAGAAAGCACCATTTGTTTGAATATCCGTAAATAACTCTGGCAGAAGACACGATGTGCTCCCAGGTTCTGGAGCTGTGGAATTTATTACGCTCACAGGAAAAAGCTGAATGTGACAACTGGAGTCTCTCGAATCACCTCTCAACTCCACGGAAAGTAATGCATTTTGAACGAAGAGCAAAGCGATCGCTTTGTTTTCTGTCCTCTCATTAGGAACCTGTCCCCCGAGGACAACACCAGCAAACCCACTTTGCAAATACTAAACTGAAAACACAGTATTTCCAAGTCCTAACTGTGTACAAGGCATTCTCTTTTCAGATGGAAACAACTTCAGAACACGAGCCTGTTTTTTTCTCCCAATGTGTCAAAAAGCAAAGAGGGACAGAATGGGCTGAGGCAAGCACAGAGCCGGCCGTGTGATATGCCTTCCAGGGAGCTCTGCCCACAGGTTTTCAGACCCCAACGGCAGCCCTCACGTCCTTCCTCCTGCAAGTCAGGGCGAGAGCCAAAGCCAGAAGCAGCAGCTGAGGACATGGTGACGGGGAGGGTGGCTTAGACCCTCTGCCCCCACCTCACCAGAAACAAGCCCCAAGCATCGCTTTCTAGGAACTTGTTAGTGGCTGTGATCACGTGTCCTTGCGCTCCGGTTTCTTTTGACCAAATATTACATAGTGAAGATGTGGTGAGAGGCCCCTGAGACGCACACTGAAGCAGAAAGCTTGGTAAGGAAAATATCTGTTCGGTGTATGTTCTTTCAGGGCAAGCACATTTTAAAAGCCCAGCCAATGGCTGGGGACATGCCTGGGGCATTCAGAATCCTCTCTCTGCCAAACGGAGCTAATCTTGCCCAGGAATTTTTCAGTTCCTGGGTTGAGAAGACGTATTAAATACCCAGCCACATGTTTATCTTCATTCAACAGAAAACGTCCTTTCCAACAAAATCTGACGAGACACAGATTACTGTTCATACTAATGGAAAGTGATCAAAAGCCCCAAGACGCTTTGGTTAGCTTACTCTGAAGCCTGGTCCTGCTTTAGTTTCTACGTGAAGTACATCAAAAGAATACAGATATCGCCGGAGACTCAAAATGTTTAAGGTCTCTGGTACTAGAGAGCAACTACACGTGAAACTACAGAAGATGGGGAACAAAACATTCAAGTCGCCCTTCACCCCAAAACATCAGGCACAACAGTCTATTAATTGTTGGGCCTTTCTGTTGAAATATACACCTCGCCCAGAAAGGACGGAGCTCGCTACTTTAAAGGAGTCTTACGTACGAATCAACCTAACAAACCATGCTGACTTCAAGGGTGTGTAAGAGGGAGTGCCATGGTAAGACGCCAAGCGTCTTCCATGCCCAGTGGGGCCTGCACCTTGCTCAGTCGCCAGAAGGGGTAGAGCCTTTGTAGAGAGCAGCGGCTGGCTGGACAGTCTAAGCAGCGAGGGCAGCATCGGATGGACCCAGGGCATCTGAGGGAGAGGGAGTGACTTCGAAGGCGTCCTCCTCTACCACACTTCCTGCACCTCTGACCTGGGATGCCTGCTCTCAGACCCACAGAGAAAGCAGGGGGAAAAGGCAGGATGCTGGCAAATCTCTCCTTGGCTGGGAGCATCTCCCCAGCTCCAGCCTATTCTCAGGGAAAGGCCATCTGGAGCTGCACACAACGTTCACCTCTCTCACTAGACTGCCCGCTGCCACAAGAGACAGGTGTCTGTGAAAAGGCCCTGACTGGCCCCACAAGGGAAAACAGGACTTAGTACCGCCCTTCTCATTCCCATCACACGGCGTCCTTTCTCCTTTCTCTAAGTCAAATCTGGCTCTCTTGTCAAACCAAAAAGACTTGGAGAGCCGGGTGCAGCCGCCTTGTGGAGCTTGGAAATTCTGTCAGCTGGCAAAAATTGGAAGGGCCGGCAAACCCCACCACTGTATCCCAGAGCCGTGGGAAGGCTGCATCGGACAGCACACAGCCAGCCTGCGAGAGACAGTTCTCGGGGGGGGGGAGGTGAGCCCTCCTCTCTCACCAGGAGCTAGGCCGGCCACCGCACATTTAATTGTACTTTCTTGCCCACGTTTAAACTGTTTTATCTCCACTAGAGGGCCAGGATGGAGACGACATTTCAGCCTGCTGATTTTGCTGCTGATTTAAGATGTGATCCTGAACCCTGGGGAGGGTGGGGCAAGGGAAAGAAGGGGGTGTGAAGAGGGTGGTGGTTAAGACAATACTAGGTTACTCAAAGGGTGCTTAGCTTGGTCCAAGGCTATCTCCCGATTCTACCTGAGAAGCTTCAACCCCCAGAATGACAATTACTAGTAAGCCAGCATATGTAACCCAGGACACCTACACTAGCCAGCGGCACCCAAAACTTCGGTCATCTCCGGCTCCTTCCCTTTCCTTATTCCTTATGCCCAAACGGTCGCCTGTTTTGCTCACTGTCCCTTAGAGCACCTCCCGTCGCCACCTTCACAAGGCTTCCACAGTAGCCTTCGAAGTCTCGCCTCCAGATGCCTGTAAGAACCTCCTCCCCGAGGCCCATGCCTCTCCTGGACCAGCAGTAGCTGGAAAGCCGCTCTCACTGACGCATGGTCGGTCACATCACCAGCTTCCTGAGAAGTCTCCCGTGACTGGCAATCCTGAGTTCAGGGCCCTCGCCAAGCCAGGTCCTGTCCACGTTTAAAAGGCGACGGGCAGAGGGCCCAGACCTTCCCTTTGCACGCCCCCCAGACCAGAAACACACCAGAGCCATTTTGGGGACTTGGTTAGGCTGAGCGCACGGATCCTCTCTGCACTCAGGTTTCTCCTGACCAAGTATTACGTCGCAGGATGTCGTTGAGAGGTCTCCCTCTCTGGTCGGACACATGGTGCATGCCCCCAACCATGCCCTTGCTGGTTAGACTGTCCAGCCAGTTGCCCCCAACCTACCATTCCAGGGCAACCTCCTGCTGCTTCTCTATGGCCTCTCCGCGCTCGTGTTGATTCGCACATAGAATTTCCGGCTTATTTTTCCCACTCAACTGCTGTGCTTTACTCAAGAAGTATTTTGCTCCTGTCTGGGATCCCCTCTCCACTCATCTAGAGCTGGACGCTGTCTGTCCACCGGGACCCCGAGATGGGAGGGAGCAGGTGACAGTGTAGAGAGACAATGCTGGGCGATCAGACTGAGCGGGGTTAGAGTCATGGAAGCATTCTGACGGGCTAACCTCTCTTGGTTAAGTTTCTTAAGTTTCAGATGAGGCTAGGACCTCTGCGTCATCCAGGAGGAGTGACGCCAGAAAAGGCAGGCTGGTGCCAGACAACACGGAACAGGGGAGTCAGGCGCTGGGCCGGCAGGCAGTGGGGTGGCTCATGCAGTGCGCAAGTCCGGAAGGCTGGGACTTCAGCAAGGGCTCAACCACCAACTTCATTATATTTAATCTGCTCATGCTTTATGAGTTTCCATTCACCAGGGCTAATTAATGTTAACTATATTGTTATTTTCATTAATGCTCTCTTAATTTCAGTAAATATCTTGGAGCCGGACCTAATTTTTTCCAAGTCTGGGCTTCTGGGGCTGTCACGTGCATTACTGCTATAAACCCAATCCAGCCTGAGTGACAGTTCGTTCTGCTGTTCACTCATTCCTTCACCCTGCAAGTAACTCACTAAGCACCTACTTTGTGCTCGGTGGGAGACAAGCCAAATCAGTGAGAGGTTTGGAATCCTGTGAGCTGTGTGAAAGGCTGCATGCGATGTGAAGTACACAGCAGGTGGCACACGTCCCTTCCAGGACAAAGCTCACGAGCATTTAATTGCCAGTCCAATTCTCTGGTTTTTCACACTTCCCCTGCGATTGTGATGGAATCCTCTAGAAGGTAGGATAAAACCATGAAGGCAGGCTGCATCATGGAGCTATGCATAGAGGACAGTTGTCCTGGACAGACACCATATCTACACCGGGCACTAGATGAGTGAGAGATAAGCCTTTATTTTGTTAAGTCCCTTTTGAGAGTTTAGGATGAACTCTTTCGGCAGTGAAAGCCTATCCTATCCTGACTAATACAACAGCTTTCATTTTCTCTAATACCACCATGTGGCAAATAATCACGTGTAATAATGTGATAATTCTCATATTTACAGCCCTTTATTTCTTTTTATTTCCCTAACTTTACCTGTAATCATGCCTTGTCCCTTCAACTAGGATACTGCCTCTTGGCTCACACATTTAAAGATTTTATTCAGCCTCTACACATCCTGCAGTCCCACATTTTCCCCCAAATTCAGGAGTAAGCCTTGCACACAAACTATTTAACTCATAATTAATGATTCAATATTTTCCCATTAGGAAATAATTTCCAAAATATAATGACAATTATTTATTGTCATTAACCAAGACTACTCTACTAGCATGGAGCATTAGCAATTAAGTGCAATAGCTACAGTGAGACTTGAGACATTCGTCTGTGGATTGACATCAGCCATGGTTATAGACTTCTTTGTCAGTTGGGCTAATCATAGGTTGGCTTGGTGATTATTTCTTACTTACTAACTTACACTGACCCAATGTCTGTGGCCATACTTACACAGGTTTGGGCTTCTAGGAGTCTTATTTATTCATTTGCCCATTTATACAACTATTCTCAGGGAATAACAGCTATGGAATCAGACTAGCTGTGAGACCACAGGCTGACTTCAACCCTTTATGTTTCCCCTGCCCAGGTTTCCTTACTTGTAAAGAGGGTTACAATGTATCTGGTAAGTTGTTGTGAGAATAATACAAGTTAACATACATAAGATACTTAGAAAGTGATTTTAAGTACTGAAGTACAGCAGGACCTGGCAAGTTCTAAGTACTTGGAATGCTAATATCCTTATTTACTGAGCACCTACTCATGGCAGATAGATGAATGAGAGGTCGCCCAGTTCCCAAGCAGTTTACAGTCTAGTAAGAGTGATAGGTACATAAACAACTAAGTGAAGTGAGGAGTCACAGAGCCAGAGAGAGGGAGACTACACAAATGCACACACACACACACACACACACAACTGGAGCAGATATGCAAGCGTGAGCCATGCACACACACACACACACACACACACACACACACATGTACGTAAGCAACTGGAGAGTTACAAGAAGGTGTTCCTTCCTCTTGGAAGAGGGGAAGCCAGGAAAGGTGAGCTGGAGGACGTGATAGCTGAGCTGAGTCTCACAATATGAACGGGTGCTTGCTAGGCAAGACAGGGGGCAAGGACGTCCAGGCGATGAAGGAGTGTGAGATGAGGCATGAAGCAACATTTACTCATTCAACAAATATTTATGAAATGCCTCCTATGTGCTTGGCACACTTTTAAGTATTGGCAAACAGCTGTAAATGTTACTGCTGAACTAATATTCTAACAGAGGAGACTAACAGTAAACCATTAAACAAATATATAAACCGAAGAGCTGGGAAGAAAACAATGGTATGTTGGCTACAGTGACACTGGGTAACACATCGTAGACAGTGAGAGACATGAGTGAGCAGAGGTGGAGGGAAATGCCATTCCCCACCCAATTCCTGTGCAGAGGATTCTCCCTAAACCTGCCTGGCCTCTCAGTCTACTGGGTAAGAGCTCATTTACCACTAGGTACAGTTAAAATTTTGAGCACGGGGCAGGGCAGTGGATTTTAGTCTCTTATGCCTTCCATCTTCACACAGACAGTGGCCCAAGGACTCAAAGCTTTCGTGCAGGTGGGCTGTTAGCAGAGGGCCCTGTTTTGGGTTCTCAATCAAACATACAACTTCTGCCTCAGTTACTGTTCACACAGGCGTGTTGTGGCCTCCATCTGCCTTACGATGTTTGTCTTACTTCTCAGTTGGCTCTGAACTTGGGAAGAAAGTATACAAGTTTTTATATGATAAAAACCTTCCCTCCACCAACAGACCTCAAAACTAAATTAGGAATCACTACTCCAGTCTATCAAACCTGTCACATAATGAGAAATCCTTCACATCTTTTACTTAACAGCTCCAAAGGCATTGCCAGGGGTCTGGTGAGCCTTCTGGCCCATGAGGCATAATAAGGCACATTTAGCAGAAGTAGCAACTATCAGGGGGTTGGGTGAGAAAGGAATGATTTCAGGGCCAGTGCAAAACTCGAGGGACACAGTTCACGGTCGGTAGCCACAAAGAGGAAGACGAGGAAATGTGAGGTCTTTAGATATTCTTACCTTGTGATTTCCTATCTAAGTGTTTTTAAAAACCACGTTGGAGAAAGAATTTCTTGAATTTATCTTCTCTCTGAAGAACTGAAAAGCATTTTCGATGTATTTACACACTTGCTTTACAACTTCCTTATGAGACAGGATAGGACTAAAACATTCTCATGAAGAAATTAATGGCATGGTTATGATCTACAGGGCTCAGTCCTGACCATTAGGGAGATAAAAACAAAGAGGCAAAGAATCAGATAGATGGTTACTGACCTTGAAGGCTTTTGCCTCGATGCAGAAAGACTGCCCAGGCCCCCAAAGAATATGTATCAAAAAAGGAAATATGAGACAAGTGTCAAATAAATGGCAAAGACTTTTTCTTAATGCTTCAGGAGTTCAGGGAAAAAAAGCATCATTGAAATCAAGAGCGATTACAGTGGTTTTCTGGAGGATATTATGGAGAAGAAAACATCAGAGAAATGTTAAAGCTCAACTACACACACTGGGAAACTGCAATTAGAAACTGCACCTCTGGTAGAAGCCTCTAGAAGATGTGCAGTGTGTATTATATGTCTCTGTGTGGCCCTCCTGTGCCTAGCATTGCTCTCCACCCCGGTCAGTCTGTGTAGCGCATTAAATGGGCACTCTGTTCCCCTCGATTTCACACTGCCTCATTTCGCTGCCCGCTTGCCAGCCAGGAGCAGCTGACCACAGTGCACAGGAAACGCTCTACCCACCGCACCATTCTGATGGGGCTGCCTCACCGCGGGGAAGATGAAGAGCACAGACCCCACCCGCGTCCATTTGCTAAGGCAGAGAGGCTCCATCAGCTCTGCTGCACAATCGGGCCTGCGCCATTTCGCTACAGGTACTGCCTTCTCCCTCATCAAGTCCCGAGCTTGACAGGGCCAGGAGCTAGGTGTTAAAAGCCGGGCTAGACAGGAACAGTCACAAAGTCCACCCTCTCTACAGGAGGGGAAGGCAGGCTGAGAGAAGGTGGAAAATGAAAAGCATCAGGGCTGTGCTCACCCTGCCCAGGATATACTGGCTGCCACAGTCATTATATTTTTTTCTGGCTGTGCAGACATGTTGCTATGGAACCAATACATGCCATTGCTACTTGGCCTCCAGCAAATAGAATCGCTGTGCTGGCAAGAGCATTTCCCCAGATTTCCCTTAAAGGGATACACCACCAGTGGTGAGCTCTGTTTGAGCTCAGCGACAGCAGCAGGGGGCCAGCCCCACTGCACACCACGAGATGGAGCCAGGCCACCCCTGCAGGAGGGCATGTGGACCTACACGATGCAAACCCGAAGTGTGGAGACCAGCCTCTGCACTGCTTTTGAAGTAACAGACTCATGGTTTGGTTTCCCTCCAACTGGTAAAAGTAAACTTTTGTAATATTTGGGGTAGTAAGTTGATGCCGCCTGATGGTCAACTTCAAACTACTTATGGCCCCAGCAGGAAACTGAGGCAGCCGGGAAGTGGTCAGCATGTGTTCAGGTGATCCTTGTGTCATCCCTTACCATTTCTGGCCTCAGCCCGCTCCACAGGTTTATTCTTTCCTGAAAGAATAGCACAGCTGGTATGGAGCCCAGCACGGCCCCACCTTCTTAAGGCCCTTAACTGTCCTCTAGTTTGGTCCTACCACCCTCTTGATTCCACAGAGACCCTTAAGTTCCTCAGAGAGCAGCAGATCTCGGTGTCGCAGAATTATATTGTGGTGTGCTCTGGGGATAAACCTTTTGGGCTTCTCATGGATATGATGAGGAAATGGAAACGCTCTCATTCACGCTTCTAATGAGGGCACATCCATGCCTACCAAGCATCTAGGGACAGGAGAGACCAAAATTAGAGTAATAAGCGGGCGATCCCTCAGTGAGTCGACTCCGTGCTCTAAACGCCACTTAGTACCCTGGTAGAAAACAGACTATCTCTATACCCTGATAAGAAGTACATCACGTTCCTTAATAACGACTCCAGGTGGGGCAGAAGGGAGGCTCCCATTTGTTAAGATAAAGTATTAAGGTGAAAAGTGGGATAAGATAATGGACACAGGCTCTCAATGCTCCACTTAGCCCAATCCCTGGGTGAGATGAATGTTCTGGAAATAAGAGCACTTAGCCCACCAACCTAAATGACACGAGCCAGAAGCGGATGGAGCACAAGGTGCTCAAAAGACCCGCAGTAAGTCCACTTTCTGGGTCGGGTGGAGAATCACCTTCTCGCACCTCTTTCCATCATACTCCACAAGGGCGCTCTCATGTAAGGAAGAGTACGACTTTTTTCTAATGAAGAAATGTTTCTCCAAAGGTCTCCAGACCACAGGCCAAAGTGGTAGTGCATATGCGAAGCCTGGCAGGCATTATTAGGCACGTGCCGGCGGTGCCGAGAGGGGGTGTGCAGGCCTGCAGCTGCCAGGGCACGCCTGCCGGTGTGCTAAGGCCTCTGGCGGCAAAGCAGATGTACCACCAAGTCTCGGCACAGGGCATGGCATTGCACACGCAGTGGATGAGGAAGGGCGCAGAGGAAAACATGCACGCTCAGCCAAGGTCCACAACAGAACTGTTCTGGGTACATCCACTCCACCAGCCTCTTAGTAGTAGCCAGGTAATGATTACTAGAAAGTTAAACAGCTACACAGCGTCACCCCTGACACTTGCCTTAGAGAGCTGTTATCACTGTTTATTGGTATTACATCAGGTCGAACCTCCTGTATAGCTCTGTATCCACAGAAGGAGCAGGAAGTAAGGGACAGACCTGTGAATGGTGGGGTTCTGGGGTCGGAGGGGAGACCACCGTGCAACTGGGAGTCAAATGCCTCTCCACTGCCCTGCTGCTGCCTGAGAAGCTCCCAGACGGGATGTGACACCCTCTGAGCCTCAGCTGCCCCACCTGTACATAGGGGCTTTGCCCGATGAGCTCTACGGTCCCATCTCGTGCCCACATCCTATTATTCTCTGTCACAGTGTTCATGAAACTGCATTGTGGGAACAAAACGGATGGTTTCTCCTTGCCCACAGACGTATTTCTGTGCATAAGTCACTGCAAAAAAGAAACTTCCCCATCATCCTCGCTGCAAGCTAGACAAGGTATTAGCAACGATGGTGACAACTCATAAGAGGCAAAATGAGAAGCAGAAAGCAATGCAGAAACATACAAGAGGGAAGCCTTCCCCTCTGAAAGGGGAGAGGAGATTTGATAAATAGAAAGAACATCTTGGTTCCACATGGGAGAAAACATCTGGAGGACGCCTGCTATCAAGCACTTTTTCTTGGAGTACCACAATAATTGGGAAAAATTCTGATGTGGGTAAAAACATGTAAGCATCAAAAGAACACTCACCCTATGAAAACAGCAGGCTGGTTTCTCTTCACCAAGAAAATGGACTAATTTCTTTGGAAAACTGGAAAAGAAAAAGATTTTTTAAGAAATAGTGTTGAGACCATTCTATAAATCAGCACCTGGCAATACAAGAAACCTCAGGCCTGGCGCTTTGGCCCTGACCAGGTGGCAGTGGCTGTCTGGAGACCCCTGGGTGCAGTCTGGCTGGCCACATGAATTACCACAACGGAGCTCTGAACAATTAGTATGTAGAAAATAATCATGCACACAATTCCTTTATCAGGAAGCGCGTGGACCTCCTGAGAGAGGGGCGTATACAGTGGTGCGCGGGAAAGCAGCTCCCAGGTGGACTGTCCTGTCTGCACCCCCACCGTGGAGCGGGCTGAGGATGTCCTGAGAAGTCAGTAGAGTGTCCACTCCAGCACTTGCCCTTGCCCCGCACATCTTTCCCACCCACAGATGGCACCCCATCATCTCCCACCGGGGACAGGGACCCCACAGGGATCGGTAACAGGGCTCCAATGGGAATGTGGCCTTGACAGAGCCGCGCCGGGGCCGCGTATCAGGCCGACTGAGTAATCCCGTGAGGAAGCCTCGGTGTCTGGGACACAGTGTGGGAAAGAACTGACATGATCTGAATGTTGGAAGAGGAAGCCTGAAAGACGGAGGCAGATAAGGGAGCACAGCAACAGACTGTTTAATCTACATCACATAAGGAACCAAGCTCAAGATCCAAGTTTAAAACATTTCCAGAGACTGTTTTAAAGAGGCCTTTGCAGGTCTAGGAGGGGCTGTGAGGCCAAGCTAATCTTACACTGAGACTGGCAAACTTCACGTGATCTCGGAGCATTTCCCTGAAAGGAGGAGAGTGCGAGGCTGGTGGGGCAAGATGGGGTCTCCTCCTCGGGACATGCACCGCAGGCAGATTCCCTGACTCAGTTTCTCAGGATGTGAAAGGCACGCCTCATGGTCCCAGAGGGCAGCCCACCTACTACCCTGCAGACTGCGCGAGGAGAGGTGAGGGCACCTGACCATACGATTCCGCCTCTGGGGAGGTTCAGACTCTGACTTTACAATGCAAGCCCTGAAAGATGCTAGGCTGGGAAGATCTCTGAGCACCCTCTATTTAATGAGTACCTTAACCTTCATCCGAGCAGGAGTAAGCTGTCTACAGTAGGCATCATAAAGGCCATAAAACCCGAATTCAGCTGTGTGACCCAGGTTACATAAACTCTCTGAACCCCTTTCTCACTTGCATAATGGCCAAAATAATACCTACACCACATAACAGGTCAGCTTTAACGTCCTGTGGTGCAAAATGTGAGTACCTGTACTGTATTCTCTTTGTTCCCACCCACCAAAATTAGATGATACAAATGTGTTGACTATGAACAATGAGTTCATAGATAATCGCTAATAATCACTGCAAATATTTTGGTCTCTATGGCTCTCTTATGCTCAAATACACAGAGTGTATTACATATACACTTACATAAGGAAACTCATATACATGCATATGATTTATTCATGACATACTCTTAGCATATTCATACAGTTTTACAGTCTGATAATATTTCACTTTCGGTATCAATAAGCCCATTTCCAATGTAATTTTTTAAGGACTGCAAGGGTATTGCATTGAAAGAATGAACCACTAAATATATGTTTGTTGAATTTACAGAATCTACCAAAGCGTCCCACATTTATGAGAAATGACTACATGTGTGGTAGCATGTGGTTCTTTCTCTTCTACATTTTTGTCAAGACTGAGAAAGGCAGAGTGTATAAATATAAGAAGTCTTTTAACAACAAAAAGTTGTTTTGGTTTGAGTGGGTGTAACTTAGAAGAATATAAATTAGTGCTTATCCGCGGGGGATAGTATCATAAACTACAACATTCAGTGAGTTTCCAGTATACTAAAAGGGGACAAATTTTAAAGACTAAGGCTAATAGAGAGAGATGCCTCCTGTAAGTATGAAATCATACATCTGAGGTTAAAGACATGTCCCTGCTCTCAGTGTGATCATAGCGAAGTTACTTAATGATACAGAGAAAGGTAAACTGAACGCTCTAGACTCTTGAGCCTGAGTTTCTTAAAATATATAACTATATTATATAAACTTCAAAACCTAAAAAAAAAACCCAGAATTTACCATATTTAGGAGATATCAAGGGTTGAAATGTTTGTGCCATCTTAGTATTTCTAATTTAATTTCCTTCTCAAGGAGAATGGTGGTTTGGTAAAACATATGTGACACTGTGCTGGAGTTGCACGATGCATCCTTGTCCTCAATTGAGAAAATTATGCCACATCCCTATAAAAATGACTGACTAGTGACATTTCAGGAAAATACCACCTTTGCAGGGGGGAGGCTGAGGGAGTGAATGTATCCCCAGAGTGTGGGGCCAATTCCTCTTGCAGTTTTGAATGTAACTAACCCTGTCTCAGTACTGCCAACACTGCTCCTACCAGCAGGAAGGAGGTGGGGGGCTGGCAGGGAGGAGCAGAGAAAGAACGACAGGACACACTGTGGCAGCAGAGAAATGCCAAATCAGACATCAGCTGGAAAATCCTGCAGAAACCAAAAGTGGAGAAACCCAGAGACTCATTGGTGAAACCAGAATCTACAACGAATGAGCAGGTGCTAACCCCTTTGCATGCTAACATCCAACTAAAGTTCCCCTAAAAGTTCATCCCGGGTCCAGCTTATGCAATTTTTAGGGGACGTGATGATTTATGGTGTGGGTCATGCTCTTAGAAGGTACTTCTACTGCTCTATTTTGACCATGTAAGATAGAATCGACATTAGGAGATAAGAACACAGACCTTACATTTTCACACTGGATGGAAGCAGAGAAAGCATCTGTTTGACAACTCACACTAGGGACTTCACTGTATCATGGAATATGGACTGAGCTACCTTTAACAGATCTCTTTTAATGGTACAATTCAGAAGCCAGTGAGATAGAGGTCTCTAGATCTAACAGTGAACTTCTAATGGTGTCATTGCTTTTCCCATGACAGAGAACCAGACGGTCAGGCTGTGTTGTGTGCTCTGTAACATCTCTTTTATGCAGTCGAAGCTAAATGGTATACATTCTTAAATTTGCTTTCAAAGGGACCTTCATGTCCTTTGATGGTGTATATGTGATGGCCCAGAACACATTCTGCATAGCAGACCTAGCCACAGAGAACTGTGGTTTAGATTCTAACGTCCTCGTCCAATTGTGTGTCTCTAGCAAATAGGACCTACCTGGAAAAACTTGGGCTGGTATTATAAAGCTCATGTTTACAATACATTTCTGGACTACTGACTTTGTAAAATTTTACCTTGCCATTATATAGTGTCATCCTGAGAAGGCCTTGGCCTCCTTAATATTACTGCCACCCTTTACTGAGTGGCTGTTCTGTGCTGACAAGTTTTTATCTATTAGCTCTAATCCTCACACAATCTCTGTAAGAAGAGGTCCCTACCAGTTCCTTTGTACAGAAGACAAAAACAAGGTTCAAGACCAGACCTATCCAAGGTCACACAGCCAGTAAGCAAGGGAGCAAGAATTCACAGCTAGGTTTGTCTGGGTTTCACGGCACAGAGAAAAGACATGAGCACACTGGCAACATGCAAGCGGACTTTCATAGGAAGGCTGCCAAACATAGCATTCTATCAAACACAGAAACAAGTGCTTGCGCTCCTAAGCAGATACTCCATTTTTAGGTTGTTTTATGGGGACAGCAAGCAAGGACGCTGGAATGGAAGTCACCCGTGACATAGAGTGGCAGGCTGTGCTTCAGCTGCCCAACAGGTGCCAGGCAAGCATTCTTCACGCAGAACAGCAGGACCGAAGTGCTGACAGTTGCAACGACACAAAATGTAGCCTTGGCAAGTTGGTCTAACAATTACTTTGCATCATTCTGATTACGAGCCACAAGCATGCAATCAACAGCACAGAGATGATCTTGAACAATCCCCATCAGCATTTTACTTTAGTTATCAAAGCGCGGCAAGTGGAACACACGCTCATCTGACCTAAACGCAATGTTAATGACCCAAACACAAAGACTGTGCAGAAACAAGACCGGTGCATGGGCACTGGGCCTTGCTGGGGCCATTGGTTATAATAGATGCATTTAATTCTGTTCAACTTTTCTGATTATTACTTCGGGGTAAATAAGTAATATTTGTGTGTGTTTCATCTGATAAATTCATTCACAGTCTAACTCAGTTTAAAGATTTAAGTAAGTTTACAAATTCTCCAGACATAGGATTATATATCATCCATATCTCTGCAAGAAGCACACCTCATATTCCATCACAAATTTTTGTGGGTGTGCACCTCCCCAACTAAAGTGTTGCCCAGCTCTGAGAGCACGGGGTTTATATGGCTTACCTTTGTATTCCCAACACGTCACTCAGTACCTGGCATATATGGTAGGCATTCAAAATGTACAGAAATGAACAAATTCTCTTATTCCCATAAATAAGAAGGCATGTTTCCTGAGTGCAAGAATGACTCCAAATTGTTCTGAGAAGTCCCTAGTACTTCAAATGGCTATATCTGAATTCCAAAACTTGTCTTCAAATTGAAAAAGATAACTGTAAATATGAGGGCTTCTATGACTCAGAGTGAACTCTGCACCTAAGAATCTGTGATATGGCCAGAATGCCTGCAATATTCTTTTCTGAGTGTGACAACCCCAGAGATTCAATCTGATAAAGATCAGGAGTAAAGTCAAAAGCAGGTGAGGATAAAGGTTTGGGAAGTCTACCTACCTGACGGAGGGACTAGGAAAGAGCAAAGAAAGGTAACAGAAATCCCTGTCAGAGGCAAAGCAACACCATCCTTCGGGATGACAGGGAAAACTCAGTCTCCAGTTACGAGTAAGAGAAGTCTCTTTCCCTCCCTAACCCTGCTCTCCTTGGCCACATGTGTGACCACTTTTAGGTGACTTGCTTGAAATGCAAGCGAGTCCAATTCTGCATGACACTTAATACCATATGCCATGCACAAGAGGTGACCTCAAGAAAACTGTCCCTATTTGCAGAGAATTACTCCACTGATTACTCAGGTAACACCCTTGGCAAAGTCATGCTAATGCAGGGCTACATTACAACTAAGGCAGAAGGATGCCCAGTCATGGTTTCTCAGCTCAAGGAAAATGACACCACTTTTTCCCATATTCTTGATAAGAAATAGAAGGCTCCTCCAAGCCAGCCATAAGGGAGGAGGAAAGTGCTACAGCCATGCTGCTTATATACAACACTGACGACTACCCACAGGTGATAACAGGTCTTCCCACACTGGGTCGTACATTGCCAACTCGGTTATCCAGAATGGCCACAAGAGGCGCCAAATCAGTGAATTGCAACGTTTTCGGGCCATCAGCATTTTAACCATATGCAGCAACATGAAGTTTTCACTGGAAGGGACACATCTCTATTGTAACCATTCTTTGAGTTTTTGTCAGAGAATTTAAAACGTTAAAGGAAATGCATATATGAAAAAAACTGCTAACGGAAGACAATAAATTCAGGATAAGGGTATATTCCAGATTTTTAGGTAACTAAAGCCAGTGCTGTGCAGGAACATGTTGAATAACTAGCTGGAGGGGAGAGAGGAGCCCTGATTCGTCGTGTTTGCAGTTTTCTGTAGTGTAAACATTCCCACCATGGCCACTTTCAAGCTACATGATGCCAACCTGCTCTCAAAATTCCTGAAAATAAAACAATTGGCTTGTAACTGCGCAAGCTGGCTCCAGCACACCGCTGGCTGAAGCCCATTTCCCTCACCCCACCAAGACCAACAAACCCTGTTTCATATCTGAACTAAACCCCAAAAGGGAAAATGCTTCATTAATTTCAGGTCTCTTTTTACAAAAAGGTCTCTCTGTTCATACTTCCACAGCTTTCTAGTCTTCCCATCTGGAATAAACCTAGCTTGACTCTATCTTACATAAGAAGCCTTCCAATGCTCTTAGATCACACTAGCCTTTATTCTGAATTTCTACAGCACTCACATTACTGGGCTCTCACCGGAGTCTAGAGGGTCAGGTTCTGCAAGGGCAGGGAGAGTTCTCACAGCACTAACACCACCCAGTCTGACCTGGACTGGACTGAATGCAGTCCACTGACCTGAGGCTGGGCGGATGCCTATCCAGTCAGCTCCCATGAGATCGGCTAGGACTGGGGGAGGATTGAGAGGGACCTGCACGGGGGTGCCATTGGCGGCACACACCACTTCCACAAAAGGCAGGAGGGAACTCCTAATTGCTGAACATAAAATTCCCAAAGTCCCAGGACCCAGATCTTGGTTTCTAACACCATTCCTTGATAAAAGGAACCCAGGCTGATTGGAGAAATGGCTGATTCTAAGATGGGGGCAGGAAAAGTACAACATGAGCATGAAGGGAATGCCCAACAACACAAAACAAAACAAAAACCCCAAAACCACAATGCTAGGGGCATAGCAAAGGGAAACAGGAGACAGCTGCCAGTGGTCAAAACTGGAACAACACGAGCAACAAAATAAATAATACAGTACTGGGTTATAACCTACAGTGTGAAATAAATACCTATGAGCTCCCACTGACATGAAGAAGGTACTGGATGAAAGAATAAACGGAGGAGAATAGACAATTTTCCTGTGCAGAAGAATTCCGATTAATTCATGGAGATACTCCACCCACAGGGAGGTGGATGGCTCACAGCTCCCCACTGCTTAGATGTGGGCTCCTTCCCAAGAGTTCATTAAGGGAAGCAGGGGGCATGTGTGTGTGAAGAGCAACTTAAAGTGGAGACACTTGACAAACAGCGCCTCAGCCAGGTGCTCAAGGTCACGATCAACAGTGGTGAGTCACACTGATGGCAAGTAACTGACTCAGGTGAAATGACAAGAATGGCGATTTACCAGTTTTGAGGAGTACTGATCAATGTGTAGACTATTCCTCAACTGGAGTTTTTTTCTCATCATAACAAAAATAGGAAAACCCCCCAATTGGGGGACATTCCACAAAATGACTGATCGGTACTCCTCATAATTGTCAAGGCCATCAAATACCAGTCTGGGAAACGGTCGCCTTCCAGAGGAGCCTGAGGAGACACGGTGACTAGATGTCACATGGCAGCCTGGATGGGGTCCCGGAGCAGAAAACGGTCTCTGGTGAAAACTAAGGAGTCTGAATTGCGTGGGGACTTTCAGCTTACAACAAAAATGGCACTGAGTACTGTTAAAAAGTGATTTATATATATTATTTAACTTAATCCCCACAATGCTCTTATATGGTTTCATTCCCATTTTGCAGATGAGGACAATAAAGATATAACTCTTTTGCCCAAGATAACAGAGTTGGGAGGTGGTGGCATTCAAGTTGAAACTCTTAAGGAATTGTTCTAAGAGCTTTAACTTAATTCATTTAACTCAATCCTCCACAACCCAATGCACTGAGGAGTACTATCATTCTTCCCTTCCAGGCGAGGAAACAGAAGCACAGGGAGAGTGGGTGAGTCACCCAGGGGGGTACAGCTGGCAGTGGCAGAGCCAGGATCTGAACGACGAGGCACTACAATGCTAGGACCAAACACAGCACAGCCGGAAACTCCAGGAACAACTTGCCCTCTAGCACAGATTTCACGAGGCACTGGTGCAACAGTAACTGTCACAAAACAAACATTGTAGAGTGCATACTGTGTGCTGGTCACGTGCAGATTACTTGACCAGTGTTAACCCATCAGCCCTCCACAATCCAGTGAGAGATTCTATTGTCATCTCCATGGTGCAGATGGGCACACTGAGGCACAGGAGGTCCAGTAGGGCGGGTATGTGGGAGGTCACTGAACAAGCCTTTCCACTTCTTGGCATTCTTGAAATTTTTCATGATAACATGTTGGGAGAAAATCTCTTGTGAACAATCCTGCATGGTCGTCGTAAGAAGGCTTTTCAGGAATTGTCTATTTGACTCAAATATGTATGTATCTGATTATGCTCTGGCATCTCATTTTTTATAAAAGTAGTTTCCTGAGTTCTTTTTTTAACCTTTTTAAAAAAAACTCCCCCTCTCAGCAATGAAAGGCAGCACTCTTGCCAATGTGTCGCAGTCAGGATATGAAGTCACCGACATGAAGCCAAGGTTTGGTAATTAGCAAAAAGCCATATAGGATGTGAGCTCTGGACTCTGCAGAGCTTTCCCTTCCACACAGACCAACCAATCAGGACTGTGGCTTGGATGGATCTCAGCACTTGTTCTTACCACAGAGCAAAGAGCACACCATCACTGCTCCGGTCAATGAATGTCTTAGTGAAACAGTGCATTTACAGTACATCGACTTTTTTTTTATGATTCCCACGAACTTGGTTTGCTCACTTTCCTTTCAATTCTTACTCAACCTTAGCTACATCAGGACCTTGTTTGTTTGTTTAATAGGCAGTGTTTCTTGAGAAAGGAGTTAATTAAATGATTTAGGAAAAAAGTACCTCTTCTGATTCTAATATTGGACTATCTTTTTTTTTTTTTTTTTTTTAGGAGAGCAAGGTACAGGCTTTTATTGAGAGATAAAGTGAAAGGACAGAGCTCCTGGCTCACACCAGGAGGGGACAAGAGAGTCCCCGGACTATCTTTTATATTTTAGAAAAGGTAAATATCTATTCCGGATCATCTAGGGTTGCACTGTCCTGAGTTTAAATGCTTGATGAATTCATTAGCACCAGCAAATGATGAAACTGTCGAGAGCGCGTCCCTGCTCTCCTGCCCTACAAAACAGCAGCACAGTTTCTATTCTGCCAAGAGATGCCTCTAAGGGCAAGAGGCAGCTCTCTGCCTACCCTCAGAGGAGGGCTCCAGGGAACAAGCAGCTCAATACTGGAACTGACCTTCTAATCAGAATACAACCATGGTACAGTCAAAAAACAGACTCTTAGCTGGGAGAGGAAAGGTCTTCCTTCTCAGGAGTGCTGTGCGGAGTCCCGCCCACATTGTGGTGACAGTGACGGCACCTTGCCAGGTTGGTACATTTGGTGAGACCCTTTGAAATAAGTTCTTTTTATCTGCACAAGAAATACACCCACTGGGGACAGGAGTTCCCTTTTTCTCTGCACCCCCAAGACCCTGACTTCCCATGGCAGTAAGAAGTTCTAAGTGGTCAGGGTACCAGCTCAGGAACCGGTGCCCGTGTGTGAATGACCTTGGGCAAATTATTTCACTGTTCTCAGATACAGGATTTGCATAACAATGGTTCTAAGGGCTAAAGGGTTAACATGCAAAAAAGCATTTCGAACAGGACTGGCACAAAATAGTACTCTATGAGCATTTTCTACGATGGACAAACATGAGAACAGTGGCTGCTACCCAGATTCCAAAATAACTACTCTACCCGCCCGCCTCCCCACTACCTTCCCCGACTGCCCTTCTCCTGCCCACGCATTCAAAGTTGGTTCACGTAAGACCTGCACCTACTCCAGCGTGGTCAGGCCTGGTCAACACAGGCGGGGATGAAACTCTGCAAGGCTAACGTGTTGATCCACATTAAATGTACACCTCACTACACAGTCCACTTCTCCTTTTTAAACAAGGGTTTTTGCATGCAGATTTGACCATCCTGCTTACTTCCTCTCTTGCAGCATTAAAAATCTTTTCTTCGTCAGCTCTGTCCCGCCTCACTGCTGAATTCCGAGAAAGGAAAGGAAAAGCAGCCTGATGGGTCAGCTCAGAGGCCCAGCTATTTTGCTCTAACTTCACACCGACAATATTATACCACGTCATGGCTGTTTAACAGAGAATTAGAATCTAGTGAGAGAAGATAAGAGAGGGCCACAGATAAAGGAACTCTTGAAAATCAGCCCCAATAGCCTCACTAAGGTCTGGGTGGCCTCAGAGTTTATTAATCAGCCTGCAGCCTGCCTCTCACCAAGGGGCCTGCAATTGGCTTGCAGTCATTTCTTTAGAACTATTAGTCACCCTTGCACCGATTTACCTTCAAACAAGGACATTCTGTAACCAGGGGTCCACCTACGTGACTTAGTCATCTGATCAGCCTCAAGGTCACCGACTGGAGGAACACGCTAAGAATGACCTCATTCACCCACTATAGACCCGTTAGATCACCGATCGATACAGGCGGCCTCTGCACATCGTCAACAAAGCCTTCTGGAGGGAGCACCCTGCATACATCAGAAACAAACTACGCCCTTAAAGGGAATGACACACGGAACACAGAAAGATCCTTTCTGCAAAGCAGAGCCTTTGTTCAGCCTGAGAGGAGCACCAGTCCCGCCTCAAGAAAAAAGGAGAAAGGAGAGAGAGGGGGGGGGCTTGCCCATAGCACAGAAAGCCAGCGCTTTGCCGCACTTCCCTTGGCCTGATGTTTGCGCCACCTCTTCCCCTTGGAGGCAGGGCATGTCCTCTGGGGACTCTCAAGGCAGGAGGGAAGACAGAGTTGGAAGTACAATTACAAGGGCCTGCAATGCTGACGCCAGGTGCCTCCATGAAGAACTGGCTCTGCAGCCCCGATTGCGTAACACAGTGAAATGATCAGTAACAGCGGTGATAATAAACGTGGCAAGTGCTTACTATGAACTCGTCATTGTTCTAATTAGTTTACTAGTATTAACTCACTTATCCTGCCAACAACCCAATACAACAGGTTCTAGTATCACCGTTGGGCAGACAGAAAACCAAGGAGCGAGGAGGTTAAGTAAGGTGCCTGAGGTCACACTGGTTAAGAAGTGGCTGCGGTTGGGACTGAAGCATAAGCTGGTAGGCTCTGGAGTCGCTGAGTTCAACTGTCTGGCTGACACCAGTAACAGCGACAACAGATGTTACCTTTGCGTTGTTTTGCACAGGCTTTATCCCTCTTCTTGAAGGAACTGTCCCACGTATTTCCTTGTGAATTTCTCTGCCAACACAGCCATCCACTGGGCAAGTGTTCAATACATGTTCGTGGAATGAAGGTAGGGACGATGGACTGTAATTAATCCTTAAGTCGCTCAGAGACAGACTGAGAACATACGATTAACCTTGGTGTCAGACAAGGAAAATGAGGTCCAGGGAACTCCAACGACTAAGATCACAATGCTGTGAATATGAGCTCTCCTCTAACTTACCAGAGCTTAAAAAATTTTTTTAAGCTGTGGAATGTTTTTGAGATAACACAATCTTTTATTTAACCTCAAAATACAGCAGAGCTGAAGGAGGAGCTGCTCTGGCAGAGGGAGGCTGAGTCCAGCCCACAGCCCCAGGTTTCACAGAGCCCACAGACCTCTGCAGGATGCAGTGGGAAAGCCCCCACCCCAGCCTCCAGGCCCCCACACCCGGAACACTGCACAGGGGCAGGAGGATGCTGCCCAAAGCCCCCGGAACTCCCAGGCAGGAAAGCCAACCATCTCCAAGTCCCACGGATCTTCTGATCCTCGGGGAGCAGGTTCAGGGAAGCATTCTTTCTCCTTCTTCACCATCAGGGTTCCGGTTTCTTTCCCTGTAACAGGGGTGAGGCTCAGACACCGGTCTTCGCCTCCTTTCTCATGAATCTCTTTCTGCTTCCTTCTTTGGAGCTGTTCTGTATCTGTTCCTTTTTCAGCCCTGGGGGTTTCCCCTACTGATAACTGGAAAGGGGACAACCTCTTGTGACCTCCTTTCTCATCATCAGCCCAAGCAGAAAGAGCAAAGTGTTCTCAGGGGCTTTGCTACCTGCTCCCTAGGACTGGATGCTATCAAATCTGCGATTCTTCAGAGTGGCAGACTTCATTCCAGAGTGGTGGAGAAGTTGGTCGGGGAAAGGGAGTGACTTGGCCAGACTGGTCCTAGAGCTGGGCCTGCACCCTGCTGTGCTGAACTTCGGGCAGGTATTACAGAGCATCAGGGCTCTGAGGGGCCTCCGAGCACCGTCAGCCCAGCCTCCGCACTTAACCAACAGGGACTGTGTTCCCCCAGCATCAGGTGACTTGGCCAAAACTACACAATGGCAAGCCTTAGACTAGGGGTGTCTGACCTCCTGTCCCGGAGCATCCAAGACTCTAAGGACAACAAGTCGGGTGTGAACTGCAGAAACAAAAGGCTTTCTTGTGATGTCAAGTGATGGGACAGACAGTAAATGCTCAGAGGCTGGCTGAATTCATACACACATCTGTGTAAAATCATCTCTTAAGGCCTTATGGGAAAAAAAAGCCCCACCACCGGAATTACCTGAGGGCGTGTCAAGTGTTCTAAAGCCCAATCATGCAAGGTGCAATACTGCGACATTGAAAGGACAGCCCTTTCTCCACTGCTCAAGCTGCTCTGGAACGTCTTGGGTGAGATACAGCGAGATACAGGAGAAGCACCCAGGCTTCCCATGGGCTTTTGTTCCTGCTCGAATGTGAGATACAGCCATGCGATCATTAGCATGCCCAATTTGCATTCACTCCAGATGAGATTTCATCACTGCATCATATTTATTCATTCCTTAATATAAATCTAAATTGCTCTCTTCAAATAGCAGAGGAGCACTATGCCTCAGTAAGGAGAAAGAGACATGATCACAGTGAGAGATGTGCAGCATTTTTATCCTCTCTCCTCCCCGTCCTTCCTTGGCTCCCACGATCAGAAGATGGGCCTCGGGCTTCAGCGGAGGCCAAGTATGGTAGGCCTCCATACTCTAACTCTGCAGGGGCCCCTAGTGAGTCCTGCTCGAGGGAGGCCAAGTGCCTTGCTAGCGTCCAGATACAACTCACTAGCAGAAAAAGACTACGATCTTTTAAAAGAAGGCTACAAGCATGTGTCTGAACCTGGAAAAGTTTGCTTGGAAAAAAAACAAATTTTTTACAGAAGGTGAAGCATTAAAACACAGGATGCCCAAAATGACCTTTGGAATAAGGATACGTAGAGTTCAAAAAATGAAGGACACCCAAAGCCCATGGGGCCTCAGCGGTTTCTGCCTGTTCATTCCCACCATGGACACCGTGTTGTTCTGTGGGGGGGGCAGCAGGTTGCCCCAGCACCACTTTTCCAGATCTAAAGTTGTCACTGTACCTCTTCCTGGGAAAGGAAAATTGGTATCACCATCTAGAAGTTGATATGCAAAAGTACTGTTTCTAATTCTTTTCATTTTGGGATAAGACATGCTTTTCCCCCGTCTGTCTGTATTTTTTTAAATAGTAAAAATCTTAAAGGAAAATGTTTTATCGGCTTGCACATATGCTAAAGGAAGTCACATAAGACTCTCTACAGGAAAGCATGCTAAAAGAAAAAGAAGTATCAATTACCTATAAACTGAACTCCTAAATATGTCTTAAACCAGGGCATATGTGACAAACTTTATCCAGTAATTCTGTTTTCATGTGTCCTAACCACTACAATCTCAGCTATTTTCTAAAGAAAAGAGTTCTAACATGGTCAGAGCTCAAAGGAATTTAGATGTTTTCAAGCATTACTACTTGAGTGCTTTTAGAGTTTCATGCTTGAGTTAAAGACAGGCACTTAAAAATTAACCCTAACTTCTGGATTTGGAGTGAGAAGCTGATGACTTCCCATGGGGTCACTGAAGATGCTGTTTGCTGGCTAGTCTTGTCCTGCAGGTGCTTAACGGACTTGGGCCAAAAGTAGCAGAGGCTGTCACCCCTGAACCAGACTCAATTACAGCACATGAAAGCATTAACAAAATGCAATGCCTTTACCAAAAATTCCTTCTCACTATGAGCCTGGAACATTCAGATGCTCAGAGAAACACTGGGGGGTACTGGACCAAGCGTTAGAAAATTCTACTCGTGGGTCTGCCATCAACTTCCTTAAGTCATGGAACTTCTCCGGGCCACAGTTTTTTGTTATCAACAGACTGAGGGAGTTACAGGATTTCTAACATCCTCTGCACTCTCCAAACCTCAGCTTCCATGCTCATCACCCTTCCCTCGGCCAGCAGGGACCAAGTGTGTTAGGAAGGCTGTGTCTTTGACCCCAGAGGAATGTGACAAGAGCCTTCCTTGCATTGTTCCCACGGTAACCAGAGCCAGCTGTCGAGGCCGGCCGGCCAAGTGAGGGTGCGTGAGTGCACACAACTGGGGCTCTGCCTCCACACTTCCCCACTTCCTCTGGGTCCTTGTCTGCAGGTCAACACACTCCTGGGCACAAAGCAGGGGATCTGTGATCTTTAAAAAAAACAATGTTTCGGGGTTTAAAATCACCGAGGCTCCCCCTAGTCACCTCCAGAGGATGCAGGTATGTCTACAGTTCTCTGGATCCACGAATCCACCTCTGGGTGCTACGGGGTCAGTATAATCTAGAGGCAGCAGTAATTTCCAAGTATGCTTGTGTGTTATGACTCTAAGGGAAAGGATTAAAGGGCTCAAGTCAGAGCAAAAATCCAGGCTGAGATTTTGGGGGAAGCCAAGATTTGTAAACACGCAGTTCGGAGCAGGAGTGACAATGAGCCGTTTCCTTTCTGCCTGTAGCCTGCATCTGAGATACTAATAAGGGAAGATCACTGGAAAGCATTACCATTATTTTTAGCTTTTCTGAGGGAGGGAGGGAGTTTCTGAAAGGGCAAAATGGAAAGGAATTTAGGGCAAGGGTGTGTGTGTGGTGGAGAGAGGAGAGATTAAGAAAAATAAGGACTTTCAGGACAGATAAGCAACTTCTTCCTCCTTTCTTGATAAATGGCTGCAGCCCAAACAACATCAAAGACTTCAGGTTCAGATATCTGGAGACAAATAGCGGCTGGCAGAAAACAATTTTCCCACGAGCAACGCAAATGTGCTCTTCACGCTGTGGGACTTCTTTACCTTCCAAACGTAGCAGATGATGCTACTCATAGCAGCCTTCTTAGAGAAGAGTTCAATAATTCATGTTGGATTTGAAAACTGCTTTAACTAACACAGACCCCAAAGAAACATCCTCTTGGATCTATGGAGATATGACTGTTCCAGATGAATAGGAGATGAACAAATTCCTCCTAAATGACCTTACGACTTTAAAATAGCAAGGTGGAGCCCAGAGCTTCTGGGGAGACCATGATGTGGGCTGAGAACATAACATTTTGAGGGAGGATTTCTTTTCTTTCTCTTTTTTCTTTTTTTGGCAAAAGAGAGTGAACAGTCTCCTTAATGATCTGCAAAAGCCAATGCAGGGGCCTGGTAGCTGCTGAAACACAATCAAATGCCATCGAGTTCATAAGGATCCTTATACAACACAAACCACTTCGTCACAACCTATTTTCCTGCTAGAATTTGCAAGGCAAGATTGCAAAATGTTCAAATAATCAACTTTGTGGCATGGTTGACACAGGCCCAGAGCTCACAAGGGAACAGTAGAATTAGTTCCCCACTTCCAAAATAAGACTTAAAGGAGTTTGTGCTATGGGAGAAGAGTTACTGTATTTTGTTTAATGGAACTAAATTTGTGCCCATTTAAATTGTGAGCAGGTGGCAGTTGGTAGCAAAGAAAGCCCTGGAAATATTCACAGTTAGTGAATGCAGTTGTATGTATAATTAGCTGAAATTTATTTTAAAGTACTCCAATCTTTTGTACTCTTTCCTTTTTTTTTACAATTCAAACTGGTGGAACACAGAGCAGCTTTTGAATTTATTATGAAAGCACAGCCATCATATGATCTACTAAGAATTAAAAAATGGGGTTGGCGTCTGAAAGTCTCTAAGTGCATATATGTTAGGATCAGACCAAAGGAAAGGGCTTGCTTTCTTTCAGAGGGATGAGCTTGTGTTCAAGAGAAATGAGTAAGACAAACAACACCACTGAGTAGGAGCAGAGATGGGAAAATCAGAGATATGCATTTTAAAGACTTAAAATTTCCTCTTATCTGTTTTAAGGAAAATTTCAAACATTCAGACTTGTAATGGAGCACCAGATGTCATTCTCCAGCATCTACAAGGATCAACTCATGGCCCATCTTACATCTTGAAGCAAATCCCAGAAATATCATTTAATCTCTTAAGTTTTTCAGTATGAAGCGTAGGATTATTAAATTCCCTCATTTCCCCAAGGTCTTGAGAAGTCAAATTCCCTGGGGCTGGGCTGTCAGTGACCAGGCATGGCCAGAACCAGGCCTTCCCAATGGAAGCCTACTGTTGTCCCCTGCGAAGCCCCTGTATCTCTTGCCCCTATAGCCCCCTCCACATGTTTGAAGTCAAACCCTGGAATGCAGTAATATCAGCATACACAATAAGCATTACACTGCAGAGATCAGGAAATCCTAAATTTTAATCTCAGCTTTGCCATTTCTCTAAGCCTTAATTGTCCCAACTATTAAGTAAAGATGTGAAACTGCCACAATGAGACACAATTACTTATGACATACTTATAAAAATAGTTGACTTTCAATTTCCAATCTTTTTTTTTTAATGTGTTTTCCTGGATTGGGGGTAAAGTTTTTAGAAGCCATAGGCTTAGAAAATGAGTGTGAGGTGAGGTTTCCTATGTTCATGATGGGTGCAGGAGGGGGGGGGGGTGCCACGCACATAATTATGTCACGGCACCCTAAGACCATTTCCGCAAGTTTATTTACTGTTCACATATAAATTAGAACCAACTATTGCAACATGTTGAAATGGAAGTTTCTATGAAAAACAAATGTTTCATATAATATAAAATCAACATTTCCCAAAAAGGAAAAGAAGCAGCCCCTCTCCCTGGGGAAGTTCTAGGATCTTTCACAGAAAGAACAGGCAAGTCCAAGGAAAGTGAGAAGAAAAAAGAAACAGTCCCTCTCTTTGTCGTGGGCCTGCCAGACCCCTACCCGAAACTGCCTTACAAAAGAACACCAAATATTCTCAAGGAAGTAAGTGTCCAAGGCTAGAAAAATAACCAAAGGCAGGGTTTTGTGTAAGCAACTAAAATATACTATTCAACTGCACCCCTTTTCCTTCTCAAACACATGTAGAGGTTCCCATGTTAGGGGAGATTATGGATGTGAGCTAACTATAATGTTTAAGAAGCCCCATTCTAAATCAACCCCACACCTGGAGATTAGCTTTAAATGCACTTGTTTTCAAAAGCCAAACCACCGGAAATCTTGTCATTTTTAATATATGCTGGCAAAACATGCATATAACCACATGTGACCTCACCCTAAAACCCAAGCGCTGGGCCAAGTCAGAGAAGCAGCTGGGTCTGAGGAACAGCCTTCCTGCCTGTAGGAGTTCCCTGTGGCTTCCCTAAAGAAGCACCACAAACTGGAGGGCTTACACAACCCCGATGCACTGTCCTACAGTCCTGGAGGCCAGCGGCCTGGCTCCAGGATGTCCATCGGAGGGCCACGAGGGAGGGGTCTGGACCTGTCTCTTCTAGCTTCTGGTGGTCTGCAAACAATTCTTGGCAGTCGCTGGCTTGTGAGAGGCAAAGCTGCATCTTAACGTGGCACTCTCATGATGTCCAAATTCCCTCTTCTTAAAAGGATACTAGTCATACTGGACTGGGGCCCACCTTCGTGACTTCATCTTAACTTGATCATCTGTAAAGACCCTATTTCCAAACAAGGGCACATTCACAGATACTGGGGGTTACAACACTTTTTGGGGAGGACATCATTAAACACATACCACTTCCTCATCCCCACCTTACTTTAAAGAGATAGGGAGGGATGCTGACCCAGCTCCTGGGGGGGCTCCTATTGCCCCCCCGAGTATGCCACCCATTCCCAGGCCGTCTCCTGCTGCTCAGAGGGAACAGCTTAGGACAGGTACCCCTTGCCTGTGGACACAGTCCAACAAACCGCCACTTGGCCTTGTGAGATCAGGGCCGAGCTATACTGTCTCCCCTCCTGCACCCTTCTCAGCCTGGGCCATGAGGCTACCATGTAATCTGCAAGTCGGCTTGGCCCCTTCCAAGCTCAGGCTAGGAGAGAAGCCCGGCACAGCCCTCTGCCCGTTTTGCATCCTCTTCTACATACTTAGCCCGCCTTTGTCCCTCCTTTTATCCCTTGTGCATTTGGGGCAAGTTGAGACATATCTTAGAAAAGGATATAAAAAAATGTTTTTGACTTATTTCTATAGCTGGCATGATTATTAGGCCACAAGAGAAACCTTGATGGTTATCGTTGAATATGCTCTTTTGCAGTTTTAAAAGTATCTTTCAAGCATGATAGTTGCAGAATGTAATTATTCAACAACTCTAATAGGTAGCAAGAGTATCATTATTCCCAATTTACAGAGGAAGAAACTGAAGTTGGAAAAGGTTAAGTATGCCGCAATGGACACCCAGCTAGTAACTCACAGAGCCAATCACAGACTCATCTCATCTGATATCAAATTCTGTATTTTTATACAACACATAGTATGACATAATCTGTATTACATTATCAAGAAGGATTGAAAGTTTTTTCTTGACTCTAAGCAGTATGGGAGCAATAATAAAGCCTTATGTCCACATTCCACATTTTAAAGCATTTTTCAACATGTTTCAATTTTAGGTTTTACTTACCCTTATAAAAACCAGGTGAGTTATTCTTAGGCCCATTTTAAAAACGATGAATGATGGTAGAGGTTATAGAATTTGCCTAAACAAACCAGTGAGTTGACAGTAGCGCTTGGAATAAGGATCGGCACATTCTAATTGAAAAATCAGTATGATTTTACAAAGACTACAATTCAATGCAACGTCCTTGGAGACACGAAAAACTGGAAAGAAAATAGTGTCAATGAAGGCTAAAAGGAAGAAAACGGGATACATTTCCATACATTTTACTGCAGGGAGAAGCAGCATATGCATGTGTCATGCTGTCAGAATGGACCCCTGCACCGAGAGAGAGGCCCCTCTAGACGACCTCAGCTGTCCATTTGAATCATAAAAGGCTTTACACAGGTCACACAGGACCTGTGATGGGTGTAGGAGGAGGTCATACTTTCTAGTTCATTCCAGGCTTCAAGATTCCCTCCGTCTTTCACAGCCTGAATTCATGCAAGAAGGTTTCCAGAAGGATGTGGAATCTAAGCTAACTCTAGAAGAACACACAGTTTCAGGAAAGAGAGGTAACAAATGTGTGTCCCAATATGGTCCACAGACCACTGTGGCTGGAGGTGAGGGTGTGGCGAGGTGGTGGAAGGAGGTGAGGAGGGAATGAAAAGCAGAGGCCATATAAAGAAGGGTCTCAAAAGCCTTTCTGAGGAATTGAGATGATTCTCTAAGTTCTAAATGTGCTTCGAAAGGTTCTGAGCAGGGGAACTACCTCATCAGATACACTCTGTTGCCTCTAAGTGAGTGACTCTCAAATCCCCAAGTCTAGCCCTGACCTCTCTTTCAAGATCCAGACCGGTTTCTCAGAATACCGGCTGGGGCATCCCTACATCATCTTGCTGTCACTTCCCGCCGGGTACGTTAGAGCTCCACAGTCCCTTCCAGATCTAACCGTCTGTGATTCCAGCCAAAGTTGTGGGTGTGAAAAACTGACATTTCCCTTGGGGAGATGGAAAATAAACAAAGAACAGAAAAGTCATATTCAAAAGGCAGAGCAAAAAGAGCAATGTTGTTAGATTGAAAAAAAAAAAACCTACCTTAGTCATTTTTCTCTGACTGTCCAGGCCCTTAACTATATATATAATGCATTGGAGCATGTGCACATGTGCGTATCTGGTGGGCGTACTGAGGGGGTATTGCTAAGACACTCTCCAAGGACACATGCTTTCAATGATGACAAGCCAGGATAGCTTTCTTGCCATTCAAAGCTGCTACCTTACACCTGCAGAGGCTGGCTCTAGAAACAACAATTAAAATACAAAATAAGAATCCTGAATTGCTATTTTAAGCATTCCATGCCCCTGGACCCAAAACAACTCACAATCATTTCTTTAACCAAATCTCTCTATATCTGAGGAGCAAGAAGCAGCTTAATTTGCATGAGGCTATGGGGAAGGAAGTCGCCCCCGAGAGACAGGTGAAGAACTTCCAGGATACCCCTTTAACAGGACTAAATGTGTTTTCCTGTTAAAATTTCCCTTGGCTACTTCAAAAGAAACACTATTGTGAAAACCTTATGTTAGCAGAGAAGAGAGTCAGCATATTAACTCATAGAGTGTGGTTTGAATAAGGTGTAGTTTATGAGGTAGAAAATTTTCATTTCTCCTTTCTGGACATAGCCTCCGAAAGCAAAAATTAGGAGCATGTGTGGGTTGCCGCAGCACACACTGAATTTATAAAAGATACACTTTTCACAAGCCTACTTCCACTGGCCCACTTCTAACACTCATTCTGGCTGGGAGAGAGATCACTGCTCTCCACAGTCCGGTCTTAGCTGGAGGATCTGGTGGGAGAGCGGCCTCCTCCTCACCCTACTGAACCCTCTCATCCACACCCGGGCGGTCCGACTGCTCTGCTTCCATATCCACCTACCTTCCACTCATGCTCAGCCCAGAGCTTGGCTCAGAGACTCAAGTCTCACAGCGAGCAACCTGGCCTGGGCTCTTCCGCCTAGGGGTGTGGCTGCTCTGCGTATTCCAGGTGACTTAACAGTAAATCATTAAAAACACAGAGAGCAAAATGGCTTTGCCTCCAGGAAGCCTGCCTGTGGGGACGTGCACGTCTGCCATGGCTTACAGATCTCTTCAGGGGTATTACTCAGATTCGACTTTCTTTCAGGCTATTGCCTTCCAGGATTTGTACTTCCTGGCCAATTGGCAGTGGCGAGACACCCCGTAAAGAGAACTATGGTTGGGGTCTGATAGAGATCTGACCCAGATGACTTACATTACAGAAGCCCAGCAGACATACCAAATATTCTATGAGTCAAAGGCGATTTTGAGGTACTTGTTATACTTATTACAAATCCATAATAAATCCATAATACTCAAACTTTTTCCTAATGGATGAAAAACTCTCACCCCAAAGCTTTTTAAGGTATAGCTTCTCCTCTTACTGTTCAGGAAACTGAATCTTTGTGGCAGTCTCTTCCAGGGCCTCCCAAGGAGGTCAGGTGACCCACTCAGTGCTCCCACCACATTCTGTGTTTTCCTCACATATATGTATATACATATGTCACAGTGTGTTTTAACGGGCCAGTTACTTTTCAAGCTGCTATAGTAACTGTAACACAGTGCCATGGGTTAGGGACCATGTTCCTTTTGTCGTACTTTAGTATCTTCGGTACTTAGGACATAGTGGAATCTCAAAAAATAGTACTTGACTGACTGACTGAAAATAAAATCTCAATTACTGCTGTCTACTCATCCAGTTCCTGATAGGCACCGATGTCTCCTACTCCATTTGGCACTGTCCATAGCCTGTGGGCGCCCCATCTAGGAAGGTGTCATCACCCCGAATGGGACGGTGAGCTTGCTCTGCTCAAAGTCAATCAGGACCTAAAAACTTGTGTAACCTTCTCCTCTGAGAGAGCCAGGAGGCTGGAAAGAACCATAAAACAGGGCAGGCTTTGCGGGGAGTGCATCCAAAGCCCAAAGCATTCAGGGCCGACACCATCATCGCTCTGCACAAGAACCGTCTTTTGGAGAGAGGCCGCCCTGTGAGTGGTGATTTTCACGCGGTTCTTGCCTCATGCCTTTCAAGTGAGAAGTTGTCTTGCAGGATGCTGGTGCTTGCTCGATCAGTTATGAGTAGTTCGGGGTCTGTTTGTGCCACAAGACACAATAGTTTAAGATAATTTAATTGAGGGTCAAAAATAATCTGGGGAGAAATAATTAAATCCACATGAGAATAATCTATGGTAAAAAAAAAAGGGGGGGGATCATGGGAAAGATGATCCTGGCAGAGCAACAGCTTTTGTTCAAGTCCATCAAGAACTGTTTCCTGAAAACCTACTGTGTGCTCTGCACTGTGCCGGGATTTTGGGGGCATATGGAAGGAATCGTTGTCATGGTTCAGAGCTCACCCCTTCCCACCAGTCCCTAAAACCAGTCCACAGACACTGCTACCGTGTTTCCAAAATGTGGATGCTGCCCTGCGCCTCACGCTGATAGACACCACCACTGTGTGCGTGACCAACAACAGCCCACTCAGTCCTAGGCCTGCCAGCCCCTCTGGTCCCTGGCTCACACTCCCCACCTCGTGACCTGGGCCTCAGCCATACCCTCTTGCTCACGCTTCCCTGGCTTTAGGATTCCTTGACTCCTCCAAGGCTTTGCCTTTCAAAACGCAGTCTTTCTCTGCACAGAAGCACCTCCCTGCAACGTTGTGCCTGTTTATTCTTCATAACTCACCTCTCTGGGAAGTCTCTCCTGTAAACACTGCTCCGTGCCCAGTCCTGATGTGATAGTCTTTGCAAGTTTCCCCAGCACACTCTGTGGCACTCAGTGCACGGGATTCTTCCTCCCGGCCTCTGGCCTTGCTTCCGCTGGCCCATCTGTGGACACTTACTGAGCAGCTGCTCTCTACAAGGCCCTGTGCTACATTAGGTGCTATTTCGCCTGAACAACTGTACTCTGAAATGGGTGTATAATGCCTTTAATAAATGCACACAAAACCCTTGAACTGTAGGTGTGACTCACAGATGAGAAACTACACTCAGCAAGGTTGAGTAACTTGGTCAAGTTCACACAGCCAGCAAACGGCAGAGCCAGATGTTTTCACTCCAGGCTCACTCCTCCTCAACACGCTGCCTGCAAAAAGGTGCAAAGACTCACCTGAGATGCCTTCTTAGAGCCCAGGGGTTCTTGCAATGTGAAAATCACATACAGGGTTTTGACATGAGACCAGCAGGTACAAGCCAGAGTTGTCTGTGTCTAAAACCAACTGGGTGGGCACGCCGTGTAGTCTGTTTTCTTCCCAGGGCTTTCTTTCCCGTGTGTCATATAGACCATCATTGCCCAAACACCCACTACCTATCAGTCTCTCTAAGTAATGCAGTCAGTGTAAACTCCTTTTGTTTTTAACCTCAAAGCACCAACTCTGTATGTTAAATGTTTCCAACAAGCATCAAAGCCTCAACTGTTACTGCTTTTTGTTGTTTTCTAGTTCTGCTAATGCAAGGGATGGCCTGTCCCAGTATTTATTACTAGATTAATGTCAGGTTCTAGGTTAGCACATAAAAATATCTCTCCAGTTTCTTTGCAAGAGATCAAAACATTTTTTTTTACAGCAACATCAAAAAGAATCAACATGTAAACATGTCTCAACAGGCATTATTTTTCCCTTCAGTGATTTCTCAATATTTGGAACTCTTTAGTAGTCTGTTTTGCTTACAAATGGCAAAATATCTCACTATTTCTTTTAAGCCTTTCTGAGACTCTTTATCATATTTGCTGACAATCAGTGTTTCGTGTCATTCTTTTGGTAGTAATATTCTGGGGAAAAAAACTACCCTAGAAATATTTTGGTTGATCACGTGGCTTGATTTGGGGGGAACAGGGAGGAAAGTCGTTTTTTACTTTTTTTTACTTCTTTTTCCTTTCCATCCCACCCTTCTTCCTTTTTCTTTTTCTTTTTTAGGAAAAGCTTTTACTTTAATCCTCATGGTACTACATATTCTTATAGCTTCCTAGTCTTTTCATTTGATTGGCAAAAGAAAAGTAGCATGAGATTAAAGTGGAATTTCTACCGTCTTCATTTATAGCACGGACTTCCCATACAAACTCCTGTTGGTGCTGATGAGGAAAACTGGTGTACTATTTTATCACTGTAGGGCAACTGGCGGAGTGTGCCTCACCTCTCTGCAAACGATTCAGTCAGATATGGCATTTCCAACCTGCTTTCTGCTCATTATAAAGCTCTGTAAACGCCTAATGGCCACTAAACACGCTCAACCCCAAAAGCAGCCTCAGTCCTAATGGGAAATCTGAGAAGCATTCCATTACAGTCAGGGACGACCCAAGGCTGTCCGCCATCATTGCTGTTATTTACCCTTGTTCTGGTGGAATTAGCCAGTTTAATTATAAGGAGAAAGAAATAAGAGATATAGAATTGGAAGAGAAGCAGTAAAATGTTCATTATTTGCATAAGCTTTAACTGCAAATCAGAGTGAGTCCCCTGAACAAAGATTGTAAACAATTAGGGAATTATGTAAGAGAATGAAGCAAAGTAACGTGCAAAAATCAAAAGCCTTCTGAAACGACAGTAGGAAGGTATCCCATATTTTAAAAGCAACAAAAATGTAATACGTGGAGATTCACTTGATGAGAACTGCACAAGATCAGGGCAAAGAAATATTTTAAAGATGACTGAGAGACAAAGAAGGCAATATGAATAACTGAGCAGCTCTTCCTCGTCCTTGAGTAGGAAATCACTATGGAGAAATACGTAGAAAGACAGTAGTTCTTCCCAAATTAATCTACAAACTTGATGCCATGTCAGAGAGTACCATTAAGAAGATAATTCTGAAGTTCATATGAAAAAACAAATAGGGAAGAACAGCCTTAAAAATGATGCACAAAGAAATAAGGGAAGACCTGTGCTTGACAGATATTAAAAATATGAAGCTCCAGATGCACCGCCATGTAAATAAACATAAGATTAACAGGAATTAAATAAACCCAAATACAGGCTGAATTCAGTGTATCATAAAGTTGAAGCTGCGTTTTAGTGGGAGAAAGAAAGAACCTTCAATAACAGGAGAGCCACCTAGAAAAAAAAGTTACATCCCTAGTTCACAGCCTACACTAAAATTAATTCCGGAGTGACCGAAGATTTAAATGTAAAAAAAGAAAAAAAAGAAAATAGAAAACATGAACATAAACACACTAGGAAGAACCTTGAAAACAGATGCTAAGTGGAAGAAGCCAGTCACATAAGACCGCATATTATGTGATTCCATTTTTATGAAATGTCTACAAGAGGCAAATCCATAAAGAGCAGATTGGTGGTTAGCAAGGGCTGGAGGGGAGGGGGGAAATGGGGTATGGCATTTCTTTTGGGGGTGATGAAAATGTTCTGAAATTAGATTGTGGTGATGGCTGCCCGACTCTGTAAATATACGAAACCACGAAATTGCACACATTCAAAGAATGAATTTTATGGTATGTGAATTATATCTCAATAAAGCTATGATTCCAAAAGTACTAAGCAAAAAAATATGAGGCAAATTTTTAAATATAATGTTCGAATGAAGAAGACCTAAGTTTATCAAAAAGCAAAAGCCCAAAAAAGCCTGATGAATAAGACTACATAGTTTAAAGAACAGAACCTTTAAATTACGTAGTTTTAAATTACTTAAAGAACAAGAAAGAAACGTGAGTCAAAAAAAAAATGGGAAAATAAAAAAATACAAGACCAAAGAACTAATTCTTTGGAGCTATGAAGTGCTCCAAAAAAATCAATTAGCTAGAAAAACCAAAAATCCAGTAAAAAATGGGCAATGAACATGTGAATATACATTTCTTAGAAAAGAAAATAGGAATGGCTCTTAAACATGTGATAAGATATTCAATCATCATTATAATAAGCAAAACTCATGTTAAAGCTACTAAAAGATAGTCATTTTCCCTTCCTAGATGGACGAAGATCATGAAGGTTAGTAACATTGTCTCTGGAAAAAAACCACCCTGACACAGTGCTAGTGGGAGCACATAGTAGTACAAACGCCAAACTGGGGGCGATTGGCCAGGGTTTATCAAAATCAAAACTGCACGTTCCTTTTGATCTAACAATTCCACTTGAGTAATTTCTCCTCCAGAGATCCTTGTTGACATATAAAATGCTATTTATAGAAAGCAATTCACTGAAGCATTGTTTATAGTAGCAAAGGACTGGAAACAACCAAACGTTTGTCAATGTGGGGCTGAACCAATTAACTGCAAATCCATGCCATGGAATGTCATTTAGATACCGAAAAAAATGAGGCTGCTCTGCATGTTCTGACAAGAAAGGTTTTCCATGAGGATATATGGTTAGGTGGAAAAGATAAGGGGCAGAACGGTGAGCATGGCATAAACATAATTTTTTAAAAACCCCACACTTTTGCTCAAACAGTTAAAAACATCCCAAGCAGACCCACAGGAAAATGGTAATGGAGCTTGGCTCGAGGAGCAAATAGGGGTGAGTTGGTAACAGAAATAAGAGGCTTATTTTCCTCGTACATCTTTGGTACCTTTTGTTCTTACAGTGATTTAATACAAACTAGCTAATTCTTTTGGTTAAAAGAAAGAAAACAAAAGCAAGTATGGGAAGGACACTGAAATATGAAAAGAACAGAACATGTAGTCCAATTTGGGATAGTTTTTTTGGCTATTTTCAATATAATTTTATATATAATTTAGGTGGTTTAATATAGGTAATTTTTAATATTAAAATAATATAGGTAAATTTAAGAAAAAAAAAGAACCATTTTTTAAAAACCCTCATTAGAGACCACCCAGGAGACTGATTCAACTTTTGCAAAACAGATGCATTCAGCTAAGCTTCCTATGTGTGGGGCTTTGGTAAGAATGCCATCCAGCCACCCACCCCCAGTCCCCAAGGTGGGCAGGATGACCTCCACGACCAGGTGGAAAATTCATTCTTCACCATTCATTCAAATCTGGCCTCTGCTGCCACTGTAGATGTGCCAACTAGATAGGTCTCTTTAAATTTATCCTCAGAACACAAAGAGAAAGACCAATATCGCCTATTTCTACTTAGCAGAATTGTTAGGTCTCCCATTGGCCACCAGTTACATTTTGAACAAAACAGCCATAAAAATGTCCTGATAAACCCTGTAGTGAATTCATCAGACATTCTTTAATGTGCTGCAGGAGGATAGAGGAGCTGTAAAGATAGAGGAGGGGAGACCTACCTGTACTGCCTGCTCCCCTTTGCAGGGGTCCTGAGGGCTCAGGCAGAACAAATTAAGTCAGCACTGGGGGTCTGCAAAAGTGAAGGATCTCAGACTCAAAAACTGTGCATTTTAACCCTCTTACAGTGTAGCAAATCCATAGTTTGTCACTTTTAGGATTCCCTTGAAGACATGCTTATCTATCATCACAAAAGAGCTGGTAAGGCTTAGCTTTCCCCTTCTGACCTTCCTAGCTATTACAGATTCTTCCCCACTGTGCATCTGACAGGCTGGAGGGCAGAGGGGCTGAAATTCACAGGTCACCCCCAACTTTATTTTAGTGGAAAATTTCAAACTCCTCTCTTACAGATGAGAAAGTAAAACCTTTCACGTTCCCTCCCCTACATTCACAGAGAATAGAACGGGGATGAACAACTAGAGTGGCTTGTACACAACCTAGAGAAACTGCTGAAAAAATAAAATCAAAAGACATTTGGGCAACATTCTACAAAATTCAAGCTTCCTACCCACCTGGCCTTCAAAAACATCCCTCTGAATTCCAGCTGCCTTTGGTAGTTGGTCTATAGTATATCTGACATTAGAGATCAGACTCACTTGTATGTCTAAGGACTGTGGGGTGGGACCATGTCCAGAATTAAAAAGCAACGTAAAGAAGTAAAGGATTCATGTCTGGGCTCACTGGGATTTTCAGAAAGCAAGAGCAATAAATGTTCCTCTACAGGAGGTGGGAGTGATTGTAAGTTCTGGAGAGACCAGACAAATTTGGAATAGTTTCCAATGGGAAACATGACAGTGGATCAAGCAGAGAAGCAAAGAGGACTGTCTCAAGTTGAAGAGCAAGAATTCACAGCAGGACCAATAAAGTGTGTCTGGGATCTCTGAGCAGCTGTGCAAGTGGTGGAGCCCACCCAGGGCTAGAGTTTGACACTCAACTGTGAAAGCAGAGTGAAACCGAAAACCCCCATGACCTGGGCAGGGCAGGGAGACAGTGAGGGAGGAGGAGGATGAACGGTGGTAAGGCCTGTGATGGCCAAGCTCATGGCGATGAAGAAGAGGAGCGGAGGCTGAGACCAGAGAGGGGAACTGCAGAGTTTGGGATTTTAAGATTCAGAAAGGTCCAGGGGATGCTGTTTCAGGCTGATGAATGGTGGTATGTGTGCCAGTGAGTGTGGGTGTCTGGAGTGCGGGAGAGAAGAAGTCTTCAGGTGAGCAGACAGAGCCACTGAGAGCAGAGTTAGAAGAGTCAGGTTGCAGGGAGCACTGGCCAGCACCAGCCTTGGACGGTGCCGCTGCCCTTAGACAGGGGAAGACTTCATAACCATCTTGTCAAGGGGAAACAAACGCCTGCTCCAGGTCCAAGGGCATGTGATGAAGTCTTTGAATTGCGCTCCTTACATTTCATGCTCAAATCAGAGGGAGGCTCAAGAACAGAAAGGGAATTCTCTGAGAGATGAACAGGCAGGTGCATGGCCCAGGGGGCGATTTTTATAAGGCAAAAGAGAGTGCTGTGATAAGGGGGAAATACATGTGGGTCGGAGTTCCTCCAACTTCCCAGCTGGATGACTTCAGGCTTTAAGGAGTGTCTTTTCAGCCATCACATCTGTAAAGCGAGTCCAACCTGAGAAATGCTGTAACACCCGTGTGGTGCTTAGAAGAGAGCCTGGTGGTTAGGGATTAGCAAGGGTTCACTGGTGTTCTTGCTCCTCTACGACTACAGTCCCGAGGAAAATTATTGTTAGGACAGTGAGGTAGATGAGAAGAGAGAAGAAACAGTAGTGAAGCAAAAAATGCATGATGGGGAGAAATCATTCACTGTTTTCATTTGAAACTGCTTAAAGGTAAGCTACACCGAGAAATGAAAATATGTCCACACAAAAGCTTGTACAGGAATGGTCATAGCATTACTCCGAACAGCCAAAGAGGAGAAACAGGAATGAGTCCGGATACACGCTACCACGGGGATGGACCTTGAAAATATTATGTTAGTGAAAGAAGCCAGTCATGGGAGTTCGCATATTGTATGGCTCCACTTACATGCAATGTCTAGAATAATAGAATCTATATATGGAGAAAACAAATGAGCGGTCACCAGGAGCCAGTGTGGACAGGCTGGGGGAAAATGGGAAATCACTGCTAATGGGTATAGGGTTTCTTTTTGGGGTGATGAAAATGTTCTAAAACTTACTACGGTGATAGTCGCACAACATGAATACAGTTAAAAAGCACTGACTGAACTTCTAAAAAAGAAAAGTCACCTATATGGTTCTTAACACTTCCTGCTTCCCATCTCCTAATAATAAACATTTGTCCTCCCTGGGTGAGAGGTCTGATGGGCAGAGTGTATGAAATGGAGAATTCCAGCAGATCATTCACTCAGGAATATCAGGAGACATCGACTGTCCTCCTCAAGAGCCACTGTCAGGTGGGTGCCAGGGAGTTTCTCTGCTCTCTGCCCCTCTCAGCCTTAGCTGCTGCATTCTGTTTCCCCATGAGCACAGTGGTTAAAAATCAATCTCTGCTTGATCTTCATAGGCAAAAGCTTTAAAGTGGATGGGCCTTTTACACCCTGTTTAAAGCTTCTAGAAATACCAAAGGGGTGCTCTGGAGCGTGGTTTTGGCCTCTCCACACCACGACAACAGAGTCCTTGGAAGCAATACTCCCTCCAAACTACTCCATTTAATAGGCAGCGTCATTTCTTGAGGGAACAAACTGCAAGGAGAAAGTATTGGAAAACCGTTCCCTGCAGCCCATTTGATGTTTGATTTATCTGACAAGCATGCCAATAATTGCCTGAACAGTAACCTCACGGTATCATTGGTCCCTGGAAATCAACCTTTCTCAGAAAAGTCAACAGGGTTTTTAAGGGCATACTGAAGTCTAAAAATCAGAATGCCAATTTATTTGTTTGCAGTAATAATACAGGCATACCTCATTTGTGCTTCATTTTATTGTGTCTCACAGATGCTGTGTATTTTTTTACAAAGTGAAGGTTTGTGGCCACCCCACATCAAGTAGGTCTACTGGTGCCATTTTTCCGACAGCATTTGCTCATTTCACATCTCTGTGTCACATTTCTGTAATTCTTGCAATTTTCAAACGTTTTCATTACTATTATATTGCTATGGTGATCTGTGATCAGTGACTACTACTCGCTGAAAACTCAAGTGCCAGCACTTTTTAGCAATATGCATTTTTTAATTAAGGTACATATGGTGATTTTTTTTTAGACACAATGCTATTGCACACTTAATGGACTATAATATAGTAAACATGACTTTTATACACACTGGGAAACCAAAAAGTCATTTGACTGGCTTTATTGCGATATTCACTTTATTGTGGTGGTCTGGAACCAAACCCCAAATATGTCCAAGGTGTGCATGTAGTAATAATTTTCATGCAAGTCCGCAATCTCTAGGTAATGCTGGCTCCTGCGCACAAAAAGCTGCCTGTACTTTGAATGTTCCAGGGATCAAACACGAAAGCATTTCTCAAAGAATATCCACGTAAACCATTTTAATACATAGGGTTCCCAGAGTCTCTTTAAATGCTGACCAAGTCTCTTCCTATGTTTCACTTTCCATGTCCGGGACTGAAGACACAAAACAAATGATAAAGCACCATGTTGTTGTATAACAGGTCACTTCAGTCCGTGACGTGTCAGCTGCAAAACATCAACTTCTACTGAGGCGAGCGCCTTCGGTGCCTGCAAAGCAGCGCACCGGGCCCAAGTTCCAGGAAGAGGTGCCAACCCCACTTGATGTGTATCATCTACAAAAGAACCCACCACACACTCTCAGAGCTGATAACCCTGACTCGAGGTGGCAGGAGGTTTGGGGTAGGTCCCTAGAGAGAAAAGGGTTTTTTCATGGCATTGGAGATTAAGAACAGATTAGTAATATTTAAGTTGAATTATAAGAATAAAGTTTTCATGTCTCTCTAGACATCTAGAAATCTGTAAATTTGAGCTGGTCAAAAATCATCAATCCATTAAACTTAATTATTTATATTTACTTTCAGTATTTTATATTCTTCCCCCAGATACAAAAGGTACAATGCTCTATTCTGCTTTTGCTTCAGTAAGGTTGAAAATTCATGCTTTTTACAGGGTCTTAAAGAGGTGGCTTCAAGAGTTCCCCCTTAATTAATGATTTTTGTTGGAATTTTAGAACTCTGAATTGCTCTCACTATCCTGCTGTACCTTCCAGCTACTCTCATAACACATTATAAGTAGTGTACTTCTGGGACCATAGAAGTTGTCTTTTATATGTTTTGACAGTCACTGCTCAGCAATAACCTGAGAGTATTTAATTATAATGCCTCACTTTCATATAGTACTCTACAGCTCATAAAATACTTTCCTTCACTCTTGCATAGACGTCTTTGTATTAAACCACAGCGTTTCTGTTCAACTTCTATAAAATCCTTTCAAAGGTATTAATCAATTAATCAACATTTAACATAATGGTGACCTGGAATCTACCAGAACAATCTGGGGGGGAGTGCCTGCACACCGGGGATGGCAGGAAGATCTTGACATCAAAATCATTCTCAGAGTTTTGACAGTAAAGAGAAACCATCAAAAGATACAACAAACTACACAGACCTAAAAATAAAAGGAAATGTTTCCTGCACAGGCTGCAGACCTGTTGGAAACAGAGGGAGCATCATTAAACGTGACTTCTATTCACTTAATTTTAACTATACTAGGATTGTTATTCACTGAATTGTACCTGCAGCAGCATACAAACCCAAGCCTGCAAAGTGCAAATTAGAACAACAGCTGAAACTGTTTCTCATGGTTGCAGGGATGCATGTGCGAGGTGGGGAAAAAAGTTATTCTTTTTAATACGGAAGCCCATCACCCTGAAGATCTATGAGAGCTTGCACTGTCCTAGGCATTCTATTTCTACCTCCTATCACAACAGCATCAGTACCATTTGTGATCATATTCTGTCAGCTGCTCTGCTAACAGGAGAAAATTTCTCCTTGTATATGAATAACTAGCTCCTCACTGTAAGACCCAGCATTCCACCTTTTTGTTCTACAATATGATGCCAGCAAGCATATTTCTGTCCACCCATTCCACATACACACAGATTTGAAATAAACAAGGTTTGTAATCTGCATATTGCCTCCACAGAGCAAATAACTGATTCATCAGATATTTGTAAAAAGCAAATGTAAAATCCATGAATTATGCCTCTGTGTTGACAAACTATAAAATGCTCAGAACTTTTATGTTAACAAGGCATTTTGCTTTGATGTGTGGATTTTTCCCTTACACACACAAAGGAGAATTTATAAACTTCGGAGTTCTTTAACCTTTACAAACCGACACAATAATTACACTGCAAGAAACTGACAAGCCAGGGTAATAGGAGTCAAGAATTCTTTTCTCTCCCCACTTCCTTTAAATAGTTCTCAATTTTTATACAATTTACAGACTGCCCGAGCAAAAGATTTTCATTGCTGTGAATCCGACTGAAGATAAATTGGGAGATAAAATAAAATCACTATTCCAATTCACAAGAATATTTGCAGCGCCTCCAAAGGAAATGTTTCTCCTAACATAAAAACAGTATTAAATTTTAAGAGCAAGGCTATCGTCAAACGGAAGGCAGAGAAAAGTAAACGTAAGTTAACTTGACAAGCCCATACTGATAAAGCACAGATAAATGTTATCTCTGGGTTACATGCCCAGAACAGGCAGTCCTCCATTTATGAATGAGATATGTACAGAAAGTTCATTTGTATGTCAGTTGTTTGGAACTCTAACCTCATTTTCTCGGAGAAACGACGTTATAAATAATGCTTGGTTCCACAGGAAGGCAAGTAAGTGCTATCATCATATAGACAAATTTGAATACTGCAAGCTTTCAAGCAGGTTGTCCCTATGTTAGGCAGGGACAGAAGGTGCAGAAATCGGTGGGGGTTGGGGGGGGGAAAGAAGAACATTTCTTCTTCCTTACCTGGAACTTCTGAAGTTTTATCTGGCATCTGCCTGCCTCTCTTTACAAACACCCCCTCCCTGATCCCTCCCCACCCATCTAAATATTTCATCCCAGCTCATGTAAAAGAGCACCAAAATAATTTTTTACTTTGGTTAACCCTGAACCCCTCTCTTGGAGCAACCCTTATCATGCCCAGTCACCTGACAATCAAAGGCTAACAAATAGTTCAGTTCAGTCAACACTTGTGTCAGAGTTTTAAGGGGACATAGAGTCTTGGCAGAGCGGAATGGGGATATACTTAGTAATATTGACAGCAACAGGACCCAGGTCCTAGCAAGTGCGGTTGGAAGAACTAAAATAGGAAGTTACAGACCCACAGGAACAGACTGACCGCCCAGGATGGTGGGGTGGGTGCCATCTCCTAGTGGCAGCATTTAGAAGGTCTCCCTGGCCTTTCCACGTGGAGCCACGCACACTGCCTGCTCTTCTTCCCACTGGAGACGGCATTAGGGAACATATGTTCAGATCAAGGTAGTTTGAAGGATGTAGAGTCCTGATACACTGACTCGGTGGGCTCCCAGTTTTCCTAGGACAGAGGTTGGTACCCTAAAATAACTGAGTACGCACCCAGGGTGTGGCTGGCATGGCGGGAAAGGACGCATCAGGCTCATGAAGGTATCCAGCGGGAGCAGAGGCTGGTTATGGGTTTGTTTGGCGAACAAACCAGCTTCCCTATCCTCCTTGACTTAGAGGTTGACACATCCCAGCCTTACATACAGTCAAACTGCTTCACAAGATCCTTATGGTCTCCCAATGGCGCCAGGGCATGGCTGAGCCGTGAGATGAAAGGACTCTGGGTCTGGGAGTCACTACCATGTGGGTTCCCCCACCCGCCACCCCCAACCTTGGAACACCTAAAGTTAACCATAGCATGTTGGAAAAGAAACTCCTTTCGCACACCCCACCCCTCAGAGCTGGGGTTGCTCCTTCCTGCATCAGTCTTGCCTTCTGCGCTGTCATCTCCTCACTGCATCTCAGGAAAGGTTCTTGGGTTCCCCTGCCCTGAGGGACCCGCTAGGTTGGTTTGTCTCCAATTAAATGGCCCCACACTGCTGAGATTGTATAATGCTTCTACTTTTCCTAGTTTTTCTCCTGTGTTCACTGCAGCCAGTATAATTAACACTAGACAGCCCCTTCTTTCCTTTTAATCTACTTGGGGAACTGCATAAGTAAACTTGTTACAACATTAACCTTGCTTTGAGTGTTATTCCAAACCAACAGAACTGTGGGTATCTCAGGGCCTCACCTACAGAGCCATGTGCAGGACTTTTTATTCGTTATTGTTCTCCTTCCTGAGCAAGTTTTTCCTGTTAGGTTGGGGTCACAGAGTATGTGTTCAGGTTAGGAAAACTAGGATCATATCATTTTTATGACTAAATTCACAGAGGTGACATCACTTGAAGTTTCTTAAAAGCAACTTGCTCACTTCCTTCTCTCCTTCATTCATTCATTTATTCAGTTTACTGTGAAAAAGTAAAGATGAGAATAAAGTTGGGGAAGAATCTGTAACCATTCCCCATCTATTGCTCCATTAATAGGTCCCTTACTTCATTATTGAGTTGTTAGAGGACACAATAAAAACTCTCAATTAAGACATAACATTACACAGGTTTTATCTAATGCTAAAACTTGGCTTCCTCTCCTTGTTCCTTATATAGCAGTTTTCTGGCACTTTCCACTCTCATCTCTTTGCTGCGTCTATGAAACGTCCACGAGGATAAATGACCATGCACTTCCCTCATGGCATCCTAAGAAATAAAAGAATCAACCTGTTTGATAGGTGTGTCTCATTTCCTTGACAAAGGTGGCCTGGCAGGTCTCCCGACCCCACAGAGCTCTGCTGAGGGTCACAGAGCAGGGATTCTGCCTGCCCTCATCTTGTAGCTTTTTTTACAAAACAATCTGAACCTTAAAAGTTTTTGGAGAATTAAGTTCAAAATGGTTCCCTGAGTTCGCCATGTGTCTCCCACTTCTGCCACCAAAAGAAGATGAGATACCCATTATAGGAAATGTACTAGACTTAAAAGCATCAGGCACTCTGAGAAGGGAGGACAACTGACTGGTGTATATGAGACTGTGGAAAGAACCACTGGACAAAGTAAGTATTTTTATATGGAACCTTTCTATAGAAACATTGACTATAATTTTGAAGCACTAAAATCAATACACTTGTTTACAAGGACATAAAATAGTTTTTTATCCTGCCAGTCTGAACACTGTGCTTCCTTAGTAGGCTCATTAATAGGGCCTAGTGCTTACTTCATAGCGTGTTCTGCCATTGCCAACATTCATTCTACTAAAGATGCAGTATCTACACAAAACATTTATTCATATTATGAGACACTGCCACTCAAACCATGTTTTAAATACTCCAGAGGCAATTCATATTTCATGGAAAGTTCTCACCATTAAAAAGATGTTTAGTTAAGTGTGCATGCTATAAAGGTTACACTCAATGTTCAATTCTAGACTAGAATCAGAATCACCATAATTTCACGTTTTTAGGGTATCACACAACTTCCATTTACAGTTAGCCATGAAAGGGATGAACTTTCTCTTTATCTGCCTAAGGCCAATAAAATGTTTATATAGCTCCATCACTGACAGATAATCAAAGGAAGAGTAGGAACTTAATTTTTTTAAATATAATTTATTTTATTATCATTAATCTACAATTACATGTGCAATATTACGGTTATTGAACTACCCCTTCATCAGGTCCCCCCCACCAACCCCATTACAGTCACTGTCCATCAGCATAGTGAGATGCTGTAGAATCACTACTTGTCTTCTCTGAGTTGTACTGCCCTCCCCGTGCCCCCCCAACATTACATCTGCTAATTGTAATGCCCCTTTTTCCCTCTTTTCCCTCCCTTCCCACCCATTTTCGCCAGTCCTTTTCCCTTTGGTAACTATTAGTCCGTTCTTGGGTTCTGTGAGTCTGCTGCTGTTTTGTTCCTTCAGCATTTTTTCTTTGTTCTTACACTAGGAACTTAATTTTTAAGAACCATAACTTAAAATGTTGACCAAAGGATGATGGAGATCTTCAAAGACCTTCAAAGATTTTGAATATGTAAATCCAATTATTGTCATACATACTAAGACGTCTATGTCCAAGTGTGCACCAAGTGAATATATCCACACTTCTGCCCCAACCATGATATTACCCAGGACCCAAGACTAATTCTGACTAATTCTGTGTAGGGTAACAGGTCATGACTACCAATGAAGAGGCTACCAGCTTGTTACAGAGATTTGTAAAAATATTGTCATCTTTGAGCTACTGGTGGAAGTTTGTGAAGTAAGTGACAAAAACAGGAAACAAAGGCTAGAGAAACTCTTTCCCAAATGATGGAGAATGGGAAACAAGCCCAAGAGAAAAAAGGAATATCCAGAAGAGCACTGACTGAGGGTCTGCTCAATGGGCAACACCGAAGTCAAGAAAACACAGTGCCTGAAGATTCAAAGCTTGATACTGAAGCATGCAAGCTTACTTTTTCTATTTCTTCCCCTATAAAGCTCACTGGGCTTGTATACTATTTTAACTTTCATGCTTTTGGGACCTTTGGGACTCAGGGTCCTCTATCTTGGCAGAATTAAAGGAGTGTGTGTGGACTTTTCCTAAGTAGAATGGCAATTTGAGAAGGGAGTTTTTTTCAGAGAAGACTCTGAACATCTTTATCAATCTGGATATCTTTATAAAGAGAGAGAAATGTCAACTTGAAAAATATTCCAACACTGCTCATGGCTACTGTTGGGAGCAGAGCAATCCCCTCCCTTCTTTTTATTTGGAGAACAAGGACCCCAACACAAATACCTTAGGTGGATCCGACCTGGTCATCTATAAATTCATTAGTCAAGCTCAACCCTAGGGCTTGCCTGCACCATGTTTCACTGTAGGCAGACATTGTGTTTATACTCAGATTTCTAATTCTCCTTCTTTACCCAGAGTACATAATTCTTCAATGTAGGTGCTCAAATATCTACTAAATGGATTATTTCAACTACCGACAGCAGTATCTCCAGTCTATTAAGTTTGACCCAGGAATCATGGTTTCCTCCCTCTTCATAACTCACATCCATCAGTCACTAAGTTCTGTGGTTCTACCTCTTCAAATGCTTTTGGATATGTGGCTTCCTCTTTGCTTTCTGACTCGCCACCCCTTCCGCCCAAATGAATAGGCTCCCATTACCTATTTCTAACTCCTAACTTACCTGTCCCGTCCCCACCTTTCCCAACTCCAGCCACCTCAGACACCCTGTCACCAATTTCACATGTATACTGGGTCACTGAGTCATTTTTTAACAGGAACTTGTAATTCTGCATCATCCATTGGATTAAGTTCAAACTCCTCTGCCAGAGCTTACTGACCCTCTGCTGCCACAGCTGCCCAACTTTCACATGATCTTCAGCAAAAAGCACACACATTCAGCCAGCCTCTCCGACACACCCCTCCCAGGCCATCCGCATCCCTTCCTTGTGCCTTTGTGCCTCCTAGTCCACACCTACGATGACCCCTCAGCTTGCCCAACCCACCATCTCCACACCACCTTTCAAGGTGCAAGTCCTTGCTTCTAGTGTGAAATTCCCTGAGTGCTCCAATCCCCAGTCATCTCTCATTCCTCCCAACACTCACTGAGCCCAGAGTTGCCCCCCCACCACTGCATACTTTGTGCTGTATACTACCATGTATTGCTTATAATTGCTTCTTTTGGATTGGTATTGCATCCTCAACTAGATTTTCCTAAAGACAATTTTAAATTGGCTGAGAGCTGCAAAAATAGTACAGAGTCCTCTGTTCCCTCCCCTCAGCTTCTCCTTATGTTAACATCTGACATAACCATAAAACAATGACCAAAACTAGAAAATTAACCATGGTCAACCCTGCTAAGGAACCTATAAAATATATTAGGATCCCCCCAGATTTTCCTTTAATGTCCTTTTTCTGTCTCAGGAGCCAATTCAGAATTTCACATTGCATGTAGTTGTCATGCCCCTTCAGTCTCCTCAATCCTTCCTGATCTTTAAAGACCATGACACTTTCGAAGAGTATGGGTCAGCTGTTTTCTAGAATGTTCTTCAATTTGGGTTTGATATCTTCTCTTGATGAGAATGAGATTACACCTTATCAGGAAGGACATCAGAGAGTTAGGTGCCCTTCTCAAGGCTCCCCATGAAGGGGCACGTGCTATCAATAAGTCGTGCTGGCGATGCTAATCTTGGTCACTAGATTCTCCAGGTAGCCTTAAGTATTTCTCCTTTTAATTACTCAACATTTTGGAGGGAGACAAAATTCTACAAACATGCTGTTTCACCTTAAACTTTTGCCCACTAACTTCAGCATTTATCAGTGGAGATTTCCCCTGGCAATTATTAACTCGTGTTCTAATGACACTCTTCTATTCCTCTCATTTTTTAAAATTCACTAATTGGAATTATTCTCTAAGGAAGTTGTCTTTTTGCTCCATTTATTTATTTATTCAGTTATCTATTTATATCAGTATAGACTCATGGATATTTACTTTCTTTGGGTTATAATCCAGTATTTATTTCATTACTCAGGTTAGATTTTATATCAGAGCAGATATGACCATGCCTTATACTTCTTACACATGATCCCTCATGTCTAAGACAATGCCAGGCACACAGTAGGTGTCTGACTGATTCATTCATTCAGTCAACAAATTATTTTTAGGGCCTTGTCTTAGGTGTTGTGAGTTGCAACAAATAAAACCATTCCTTTATTCAAGCAGTTTATAACTTACATAATTGAGACTCAAGTGTATGTCCACAGGTCCCTGACCAAAGTTTTTGCAGAGAATAGGAGTGGCTCAAATGGGAATATAGTAAACTCTACTGGGAGGCAAAGGGGACGGGTGAAAGGTAGGCAAGTGAGACTTTCTTAAGAAAAGCAGTATTATGTTCTCCTTTCCATTCCATTGCTCACTCTATAAAAATAAGAGAGTATATAAAGTATCTAGAGACAAACACAGTTAACAGGTACCTGCTGCCTCTGCATCTTCTCAGTGCATTCCTAAAATCAAACTTCAAGGGCACGCTTTTAAGGAACATTTAATGTAGTAAACATTGGCTCTTTATGTAGTGACTATGTGCTTTACCAGGAAAACTGGGAACAGCTAAGGTAAAAAATATCTGAGAAGCCATTTGTCTTAATCTAGTTTTCAAATCCAATTTCATTCTGTTTATTCCTTTCCAGGGAATAATGAAGAGCAAATAAGAAATACTAGTGATCAAAGATGGACTCCCTGTTTCTTTTACTTAATTCAGTTTTCTCGTCCTGCTCCTTTTGTACTTCCCAAACAAAGCTGTTCTTTTCCACATGTGATAGTTCAGCTCTGCAAGTGTCCTCAGGAATAAGACACAAACAATAAGGGCACACTTTCTGCCACGAATTACACTCTGCAACACTCTTTATCCAAAGCATTTTGAACTTCAAGCAAGCAGGACACACATCTGCAATACACTTCTGTACTGCAAGAACTCTACACAATAGAGAATTTGTATTTTTAAATGCTTACTGACACTTAAACCTGTTAATATTTAACTCCTACTATTGTTCTAAATGATGAATAAACAAACTCTCTCCAGCACACATAACGTTACATCATGCACTTTAATTATAATAGCAAATGCTGCTGAAAGGAATTTTACTTTCACTGTTTCCTTTCACCCTTTCTAATTAATGTCAATGTGTCTTTCTGTGTTAGGATATATACAACAGATGCACATATGTGTTGTGCCTGTGGACGTCCACACAAATGCACACATATTCATGAGTGCACATACAAATATGCTTATTGTATGCAGCCCCACCCCCATGCTAGTGTCTGTTTATAAACTGAGCTTGTTCCGTTCCCTGGCATTCAAGGAGTACACACACCAAGCAGATAACCCATCTGATTCCCTTTCATCAGCTTTCGTATGAGATTAAGATAAAATGCCAAGGAAACAGCCAAACACACACCTCATGGAGTCTGTGATTAAGAGACATGCTAATGAGACAGATGGGCCGTGCATCAAGGCAGGTCCAGCATGCCAGCACACATTCTGTAAAGATGTCCCATGCTTCACCTTCTCCATTTCAGATCATTATTTAGCATCCTGCCCAAGAGGCCCCTCCTATCTCTGCCCAGGCTTTCCAAAGTAAAGATTATTAAATGAAGCAAGACAGCGTTCTTTTTCTTTAGTTTGTTATTCAAGATGTACTCGGAGGAAATATTTACTATAAAAGCATGTGGTGTATAGCCCCACAGAGAGTGGACCACTTGGCTACAGAGGTCCCTGGGAAATTTGCCCCATAAAATAGAAGAATTCCTGGGCCAGAAAAATGGGGAACAGAAAAAATAATTCATGTGTATTTTCACATTTTTACGCAGCAGATTTTTCCTCTACATCTTCTTAGCTATTCTCACAGGCGACCACTGTCCCTAATGGCTTCTAACACTACGAACAAACAGCGTGCATCAACAGAAATAACGTGCAGAGGGCTTCACAGGCCTCCAAGCATTTTTGGGTGCGTTACCTCACTTGACCCTCACAACACTTGTTAACTGTAATTATCTCTATTTTATAGATTTAAAAAAACCTTCAGATTTTAAAACATTTCCCCTAAGGTTACAAAGGCCACTAATAAGCTGTACGACTGAGACTCAGCAGCAGAGTTTCTGATACGAAATCTCATTACTTTTTTTCCAAGATGTGAATTTTATTCAATCCTCCCTGTATTCATTTTTAATTCTCTCTTTTGAATAGTAGATTAGGTGAACTCTGCTCATTACCTAAAGATTTGATGTGCTTCTAAATAAAAACTAACCCTTTAAGACTTCTATTTCTTTTGAAAGTTCTATCTTTTCTGGTTAAACTAAACTGCCCAGTCTGCTTCCTTCATTCCCTGGATTCTCCCTTCTGCCAACTCTGAGGTCCTAGTCGATTATTTCTAACTGTGTTGACAAATCTTTCTCTGCCTTTGCGTTTGCTGCCGTTGCACACATCGCTCTGTATTTTTAAATTGTCCACTGCTACTTCCATGCTCTTCCTCTAATATTTTATTACATGGTTACTCCCACTCCAGAAAAATCTCACAGAATTTTACAGTTGTATTCAACAGCATTTGTCTACCAGGTACATTTCTTGAATCTTCCTTCCTGGTCATTGTTACTACCAAGAGCCTTGAATTTAACAGATGCACTGATGAGTGGTCTGCCTGCTCATCCTCCCTGAGCCATTCGCAAGGTGCCCTGACTTCTCAGCATAGAAAATTCTCATGTCATAAACACTGAACCAGGATATTATCCTATGCAGGGGGCAAAAGGAGGGGTGGTTCTAAAGAGATGGATCTATTTACGTGCCGACACAGCCTGGTAATTAGAGCACTGGGGAGAGAGAGAAAAA